>CM076579.1:458019692-458585347 GCA_034641835.2 Pinus albicaulis | reverse complement strand
CTCCCTCCTTAGCACAATTGGAATTCGCTAACACTTATCATCACACACTCTTATTCATTCATTTCCATGAAATTTAAATTAGTGCTCCCTTGTCTTTCATGGCACTCCCTAGCAATCCCTATAATGCATTGGCACCCGAAACTAGCACCTGGCACACCTTGTCATGCCTTAGAACTTGGGATGTCTTGGCATGTATAAAATTCCTCATAATTGTCTAGCATGTGTTATAACTTCTTGGCATTCCCCCAGACACATTGGCACTCCGTAGTTGTTATGCCCTTATAGATAGCCTTACTTTTTTTTCGACTTGGCCGGAAACCAACAAAGTCATGGAAAAAATGATGTTGTCCCTAACCCAAAGTCTCTATTTCTATAAAAATTCTTTGTCCAACCCCTTATTATACTGATGGCTTGCCTCCTACAAGTCCTATTATAAAATTATCCTAACACACTTCATCATTGGCACCCTTGGAATTCACTTACACTCCCTGTCACATATTCTTATTCGTTCATTTCCATGAATTTTGACCTAGTTCTCCCTTGTGATTCCATGACACTCCCAAACACTCCTAAACATGAGTTCACACTATCTGGCATGTGTTAGCATGCATTTTCATTCCTTAGCACACCTTGGCACTCATTAGCTATCATGCCTGCACAACTACCCTTACATTTTTTTGTAACATGGGAACCCAACCAAATCTTGTCTCGACTACAACAACTTGACCAAGCTACAGTTACTACAACTAGACTATGCCTTTTTCACCTTAGAAATTCCTATAACTCATATTAGGTTACTCATGTTGAATTTAAAATCGGACAAATTAATTAGTTACGAAGACAACGCTCACCTCTAACTGTGGTCGTAAAAAACTAAGCAACATAGTTTACATCTTGACATGACATAACAGCTGACACATCTCAGAATCACTTGGCACTATGTGGCACATGTTATCATCCCCTCTATTCTGTCACAGATGTAGCCAGTCACACATTTTAAGGGTAGCATGGATCTCATGAATCTTTGTCCTACATTGCTACAGGACTACCTGAAGATATTTTCTCACAGTAGAAACTTAAGTGTTCGGAATCTCCAACATCTAAATGAGATGAATTAGAATTTACACTATGAGGAATGGCCGACATCCTAATATTGGTCTTGACGTAGTAGCAACACCAATAATATAATTCCCCATGCCACCTTATTCCAATGTTTCCCATGGAAACTAGAAAAGGGACTGCTTAAATGCTGTCATCCAGCGTTGAATATTGGTGATTTTGAGAGATGGTCGCTACTTCTGCTACTTTGGATTCCTTGACTAGTTGAAGATAACAAAGATATATATAACTAAAGGCCATGTGAACCAGAGTGAAAAGCTTTGTTGTTAAAGTATCATCCCAGGTTTTCTATTTGTTGTCATTTCTGTAAATGAGTGGCTTATCAACAACCTTCATGTGTCTGGTGTTATACATAGAGTCAATATATTTTGATAATTTTCTTCCACTGTTTCTAGTTTTTCACCCAAATCACCAAAGGAATGCACCTTGCTAGGATATTTAAATGTGAACAGTTGATCCTTGTAGATACCTCAACGTGTGAGCATTATAGGCATCCAAACATAATTGCATTTCACCTAGGTGGACATTAGTGATAGCACCTATGAAATCCTTTTGGAGCCTTAGAATTTTATTTTAGAAGCCAACGTTGCTTCCCAGAAGATTTGTTTTCTTAACTTCTTCGTTCATCTGTGGATTCGCTTGCACCCTTATAACGCATTTTCATCATTAAAAGGTCCTTGTTATGGGATGTTAATAATATACATACATACAGGCCGTATTCCAATGGAATTTGGCTTGTTTATAAATGTTCATATCGCCCAAAATAAAAGCACGTCTCCTCCTCTCTCTCTCGTAATGATCATAACTTGTTAAATCCATTTACCAGTTTATTTTTATGCTCTATTTTTTAGTGCACATTTTTGTTGTGGTTACCAACGATATTTTGACCAATATTTCTTTACATGCGACCTTTGGATGAAAATGTGATGATCCTCACATGTTTGACCAATAAAGACAAAAATCTAAGCATGAGCCACTTTACTTAACACCCGCCAAGCCCTTAAGCCAATATTTATTATTTAAATAAGTCTTCTTCCTAAGTGGTGCCTTATCACCATTTCATTCGATTTCATGCTTCTTAATATGTAGCGAATGTGACTCCATATAATGATAAAATTTTCACTCGTCGGGCTTGAAAATTTGACCCATAAGTTGAGTCTTTGATTGCTCATTTAAAGTTTTCTTTACAAATACCATACCATGTTGGGGAACACCCTCATTAATGCAGAAAATGAAGTCTAGTTTTTCATTCATTGCTTCCAAAATAGTTGCAACCATAAATGGCGTTGGTACATAAATGGCTGATGCATTTGCCTCTTCTTTACTTGTTGCTTTTTCAACCATATTAAAAGACTAGAAGACCTGAGTGTTTTGTTTCTCATAGTCTCACATGTTCACCCTTAGCCAATTCTTTCATGGTGACCAACGTCTTGGTGCTTTCCAAATTTTCATGTGAGGCATAGTTTAGCGGTTCACCTTTCATTGTTTGGGGTGATGCATTTAGCAAAAGCCTAGTTTTATTTATCCATGTGAAAACACGCCAACCTCATGAGAAGAAGTGACCAAATACACATATGGTTGAGAGTCGTCTTGAATGTAGACCGCCGCTTATTTATTCCTTTTGAATTGATGGCCCCCCCTTAGTGGTTGAATAAAATACCTGTGATGTCACATTAAAAGAAGGCATAAGCCAGAACATAAAACAATACGAATACTAATACAAATAGTAAGTCCATTTATGGCTCTTGGGTATCACTATCCAAAGTTGCTTCACATTCAAAATATAAAGATTCGGCTATCAACCAAATAGTAGACTTTCAGGGATGCATTAATTAAGGACTTCAGCGAGCATTATCAGGTTATCCTAAACTTAATTATATCTTGCATTAATTACACTAGGGACTTTCAAGTGGGTTTCTATACCATTAATGACTTGAATGTTCCGATATTCCTTCTAATATTAACATATGAAGTGAAATTCCAAGCTTTGGATGATTAATCTCTCACACAGAAAATAACCTTATTTTGGGAAAATAATGCATATGCTCATAGATATGATGGAAATGATTCGTTAAAACTTAGTGGAGAGCAAGTTGAGTAATACACACCAAACTGAAATTCAAGAGAAAAAGGTTTTAAACTTTGATTCATGGCTAACATGATAACTTAGGATTTTATAAGATATGGAAAAGACCATAATAATCCAAACCCTAGATTAATGGAGAGAATAAGGGAAAATATGCAATATGACCTATGGGAAAACACCCTTGCAAATGTAGGTTGATGACAAAATAATTCCCAAAAACAACTCCCTGCCCAAACCCTACTAAAATGAGAGGGAATGAGGACTAATGCTATATGAGGTACCTTGTAAACCCTAATATATATGAGTGATCCATTTTCAAGATAAGATGAGAAGGTGAAGGTGATAACACCCTCGAGAGTAAGGACTAATTCATGGAAGGGTTGGAACTTCAATCAGCAACTCTTAGAGTTTCAAGGATGCTGGGGAAAATATATAATTCTCTCAAACCCTAATTTTCATGCCAAGGCATGGAACCAGTCAAGGGCCTAGGGCGACATGCTATGCAATAAATCTCACCATGGTGTCGTGCGATGTCTATTACATTGTGCCCTTAGAGGTGTAGGTTATAAATAGAAAGGGGGCCACTTTCTTATCAAATTAGGATTTCTCCCAAAACCTAGGATAGTAAACATAAGGGGAGCCAAAAATGAAATCCTTCTTGCCCACATGCAGTGCTTCTGCTGGTTGCGATACTTAATGAGGAAGGATAAGTTTTGAAGTCATGGGAGTCTCTTGGGATGTCACCGAAGTGACACACCTTCGAAATGTTAATGCAGTCATAACGTCAACATCTAAGGCAACACATGATGTGTGGGGGCAACATGTAAAGTGAGAATGGGGACAAAATCAAAGTTCGACAGAGAGGGGGAGAAGAGAGTAATTGGTTAAGTGTCTCATCAAAACCATGATGGGTTGAGAGATTAAAACGAGGGAACCAAAAATTTGAATATGCCCAAAATTTTTGGCGGTGTTGTAAAAGCTACAACACTCTCATAATGCCAAATCTGGGCAATCGGCCTCATTATGATAGGTGGAAGCTTAGTCCAAAAAAAATAATAACTTTCAAACCTTAAGAGAGGGAATTTTATCATACCTTTTTATGTCTATATTAAAACAAGATAAAACCACATAATTTTAATTTTGAGTCTTTTAATTTAAATATGACCACATAAATAACTATAAATACTAATTATGTTTGAAAGTTTTACAACATTAAATAATTTATATGCATCTTAATACCTTATTTATTTATATTGAATTTTGTATTTAATACTATATATATATATATATATATATATATATTAAATATCATTGACATTTAACTTTTATTTTTATTTTTAATTTTATATTAGTTCCAATTCCTACCTCCAAAAAAATATGGCATTCACCCTCACTTTGGCATTAGTTGACGATTCAGTTTGAATACTTCTCAGGGATTTGAACAATTTTCATTGTTCGTGTTGTGTATAATTTCATTCAGAAATCGGAGTTGCACAATCTCTATGTGGTTTAAGTCCCACTTAATATAAATCTTGTTTAGAATCTAGAATGGACAAATATTTGACTTCGAACTACAAGAGTAAAAAATTTACATTTTTTAAACATTTTGATGGATCTTGTGCATGTATGGCATGTCGAGAAAAAAAAGGGGTGTGAAGAAAGAAACAATTTCATGACATTTACGAGCCAAACATAGATGACATGGAAGGTTAAACTACAGTTGAAGTGAACTATTATATTTTAATTTTTTGATAATTTTTTATTCTCTCTTGAAAAAGATACACCCTTCAGGAACCGAAGCAAGTGGAACCGTGTGGTGGGAATTCTGCCGGATTTCGAAGAGGGATTCTCTACTCCTTTGTATCATTTGAGGTAGCTAGTTAACACCATAGCTGTGGAGATGCATGCTGGATCAGCCTTTTAGGGGAAACTAAGCTCAAGATGTTTCTCACCTTCTTCGACAACCTTCACACCGGGTATTTATAAAATTAACCTCCAAAAATGACCAAGTTGAATATTTTTGTAGTTTTTTATTGCATTTAGCTCGTCAAAACCTCATATCTTAATTCCTTGGAAGTGAATTTGTTTACCTTTTTTGATTTCGATGTGTTGAATATGAGTTGCATGTTGCATTTTTAGTAGTCTCTTATAAGCATATATCCCTCACTTATAACACACGTTTACATACATGTTTCTACCACTATATGGAGTTTCTATGGTATTTTATTTTTGAAGCACTTCTACATATCATTGAAGTTAAATCCATGCTATCTCACCTTGGTGTCCCCTCCAACGTCACTTTTCACATTGGAAATTGAGACAGAGATTTACCCTCAACATAATACATCCTTGGAGGTAAATGGTATTTCAACAATCGAATATTTATAGAGCATTTATTCTTTTACAATTATATATAAGAAGCATAATTTCCTTTCAACATGGCCTTTACAAGTCATATCGCAACTTTTTCACTCAATGTGAAGAAGAAGGTTTCCGCAAAATAACTTTTCTATCAAGTGTGTTATAATTTTTTACGATACTTATCCTATTTTCTTTATCTTGTCACTTTTATTGTGTATGGTTCTCTGGAGAAACACATATGTCCTGAAAACTATAGATTCTTGATGTCACTTAAAATTTCCATTTATACAATTGTTTGAGTATGAGTTTTCATCCATAGCCGTTCACAAGATGGTGTTTTCCATTTGTTTTCTGTATTTCTTTGTCTACGTTTTCTTTTGTGAAATATTGGATCAAAACTTGTTTCAAAATATTGTATTGTTTTCTCTAGTTCATTTTTTGACAAAGGTTTCTCGCTGGTGAAATTTAATAATTCTTTACCAATATTAATTTTGTGGTCTAAACTTCGTATCTATTCACAATGTTCTATCACTTCTTTCATGTTCTTTCTATGTTCTCTGCTGCAAGTAATTTTCAAAATGTTTGAATGAAAACTTCCAGGATACAATTTAAGTAATTCATATTGACCATTTTAAATAAAAATAGAAAATATTTGTGCTTGTGGGTGTGGGGATGTTATTTTTGAATATTGGAAAAAATGGTATTGGGAGGGTTATCTTCTACTTATAAAAGATATCGAAAATTTGAAATCGACAAGACAAAAAATCAAATGTATAACATTATGATTATGACAACCTCATCTTGTATAAAAAGTTTCCAAATTTCTTTCAAGAGTTGAACCACCTTAATTTCCTCTAATAATTCATCTAGGAGGTGTTACTTGTGTCCCTCCAAGTTTCTGGAATGTAGTAGTGAAAGGTCATGTGGAGACAACCCCCAAATTTTAGGGATATTAAATGACATGTAAAAATAAATATACATCTAATTGTATTTGATAATAAAATAATGGAAGGAAACATAGGTTAGCCTCATGGATTTTCATCTCCATAACCTTGGATGTTAGGTGCCTATATTACTAGTATAGTCCGTTATTGTTGTTAGTGTAACCCCCTTATTGTTATTATTGTACCCCTATAACCCCCATATTATTATTATTGTAACCTTAAATTATTATTGTTAGGTCGGCTAGGATTACATTGTGGCCCCATGGACCCCTATATATAAAAAGGAGGTTTTTTAATTTGTATCATCCAAGAATTGTTCATTCATGTAATGTATTGGAGGTTGTCCCCTCGAAGTGGCTTATTTCTAAGGCATTGATATCTCTTTTCTTCTATTTTTGGAGTTGGTTTAACAACATTTCGTATCAAAGCTTTGGATTCTAGGGTTTATCTACTCCAAATAGATCATCGTGGAATTTTCACTATAACTTGTTTTCTACAAAGTTTCAGAAGCTGAAATGATTAGTGTGCAAAGCCAAAATATTGAGGCACATTGTCACAAAATTTGAAATCTTGGTTCGCAATATTTTCAGAGATATGATCTGTGGAAGTTAGGTCTTTTTCAGGCTTCTGAATTTCATCTCAAAGAGGTGAATATGGAAAAATATTCATAGCTCTCTCTCTGAGCATCGGATTGGAATGTTGTAAAAAGTGGCCGCAAGTATACAAACTGTAGTTTGATGTATATCAATTTCAGAGCCAAAGGAGGAAACAATGACAAGTGGAAAGTCGTACAATTTTGCTCTACTGAACCAGTCCATAATTGGGTCATTGTGGGAGATTAGACATAGCTTTTTCTTGAATATTTCAAATCAGATCAGACCTGTGGCATTTGAAATAAGCTTTAGAGGGCTACTACAGGGCTGAATTTTAGATATTGAGGATCCAAAATTATAGAGATAATTCTATTTCAATATCGAGCTCCTTAAAAGCAAGTAAAATGTGTGTATATTTTTTCTGAATTTCATAAGTCTATTTTGAAGAATCAAGTTGAATTGATTGCAACGGAATATTGTAGAATGGATATCAGTATTGGATTCTAAAATGGCCCCTAAAAATAATTCAACACCCGTTAATCCTTTAGAAGGCTATACTATGACTCATGAAGATGAAGAATGGCAACATGACATATCAAAATTACAAGAGCAAGTGTAACAAATTTCACTGTCGCAAAGAGCAACAAAAATTGAAATGGAAGCTTTGAAGAAAGGCATGCAAACTAATATGGATGGTTTGAAGAAAGGTGTGGAAGCTAAGATGAATGGTTTGGAAGCTAAGATGAATGGCATAGAAGTGGGCATGGAAGCTAAGATGGATGACATGGAAGCTAAGATCGATGAAAAAATGAAAGACAACATGGAAAACATGAAGAACGATATAAAAGTAGACATAGAAGGTTTGGAAAAGTTGATACAAGAATTTTTTCGTAATGGTGAAAACATAACAGAGTAAAATCATGATGAGAAAAAAATAAATGTTAATCACAATTTCATAAAATGTAATGTTGGAGGGAAGAACCACCATATTTCAAAAATGGATATGAGGAATTTTGATGGAAAGGATCCGGTAACATGGATACTACAAATGGAGAAATATTTTGATCTCAATAATGTGCAAGACACACAAAAGGTACACATTGCAACTTTACATTTAGAACAAAATACATTTGTATGGTATCGATGACTTTTCTCCCGTAAAAAAATTGTCACTTGGTCAATTTTTACGGAGGAAATGATAGCACATTATGAGGATACAAAGAGAAACACCTTCTTTAGCCAATTGATAAATATAAAACAAAAGGGTTTAGTGGGGCAGCACATTGAGGACTTCCAAAAATTGAATATAAGGGTAACTGATATTCCAGAGGAACACAGGATTGATCTCTTCATAGGTAATTTAAAGGATAACATCCAACATGAAGTTCACATTTTGGAACCTGATTCATTGGAGAAGGCATTCAGGTTGGCAAGAAAAATTGAATGTAAAATTATGGCGACAAGGAAGCCTACCACTCACTTCTATAAAGAGGGAAGTGTTGCTACTCCTAGATTTCCACAACCTACAAGATTGACACCACAACAATTGGAAGAAAAAAGAGAAAAAGGGCTTTGCTACAGTTGTGATAGCAAATACACTAAAGGTCATAAGTGTGCTGAGAAGAAATTATTTTACATAGATTGTGAAGAGGAAGAAGAAAATGAACAAGAATATTCAAAAGAAGAGGGTATACACCATGAACCAACCCTAGAAGAGGAAGAAATGAGTCCGACCATATCGTGTAATGCATTGGTAGGAATTACCACTCCTCAAACTCTCAAGATAGAAGGGCATATCAAGAAGAAAAAGGTAATAGTGTTGATTGATTCAGGTAGTACCCATAATTTTATTCATTGTAAGGTAGTCAAGGAATTGAATTGTTTCCTATACCCAGCACCAGAATGTCAAGTGATGGTTGCGAATGGATGAACTATAAATTGCTCTAGAAAATGCCATAATATCAAGCTAACCATGGGGGAATATGTATTGAATAATCCAATGCTTTCCATTCCTATGGGAGGTGTTGATGATGTACTAGGAGTACAATGGTTACAATCTTTGGGAACAGTATCTTTTTATTTTCAAGAAATTTTCTTGAAATTTGTTTCAGAAGGAAAGGAAGTCGAATTACAGGGTATTGCAGGGAAGCCGGGAAAGATAATAAGCTCTAATTTCATGACAAATATTCTAAAGAAAGAACAATGAGCCGAAATTGCACAATCATTCTCACTAAAAGTTCCAACATCAAAATCATCTATTTCTTCAGATCTCCAAAATGTCTTGGACAATCATTCCAAGCTATTTGAAACTCCCAAAGGACTCCCACCTATTTGTGAACATGATCATGCTATTCATTTGATTCCAAGAAGTTTTCCTCCAAGGATCAGGCCTTATAGATATCGTTATGTCCAAAAGAGCGAAATTGAATGTACGATTGCAGAAATGTTAGAGGTTGGTATAATTCAACCTAGTCAAAGTTCTTTCTCTGCTCCTGTAGTATTGGTGCATAAGAAGGATGGATCATGGCGCATGTTTCCAGATTATAGGGAGCTCAATAAGCTCACCGTCAAAGATAAATTTCCCATTCCTGCGATTGATGAATTATTGGATGAATTACATGGAGAAATTTGTTTTACCAAGTTGGATTTTCGTTCAGGATATTATCAAATTAGAATGAAAACAAAAGATATTCTGAAAACAGCATTTCGAATTCATGAGGGTCATTATTAATTTTTAGTGATGCCTTTTGGCCTTACCAATGCACCTTCTACATTTAAAGGGTTGATGAATTCCATTTTCAAACCCTTCCTTACAAAATTTGTACTAGTATTTTTTGATGATATACTAATCTACAACAGGTCTTGGAAGGATCATGTTCAACATGTTGACAGGGTGCTCAAAATATTGCAGGAGAAACAACTATATGCAAAAACATCCAAATGTTTCTTTGGAGTACAAGAGGTGGAATATCTGGGTCATATTGTATCTCATGAGGGTGTTTAGGTATACCCTAACAAAATTAAAGCCATTAAGGAATGGAAAGTCCCCACAACCATAAAGCAGTTGTGAGGATTTCTTGGGTTAACAGGGTATTATCGCAAGTTTTCTAAGAATTATGGGAGAATAGTAGCACCTCTAACAACATTATTGAAGAAAGATGCATTTTCATGGACTCGTAAAGTAACTAAGGCCTTTGAACATCATAAAGAAGAAATGTGCATAACACCAGTCTTAGCTAAGCCAAATTTCACAAAAACCTTTATTTTGGAATGGGATGCCTCAAGAAATGGAATTGGTGCTATTTTAATGCAAGAAGGAAGACCCATTGCTTTTGAAATTCATCCAATCAAAGGAAAGTATTTAAAAAAAGCTATTTACGAGAAGGAAATGTTAGCAATACTACATGCACTAAAGAAATGATGAACTTACCTAATGGAAAGACACTTCAAGGTAAAAACTGATCATGATATTCATAAACATTTTTTGGAAGAAATACTATCTTCAAAAGAGCAACAAAAATGGGTCACAAATATGTTGGGTTATTACTTTGAAATAATCTACAAAAAAGGGAAGCTAAATGTTGTTGCAGATGCACTCTCAAGAAAGAATGAAGAGGTGGAAGCATTGATTTGTGCCATATCTATTATCCAACCAGATTGGATAACCGAAGCAAGGGATGAATGGAAGAAGGATGAAGAAATGTGGACACTCATTCAAAAGTTGTAGCAAGATCCTAGTACATCTTATACATTTAGTTGGAAAAATGATTCCTTATGGTACAAAGATCGCTTATATATTTGTAAGAATTCCTAACCAAAATAGGAGATTCCTTTGGAATTGCACATTTCTCCTTTAGGAGGACACTCAAGATTTTTAAAAAGTTACCACAGGGTGAAGAAATAATTTTTTTGGGATGGCCTTAAATCTGATATTCAAAAATTTGTGGTGGAATGTTTGGTTTGCCAGCAGAACAAAGTTTAGACAATTAAGACCCCAGGTCTTCTACAACCTTTATCCATTCCAAGTCAACGTTAGGAGGAGATTTCAATGGATTTTATCACAAGTTTACCTAAGTCCGAAGGAAAGAGTGTCATCATGGTGATAGTTGATAGACTTACCAAGCATTAGGGGAATTTTGAGGTCTAAAATGGGCCTCCTAAGAAAAATGTACAACCAAAATAAACTTTGTAAGAACCAATAGGATTCAATATGATGATGTCAACCATGGGGGATGATTCACCATTTTTTAGTACAAAGGTACAAATATTAAAAAATAATAAAATATTAAAAAAAAAATTTCAACTCGTATTTTCAACTTATCTCCCAAATTTTTTACTCAAATTTTGAGCGAGAGTACTCGTTGGATGAAAAATTTAATTCCTCATCCAAGGAGTACCCATGTTGCATACTTTTGATAGACCTTGCTACATGAAAAATGAGAAATACATGAAACAACATGATTAAAATCATGTTTTACATGTATTTATAATTTTTCCTATAGCATTATCCATTGAAAGTATGCAACATGGGTACTCCTTAGATGAGGAATTAAGTTATGCATCCAACGAGTACTCCCACTCGAAATTTGAGTTAAATTTTTGGGAGATAAGTTAAAAATACGAGTTGAAAAAATAGTTTTTGCTTTTTTCCCTCTAAAATTTGATGATGCAATCAAATCTTATTTTATTATTTCTACTATTATTTTATAATTTCCTTAGGAGGCACATTTTAGACCTCAAAATTCCCCTAATGTATGCACACTCTTGTGCATTATCTTATCCATTTAAAGCATGTATAGTTGCTACTACATTTATGGACACAATTCAAAAGCTACATGGAAACCCAAGGGTTATTGTGAGCGACAGAGATCCAATTTTTACTGGAAATTTTTGGACGGAGTTATTTTCTTGTTTGGGTACTCAATTAGCTCATAGCTCATCTTATGATCCTCAATCCGATGGTGAAACTGAGATAGTAAATAAATGTTTGGAAGGATATCTTCGTTGTTTTGTATCTGATAAACAAACACAATGGTTCAAGTGGTTACCTCTCGCTGAATGGTCGTATAACACTTCCTTCCATACTGGAGCAAAAATGACCCCATTTATGGCACTTTATGGATATCATCCACCATCCATCACACCATATTTAAGAGAAAATTTGAAAGTTCAAGCAGTGGAAGATCACATCGAGCATCAATAAGAAGTTCTCCAACTCTTAAAGGATAACCTGAATTTCGCACAAAAATTGAATGAAACAACAGGCAAATCAACATCACAGTGAGAGAATTTTTGATGTAGGAGACTAGGTATTTTTACGGCTACAACCATACAAACAAATGTCCCTCAAGCAAGCTAAGAAGGATGATAAATTATCGCCAAAGTACTATTGTCCTTACAGGGTGTTGCAAAAGATTGGTACTATGGCATACAAATTGGAGCTTCCTGCTTCTTCATGAGTGCATGTAGTTTTCCATGTTTCATGCTTAAAGAAGGTTATAGGTGAAAATATTCCAGTTCAAGCAATATTTTCAGAACTTTATCAGGAAGGAAAAATCATATTGGAACCTGAAGCAGTCATGGAAATAAGAACTCGACAGCTACGAAATCGATCAATTTCAGAGTATCTCATCAAGTGGAAGAACTTACCCACTGAAGATTCTACATGGGAGGATGAGAATTTTATACAGAAGCACCCAGAGCCACTCAAGCATTGAGGACAACACTTTTTTGAAGGAGAGGGGCATGTTAGGTCCCTATATTACTAGTATAGTCCCTTATTGTTGTTAGTGTAAACCCCTTATTGTTATTATTGTACCCCTGTAACCCCCATATTATTATTATTGTGCCCTTAAATTATTACTGTTAGGTCTGCTAGGATTACATTGTGGCCCCATGGAGTCCTATATATACAAAGGAGCTTTTGTAATTTGTATCATCCAGGAATTGTTCATTCATGTAATGTACTGGAGGTTGCCCCCTCGAAGTGGTTTATTTCTAAGGCATTGATATCTCTTTTCTTCTATTTTTGGCGTTGGTTTCACAACATTGGATACCCAGTTTACATATTTGAAATGTCCCTCATTAAAAATAAAATGTTTCTCATCACATTTCACTATTTTTAGGAAATTGCAAATTTTTCACTTAAAGTTTCATTTTCATGGAAGCATGGGGATCGTGCCTGAAACCTTGGTGATCTTTTCATTGTGTAACATTGGGTTGTACTCAATATTGGATCAATGTTATGAGGGTTGATGATGCCTCGTAACACTAGTGTATATGGTCAATTTTTTGACACTTTAGTTCTGACACTTTTGACGCATTGTCGAAAAGGTCACCAATTTTTGTTAGTTTTCTAAATCCCACCAACAAGTGTCGCTATAGAAAAATTTAGGGACATATGCGATATTGTGAAGTTTAGGAACATCATTGGAATACTGACATTTTGGACACAACGTTGGAATTGCGACGTTTTAGAGACAAGGGTCGGTATTGCGAAGTTTGGAGACAAGTGTCACTATTGCGACGTTTAGAGACACGTCTCGGTATTGTGATGGTTTGGGGGACAACCGTTGGTCTTGTGAAGTTTAGACTAAATTTCATAATAGCGACAGTGGTAAACATTTTGTAAGGTTTTCGAAGGTTTTGTAACATTTTGTAACAACGAAATATTCTGTAATATTGTTTTTTTATTTTATTAATTTTTATAGGATTATAATAATATCTTTGTTATTTGTTTAGTAGAGTGATTTAATTTATCATTATTAAGTTAGATATTACTATGTTATCTAATTCAAGCTAACAAAAATAATAATATATTTGTTATATTTAATTGTTATTAATTTCTCTTTAACTTATAACATGTTTAATCTTAAAAATGTATATATATATATATATATATATATATATATATATATATATATATATATATATATATATATTATTAATATATTTAAAAAATTATAGCTTTAAATTTAATGAATGAATAAATTAGAAGTTTTATTATAACTTTTTCAAAATATAATATCGTGTGTATTGAAGAATATTTACCATTTTTCCAATACAATATTTGTATTGTGATTACCCCACAAATTGTAGCCCAATGTGGGCCCTCCCCACCTGCTTTGACATGGTGATAGATCACACTTTCCAAAGTTGCAACATGAATGTCACTCGCCTAGTGACTAACTTGTGTGCCACCTTGGGAATTCACTTCAGCATGACATTTTTCCTCCAACATTGTTTTTTGTACCAGGCCAGTATAACCTCACACATAACCATGTCATGGTTGATGGTGAAGACTTTGTATCATAATCATAATATTATGGATGTCATTCATTTTCAAAACACCCCTAATCTGATCCAAACTGGTTCATGTAGATCTTGTTGAAATTACTAAATGAACAAGATGGTCCCTTATAAAGCAATTGGTCATTGAATTACATAAATGCAGGATCCTTTTGGAATTACTAAATGACCGATATGGTTCCTTATAAATAAATTGGTCATCAACTTATGTAAATGCAGGATCTTGTCGAAATTTATAAACGACCAAGATGGTCCCTTATAAAGCAATTGGTCATCAACTTATGTAAATGCAAGATCTTGTCGAAATTGCTAAATGAAAAAGATTGTCCCGTATAAAGAAATTGGTTATAGACTTATGTAAAGGCAGGATCTTGTAGAAATCGTTGAACGACCAATATGGTTACATGTAGAATTATTTTCATATGCAGGGAATGAACAGATGTAGTTCAACATCAATTCAACATGATCATCATGATCTTCATCAAAATCAATGGCTTCATCAGTTTCGCCAATGTTGTCTTCAATTATTCGTGGATATGGTGTCCAAAGTGTCATCATGGTATCTTGTCAATATGTGTCATGAAATCATTGTAAATAACATGGTCATGAAGGAAAGTGGAATGTGCTAAAACATTTTAAAGATGTAAGGAAAATAATCCTAAGTCTAAGCCTTAGCACTAAAAGTCTAAGTCAGCATAATTAAATGGAAAGTGTTAGTTCTAGGCGAAAATGTTATTAATTAGTCCTAAAACATGTCGTTAAGACTAAATCCTAAAATTCCTAAGTATAGAAAAAAAAGGTTATGTTTCAAAACCTAACACTTATTCCTACATCTAGGTCCTAGCTCTAAATCAAAACTTAAGACTAGAACCTAAGGCGCATAGTATGAAAACTATGGAATAAGGCTTTCAGCATTAAAACATTAGAAACACTACAATTTGTAAATATTTTGACAGTCCTAAACCGTGACTGCTAATCATGTGAGAGATTAAAGACATGTGAATGGTGTTAATGCACATACGGTAACTGCGCGAGGAGATCGAAGAAGAACCATCCACATGTAAACACGAAGTTAATAGTTGCACCGGACTTCCAGCTAACTGCGTTGTCTAGCCGACCGCAACCACTAGTGATTAGACTTATCACATGGGAACTTTATCCGCCAAAGCAAACCACAACCGTCGGGATTAACCACAGAGAATGCCACCTTTCAAAGTTTTCACATGCCAAACCGTTGGGATTCCACACTATCTTCCTAGTCGTCAGGATTGACCACAGAGAAAGCTGCGTTCATAAGCTGTCAGATGTAAACCGTCGAGTTTCCACATTGTTTTCCTGACTGTCGGGGATAGATTTTATTATAAGGTTTTTTTTGTGGTTTTCATTTAAAAAGGCGCTAAGGTTATGTTTAATACCCTATCCCCAGGCACTAGGTTTCATTAAACCGCAGGTCACCAAAACCTTAATTGCTCAAAATTTAATCTAAATTTGCGTTCGATTATCTTGATAAAGCCATCATGATATGAGAAAAGCCTAAAATGAGTTTTAATGGATATTTATATTACCTAAATCATTAAAGTGAAACCCTTATCTGATATGTGGCATACTAACAAAGTATCATGAACCTTTATGTTCGATGTATGAAGATCGAAATGGTTATTATGGATAGGCTTATGTCACTCCTCCCATATTATTTAAAAACTCGAAGATGTTTTGAGTGACGAGGGAAGGAGAGGAGAGAACGAGATGCTTTCAAAGTGCATGGTAAGTATACAAGGCATTGTATTGAGTTTGTTGCGAGATTTTGTGTTGGTGGAGTTCACCAAATTTGTAAACATTCTTTTTTGAATATTATTGCAGGTTTCTTAATTCGAATCAACAATCTTAGATCAACTACAAGAATTCTATAGGTCCTTTTCACTTCAATTTCCAAGTTTGTGCGTGCCGGATTTCTCAAGTGTTTCTTAGCCATGTGTGGGCCTTTTCTAGAACAGAGAAAGGCATTGAGAAGCTATCTTCAAGAGTTTGTTTTCCACAATGTCCAGTAGTGATTATGTGCACTGTTCAACTAATAGATTCCATGTAACCATCTCTCTCTCATATTTTCTAATCAAAACGGATGCACACATTGAAGTGGACTTGAAGACATAGTCCAGGAGGGATGAACTCCATCACTAAAATTTGCAGTCTTCTCTGTCTTTGATTTATGGTGATATGTTTTTCATGCTGCTTATGTACTTCTTAAGGATATAAAATTAACTTCTTTTCATTTAAAAACTCCACATTAATAAGTTTCAGTTAAAAAACAACTCATTGTTCGTAAATAATCAATTCTACTTCTAATCCATTCAATTTATGTGCATGAGTTAGAACGATCTTGATTTCAACATTCATATCATATTTTAGTATCAGATCAGTTAGCTATTTTTAAGGTACATAAATGGGAAATAATTCCAGAGAGTAGCTTGGGTTGAAAGAACTCGAGGAGTTCAATCAAAAATTCTAGCAAGAGAACACCACCTTGCGAAGAATGGTGAAATCCTTGGAGGATGACAAGCAGAGGTTGCAGTCAAAAATAGAATATTTGCGAGGGAACAAAATCAGAAACAATCCTCTAGTAAAACATTCATCTACTAAATGGAAGAAGCAATCCTTGTCTCTTCGTCAGGAGGATGAAGATAGTTCCTCCCTCTCAACAGCTCAAAAATTGGTAGAGGAGGCCATCGAGACATTCTCCTCACCTGCTGAGGAAACTCCCGACATCCTAGCATCACCAAAGAGTGATTCAGAGTCAGAGGAAATCTCCAGCAAGAAGCCAATTGGAGCTTCTGAAAGAAAGGGTATGGCACTGATGAAGACTATCGGATATAAAGAAGGAGAAGGTCTTGGTAAGCATATTCAAGGAATACTTCTACCAATATCCGTGCAAGAAAGGCCGAATCATGAAGGCTTGGGATATGGTAAAATGAAGTGTGAATATTATGATAGGATTTTCCACATATCGGATCGATGTTGGTCCCTCCATCTTGAAATCATGCCAAAGAAATTGCAAGATAAGAAAGGTAAACAACACTTTCTACTAGTAGTGATTCAAAAAGTGATTTCTTTTATCAAAACTTTGTTATAGAAAGTATAACAGGAATATACCCATGCACTTTTTGTGGAAATCAATGGCACTGTGTAGAACTTTGTTGGAATAAGAAATCCTACAAAAATAAAGTGGTTCTATAAAGAGTCAACCACAGTTAGATAATGGATCGCTGCAACTGAAGAGGCGTCTCGGAAATACCTTACTTCAGTCAGGCAATGAATCCACAGACGTTGAACAACATTCAGGGAATTCCAAAGTAACTAGTACAAACTCCAGAGAATTAGTTTGCTAGCATTTCAAATTGCCAAGACATTCGAAGGGAAATTGTCCAATTTTACCACAAGAAAAATCATTGATATCTGCAAAATAGGAACCATCAAAATCACCCGCTGAGGAAAGTAAGACTTCCAATTAGAACTGGGTAGATTATATGCCTTATGCCTAAAAGTGTCTGTAAAATTTCCAGATAGACCTAGTTGAGTCTATAACTAGGATCTAGATTGTTTTCAATGCATTTTATTCATGTTGTAATAAAACTTTTGGAGAACCAAAAGTTATTTCATTTGGAAGGTGTGATCCAAATTGGATCTTGTATATCTTGTCGAAATTACTAAACAACCAAGATGGTCCCTTATAAAAGAATTAGTCATCAACTTATGTAAATGCAAGATCTTGTCAAAATTGCTAAATGACTGATATGGACCCTTATAAAGCAATTGGTCATCAACTTATGTAAATGCAGGATCTTATTGAAATTGCTAAATGACCAAGATGGTCCCTTATAAAGAAATTGGTCATTGACTAATGTAAATGCAGGATCTTGTAGAAATCGCTAAACGACCAAGATGGTTCAATGTAGAATTCTTGTCATGTGAAGAGAATGAACAGATGAAGTTCAACCTCAAGACAACATGATCGTCGTCAACTTCATCAACTTCATCAATATCAATGGCTTCATCGGTTTTTCCAATGTCATTTTCAATTCTTAATGGATATGGTGTCAAAAGTTTCATCATAGTATCTTGTCAACATGTGTCATGAAATCATTGTAAGTGACATGGTCATGGTGAAATGTTGAATGTGCTAAAACATTGAAAAGACGTAAGGAAAATAATTCTAATTCTAAGCCTTAGCACTAAAAGTTGAAGTCAGCATAATCAAATGCCAAGTGTTAGATGTAGGCGAAAATGTTAGTGATTAGTCCTAAAATATTTGTTAAGACTAAATCCTAAAATGCCTCAGTATAACAGAAAAGGGTTATGTAAACCTAAGGCTAAGTCCTATGTATAAGTCCTAGCTTTAAATCAAAACCTAAGAGTAGAACCTATGACACTTAGTATGAAACTATGGAATAAGGTTTTCGGCAATAAAAGTTTACAAAAATTACAATTTTCAAATGTTTTGACAGTCCTAAACCGTGACTGCTAACCGTGTCAGATATTGTAGACATGTGACCATTGTTAAATCATAGACGATAACTGTGTGAGGAGACTACAGTGGAACCATCCACATGTAAACATAGAGTTAATAGTGGCACGTTATTTTCAGCTAACTCGCATTTCCTAGCCAACTAAATCGCCAAAAAGATAACTTATCACATGGGAACTTTTATCTACCAAAGGCAAACCACAACCGTGGGGATTGACCGCAAGTGAAAGCGGCCTTCAAGCCGTCACAAGCAAAACCATCATGATTCTCGCAGATTTTTGGCTGGGCCTCAGATTAACCGTGGAAAGCCACACTGTGGTTGCTGGTCACATGTAACTGCTGGGTTTTCATGTCATTTTTCCGACCGCCTGAGATAAATTTTATTATAAGGTTTGGTTTTGGATTTTTAATTTAAAAATGTACAGGTTATGTTTAATACCTTATCCCAGGAGCTAGGTGTCATTAAAACCCGAGGTTACCAACTTTAATTCTCAAACTTAAATCTAAATTTGACTTTATTGACCTAACAAGAAACCATTCAATGATATGTTCACCATTTTAATGATACTTATACTATAATACTATCCAAATCATTAAAGTCAAACCCTTATCTAATATGTGGAATACAAACAAAGTCTCATGAACTTTTGTGTTCGACATATCAAGATCGAAATGGTTATTATGGATAGGTTTTTGTAGCTTCTCCCATCTTATTTTAAAACTCAAAGATGTTCTCAGTGACGAGGTCAGAAGAGGCGAGAAAGAGGTGCTTTCAAAATGCATTGTAAGTGTACAAGGCATTGTAGTGAGTTTTTTGCAGGATTCTGCATTGGTGGAGTTTACAAAAATTGTGAACAATCACTTTTGAATATTATTGCAGTTTTCAAAATTCGAATCACGAGACTCAGATCAACTACAAGCATTATATAGGTCCTTTTCGCTTCAAATTCCAAGTTTGTGCGTGCTAGCTTTCTCAGGTGTTTCTTGGCCATCTGTGGGGATTTTCCAGAATAGAATAAGGCATTGAGAAGATATCTACGAGATCTTTTTTTCCACATTGTCCATTAGTGCTTATGTGCATTGTTAAACTGGAAGATTAAATGTAACCATATCTCTCTCAACTTTTCTAATCAAAACGGACACACACATTGAAGTGGACCCAAAGACGTAGTCCAGGAGGGACAAACTCTATCACTAAAGTTTGCAGTATTATCTATCTTTCATTTATGTTCATATGTTGTTTATGCTGGAAAAATACTGAGAGGGGGGGAGGTGAATCAGGATTTAGTGCAGACTTTGATTTTTATTTCTTAAAAACCCATACGCTACTTTCCTGATGCCAACTTGCGTATATCCAGTGATTTAATTATGCATTTAATTCTTGACTCAGATTATTGCATTAATCATTCATCAGATATTTAGACAACAGAAAACAGGTGTAGAAAGAGCAGAATAATCATCACACATAAGCAACACACATGGACACCAAGATTTTTAGGTGGAAACCCAATTCGGGAGAAAACCACCGCTACCGTCGTCTCAGTCTTCAATATTTATTATTAAGAAAAATTCTTACAAAATGTACTGGTGCAGACTCATACCAGTACGCAGGCACTCACCTGCAGAAGGCTACAACCTTCTCTTGTTTACCAGCCTCTCCTAGAAGGGAGCAACAACCCCCTGCTCTCATTTACCGGCCTCACCTGGAAGGGAGCTACTACCCCCTGATATTAACACCAGCCTCTACTGGCAGAAAGCTTCTTCTTTCAGACTAAAGGCTTCAACCCTCAGAACCACTGCAGACCACGTTTCATCACTTTTCAAACTGGATCAAATAGCTTCAACACAATCCTTCACTTATCAGCAAACATCCTTTTCCCATTGCATCAAACAGAACAATGAAACCACTGTAACCATAATATCATAGATAGCCCAGACTTCAGAATAGATATACAGAAACTCAATCAGCTTTAAGAAATCATCAGTTCAAATTACATGCGTGCTTTTCTTTAAACATACCCGCGTATATACGCGCTTTTAATAAAGACAACCCGCGTATACATCTGTGCACTTTTCAGAAAAACCCTAACAGTCCATACACGCCTTTGTTTGAATAGATCTGCGTATATACGTGCTTTTCATGAAACGAACCTGCGTATAGATTTATAAAAGATCAACTTTGCAGAACTAACCAGATCTATGGACTTACCCAGATTTCTTCAAGATCTTCAATAGATTTGCGCCAAGTCTTCATTACTTCTTTTCAGGTCATTCTAGAGATTCATCATTTCCTGATCTACAGTTTTTGAACCTTCATCATATTCATAGGTGCATCATAGATTCATATCTATCGATTAAGAACAGATTTCAACCAGGCAGATAAACTTCAGAGTGAAGTATTAGTTAAAACCCAGACACATGCACACCCCTTGCACAATGATTTTCTTTTCCTGATATAGATTTAGCTTTTTTCAATACCATGAGCCAAAACCACACAACATCTAATGGTTTTCCTGAATGGGATCACATAGACAATCCAACGCTCAATACAATGGGTCAATACCATGGTAGTAACCCCTGGTTTTACAAATTTAGAGCGCAATTAAGCATACGCGACTTGGGACATACATTTCCACGTGCATACGCTACTTCTCCTAGACAAACCCGCATATTCTGTGAGACACACACTTTTCATCATTGATCTAGCACATACTGAAATTCCTTTCATCATTACATATGAGTTGCTCTGTAGACACATCACATCACATCAGATTTACATCATTACCAAGTCCATCAAGTCAAGAATAACTTCATCAAGTAGGTTGCCATCAAGGACAACACTCTGCAACATATTGTCAATTATCTTAGTTCATCAATTAAGTTGCCATCAAGGACAACACATGCCAGCAATATCCCCCTTTGGACTTGATGGCAACCACGATGGTGTTGGATCACCACATCAGATAGATACCATGACAATCTCCCCTTATTGAAACACCAAACACCATGCCATTCTCCCCCTTTGACATCAAGGGAAAAGGGCGGATCAAAACCATCCTCATGAGAAAGAAGAGCGCTGTAGATCTGATGTGCACTGAAGTTACCATGCTCCCCCTGAGTTCATGCTGAATCTTCAAATATATTTTTCAATGAAGTACATGACTCTATGATCTTCTTATCACCAAAGACTCATACTTACATCAAAGATCCAACCAAGTGGATTTACATATGAGACTCAAGTACCCAACCAAGTGGGTTTACAGATTTGGACAAGTCCTGACATGACTGAATATAAGAACTTACATCAAAGGTCTCAACATGACCGTTACATCAAATTAAAAATATGACTCTCTATGACCAAAACCAAAAGGGACTTCAAGAAGGTGATCATATGTCAGAATCATAATGCCAACAATGCATAATACTCAGCAAGGCTAATGCTCCCCCGGAACCCGTACATCAGTTTACTCCTTCATCTCCCCCTTTGCTTGTGCATCAGCATCAGAGATATCAAACAGTACTGCAGATGTGCTGAAAAATGCTGACCCCAAACAAAATTTGTCAGCAACTAACCATATGCAGCTTTCTATGGATAAGCTTGCGTATATACACGATTGTATTTCAGGAAACCCGAGTATCCAATTTAATCTTCTGAATTTAATCAGATCTGCTCTTCTGAGAGGCAGAGACAACACCTAGCTTCTGTCTGAGATATTCGAATGCTTCCCTGGGTAGAGGTTTGGTAAATATATCAGCAACTTGTTATTTAGAGGGAACATACTCCAACTTCACCTTTTTTTCAAGCACTTGTTCACGTAAGAACTGATACTTGATGGGAATGTGCTTGGTCTTTGAATGCATAACAAGATTTTTTGAGATACTGATGGCACTTGTATTATCACACATAATGGAGATAGGAGGTGTACATTTGATTTGAAAATTTTGCAGGGTTTGCATCATCAAAAGAAGTTGAGTGCAACAAGACGCGACAGCCACATATTTTTCTTCTGCTGTAGATAAGGCAATAGAATTTTGCTTCTTGCTGAACCAAGATACCACCCGGGGCCCCATATAGAATGCACCACCACTAGTGCTTTTCCGATCATCAACATTTCCAGCCCAATCTGCATCTGTGTAAGCATGAAGAGTAAGATCGACATTCTTTGGATACCATAGTCCAAAGTCTTGAGTTCCTTGTAGATATTTGAATATTCTTTTGACAGCCTGAAGGTGAGACTCTTTTGGATTAGCTCGGAATCGTCCAACAATCCCAACTGCATGCATAATGTCTGGTCTAGTCCCAGTGAGATAAAGTAGGCTACCTATCATTGATCTGTATTTTGGTTGATTCACTGCTGGAGAATCATCATGAGAACTGAGGTTACATCCGGTTCTCATTGGTGTACTTACAGGTTTGCATTCTTCCATGCCATACTTCTTCAGAATTCGCTTAAGATATTTTGCTTGTGATAAGAATATACCATCTCCAGTTTGATGCACTTGCAAGCCAAGAAAGAATGTTAGTTCTCCAAGTAAGGACATTTCAAATTCTTGTTGCATGACAGAAGAAAAATTTTGACTCATAGATTCTTCATTACATCCAAAAATGATATCATCAGCATATACAACCACAATCAATAGTTTATCATTTTCAATTTTTGTGTATAAGTTTCTATCAGCAGACCCCTTTGAAAATCCTTGTTGATGAAGATATTTGTCAAGACGATAATACCATGCCCTTGGAGCTTGTTTGAGACCATATAGAGCCTTTTTAAGTCTACAAACAAGATTTTTATCATTTCCCAAAATGAATCCTTCTGGTTGTTCTATATAAACTTCTTCTTCTAGATCACCATTGAGAAATGTAGATTTAACATCCATTTGATAAACTTTGATTTGTTGAAAACTTGAAAAAGCATGAAACATTCTTATGGCTTCAAGTCTAGCTACAGGAGAAAAAGTTTCTTCAAAGTCTATTCCTTCTTGTTGAGTATACCCCTTGCAAACCGGTCTAGCTTTGTTTCTTATAACATCCCCATTCTCATTTAACTTGTTCTTGAATATCCATTTAGTTCCAATGACATTTTTATCATGTGGTCTTGGTACCAATTCCCAAGTGTGATTCTTTTCAATTTGATCAAGCTCTTCATTCATGGCTTGAATCCAACATTCATCTTTGCAAGCTTGATTGACATTGTGTGGTTCAATTGTGGATAGAAACGCCAGATAGCTAGAAGATCCCACAAGAGTCCTCCTTGTTTGTACACCTGATTCCTTGTCTCCCAAAATTTGAGATTCGGGATGATTCTTTTGAACATATCTGGATGGAGCCTTTTCAGATAAATCATCTTCAGGCTCTTCATTGGATCCACTGTCTATATCATTTCTATTTGATGTAGAAGGACAAAAGTCACCATCATCTTCTTATGTTGTTTGTTTTTCTTCTTTAGGAGCTGCAGGAGACTCATCAATAACAACATCAATACATTCAACAATCTTTAGAAGCCTTTTATTGTAACATTTGTATGCTCTGCTTGTAGATGAGTAACCAAGAAGTATCCCTTCATCTGATCTAGGTTCAAACTTTCCAAGCTTTTCATCATTATTTTTGATAAAGCATTTACTTCCAAAAACTCTAAAATGCTTCACAGAGGGAGAATTTCCATACCAGAGTTCATATGGAGTTTTGTCACTATTTACCCAAACATGTGCCTTGCTGAGAATGTTTGCTGCTGTATGTGCTACTTCTCCCCAGAAAGTGTCAGGTGTTCCAGAATCATCAAGCATAGCTCTATCCATTTGTTGAATTGTTCTATTAATTCTTTCTACTACGCCATTTTGTTGTGGAGTGCCTGCTACAGAAAACTATCTCTTTATGCCATTTTGTTCACAAAATTCAAAGAATTCATTTGATGTATATTCTCCTCCTCGATCAGATCTAAGACACTTGATTTTTAGATCTAATTCATTTTCAACCAATGCTTTGAATATCTGAAAATTTTCAAATGCTTCATCTTTGTGTTTGATCAACCCAATCCAACACATTCTAGAGAAGTCATCAATAAATAAGATATAGTATTCTTCACCACGTGGTGACTTTTTCCTCATAGGTCCACATATGTCAGTATGAACGAGTTCAAGAGGCCTTCTTGATGAGCCTTCCTTGGCATTAAATTGTACTCTGGTCTGTTTACCGAATTGGCAAGATTTGCATATGATACTCTCTGGTAGAGTAATATTGGGAAGACCACGAAAAACTTTAAGTCTGCTTGATTTGTTGATTTGAGAGAAGCTCAGATGCCCCAGCCTTCTATGCCATAGCCAATTTTCTGAAGATTTGCTCAAGTAACATTGATCTTTGTTGTTCTTCAATACATACAGGTTGTTTGGAGTTCTTTTTCCTTTTATAATTGTTTTACCTGTATCAAGATCACGTACCACACATTCTTTTGAACTAAAGACAACCTCAGTTCCTTGATCACACATTTGACTCACACTTAACAGGTTATGTCTTAATCCATCCACATACATGACATTATTAGCTTTCACCTTTTCTTTTAGAAAAACATACACTTTTTTCTTAATGACATCAGGTGTATCATTTCCAAATGTAACATTCTTTTCCTTTTCTAGGGCATTATATGCATGAAGTTTGTTTTTGTCACCTGTCATATGTTTTGAGCATCCGCTATCAATATACCATTGATTTTATTCACCTTCTGCAAATAAAGCTATGCCACAATTTTCAACCTGTATTTCCTTCTTTTTCCACACTTTGGAGCTTGAAGGAACATGTTCTTTTGGCTGGACTTTGCTCCTGCATTCAGATTCTTCATGGCCAAAGTTATTGCAATAAGCACATTCAACTTCATTTTGAAGAGGAGAAAAGTTGTAATAGGTATTCTTATTTGGTTCAGTATCGAACCTTTTCTTTCTTGCTTCTCTTGTCATGATGGTTTTATACGCAACACATTGAGCAGCTTTATGACCAAAATTGTGACATGTAAAACATTGTCCATTGAAGTAGAAATTTCTGCGATCATGGAATATTCTATTTGGATTTACCTGTTGGTCGGAGCTTCTTTGAAAGTTATTCATGTTAGTGTTCCTTGAATTGAGATGATCCTGCTTTACCTGTAAAGATTCCTTACTTCCTTGTTGAGTGGCAGAATATTGTAAACCAGTTGTTGCTGCCTCTAGATAGTTCGGTGCTGAAGCCTGAGAGGATTCTCCAATATATCCAAGACCTGTTTTTATGAGAGGAGAACGTTGTACCTTGATAATTTCATCTAAGGTTTCCGATCCTTTAGCAAATCTGAGATTCAGAGTCTTTACTTTCTCCAATTCTTTTCTTAGACTTACCACTTCACATTCTGCTTTCTCCCTGTGTTTCTTTTCTTCTTCAATCTGATTTTTCAACGTCTCTATGATTATCTTATTTTCTTCTAAGTATATTTTGAGTTGATTGTTTTCCTCAAGAAAATCATTGTCCTCTAGAGCATCCACAAAAGTATCCTTTTCTTCTCTTGATTTTTGTTCAAATGCCATGAGAAGTCTAAGATCTTGTTCACATTCTTCCTCACTATCAAATAACCCATCACTGTCTTCATTAGTATAATAACTTTTCTTAGTGCTAGATCGGTTTTTATTCCTTCTTGCTACTTCTTTAGTAGATGTTTCTTTATAAGGACATTTTGCAGCATAATGACCAACTCTTCCACAATCAAAACATTTGAAAGGAAGCTTACCTTTGAATCTTCCGGTTCCTGGTTGGAGTCTTCTCACAAAATTTGCCTCATCTTCTTCTGAGATATATCCTGAACCTTCTGCCTTTTGAACTTCTTTCCCTTTTGTAGAAGCTTTAAAAATAGCTTCTTTGACTTTAGATGGTCCTCCTCTCCTCATTTCATATGCAGTCAGTATGCCATGAAGTTGCACCACAGTAAGAGTTTGAAGATCTTGTTTTTCTTCAAGAGCAGAGACTTTTGATTCAAATTTTGTCGTTAGCGATCTTAAGATTTTCTCAACCAAAGTAGATTCGGTTATTGTTTCTCCCAGATTTCTCATACGATTTACAACATCATCAACACGTAAAAAGAAACTGGCAATATTCTCATCACTATGCATTCTTAAGTTTTCATATTCAATTCTGAGAGATTGAAGTTTTTCACTTTTTACCTTTGCATCACCTTCATAACTTAGAATGATTTTGTCCCATATTTTCTTTGCTGTATTCAGCTGCATGACTTTGACAAATTCTGCTTCAGTTAGACTTCCTATTATAGCATTGACTGCTTTTGCATTTGATTCATAATTCTTCCTTTCAGTTGGATCTGTTGGTGTAGCAGCTGGATATTGATATCCTTTTTCAACAATGGCCCATATATCTGCTCCCATAGACTGAAGATAGGATCTTATCCTTATTTTCAAGAAGATTAAATTACTTCCGTTGAAGAGCGGAGGCTTGATAAATGTTGTTCCCTCTTGATTGCTCATCTTGCTTGATCTTCCTTCTAGCGATTAAGCCTTATCAGAAGGACCTGCTCTAATACCAATTGTTGGAAAAATACTGAGAGGGGGGGTGAATCAGTGTTTAGTGCAGACAATAAAACTTTGATTTTTCTTTCTTAAAAACCCATACGCTACTTTCCTGATGCCAACCCGCGTATATACGCGGATATCCTTTACAGAACTCGTGTATATCTAGTGATTTAATTATGCATTTAATTCTTGACTCAGATCATTGCATTAATCATTCATCAGATATTTATACAATAGTAAACAGGTGTAGAAAGAACAGAATAATCATCACACATAAGCAACACACATGGACACCAGGATTTTAAGGTGGAAACCCAATTCGGGAGAAAACCACCGCTGCCGTCGTCTCAATCTTCAATCTTTATTATTAAGGAAACTTCTTACAACATGTACTAGTGCAGACTCATACCAGTACGCAGGCACCCACCTGCAGAAGGCTACAACCTTTCTCTTGTTTACCAGCCTCTTCTGGAAGGGAGCAACAACCCCCTGCTCTCGTTTACCAGCCTCACCTGGAAGGGAGCTACTACCCCTTGATATTAACACCAGCCTCTACTAGCAGAAAGCTTCTACTTTCAGACTGAAGGCTTCAACCCTCAGAACCACTGCAGACCACGTTTCATCAATTTTCAAACTGGATCTAACAGCTTCAACACAATCCTTCACTTATCAGCAAACATCCTTTTCCCATTGCATCAAACAGAACAGTGAAACCACTGTAACCAGAATATCAGAGATAGCCTAGACTTCATAATAGATATACAGAAACTCAATCAGCTTTGAGAAATCATCAGTTCAAATTACATACGCACTTTTCTTTAAATAGACCCGCGTATATACACGCTTTTAATAAAGACAACCCGTGTATACATCTGTGCACTTTTCAGAAAAAAACCCTAACAGTCCATACACTCCTTTGTTTGAACAGATCCGTGTATATACGCGCTTTTCATGAAATGAACCTGCGTATAGATTTATAAAAGATAAACTTTGCAGAACCGACCAGATCTATGGACTTACCCAGATTTCTTCAATATCTTCAATAGATTTGTGCCAGGTCTTCATTTCTTCTTTTCAAGTCATCCTAGAGATTCATCATTTCCTGATCTACAGTTTTTGAACCTTCATCATATTCACAGGTGCATCATAGATTCAGATCTATCGATTAAGAACAGAGTTCAACCATGCAGATAAACTTCAGAGTGAAGTATTCATTAAAACCTAGACACATGCACACCCTTTGCACAATGATTTTCTTCTCCTTATATAGATTTAGCTTTTGTCAATACCATGAGCCAAAACCACACAACATCCAATGGTTTTCCTGGATGGGATCACATAGACAATCCAACGCTCAATACAATGGGTCAATACCATGGTAGTAACCCCTGGTTTTACAAATTTAGAGCGCAATTGAGCATACGCGACTTGGCACATACATTTCCGCGTGCATGCACTACTTCTTCTAGACAAACCCGTGTATGCCTTGAGACACACACTTTTCATCATTGTTCTAGCACATACTAAAATTCCTTTCATCATTACATCTGAGTTGCTATGTAGACACATCACATCACATCAGATTTACATCATTACCAAGTCCATCAAGTCAAGAATAACTTCATCAAGTAGGTTGCCATCAAGGACAACACTCTGCAACATATTGTCAATTATCTTAGTTCATCAATTAAGTTGCCATCAAGGACAACACATGCCAACAATTATGCTTCTTATGTACTACTTAAAGACATAAAATTAATTGCTTTTCCTTTAAACACTTCACATTAAGCAGTTTCAGTTAAAAAATAACTCAATGTTTGTAAATAATAAATTATACTTCTTATCCATTCAATTTCTATACAAGAGTTAGAACAATCTTGATTTCCACATACATATCATAATCACTTCCCCGAGGAAGAAATCACCATGGAAACCTTGTGCAACAAGAGCATTGGCACGTAGCACAATCTCCATCGCAACTCTAAGTAGAGTGCAACACCCTTAAATCATGCATAGTGTGCCTGAATAATGGTAATTTGATATCCCTCAGTCTCAACAATATTATGCATTCCAATACTCTCATGTGCTTTACTTTCCATCACCATGCCAAGTTATTTAACATCAACATCCCTTTTAGCTAGAGCATATCATTTAGTGTAGGTCACAATATGTGTCATAAAATTGGTGATTTTTCACTTCTCAGCGAAGGCCTCTTGACCTTAGGGACTTGGCCTTCTATCCATTCTCTTCCTTCAATAGCTCTCCCTCTCTAACCTTATGCTCGAACTTTCTATTAACCTCTCCTATGTTTATGCATGTAATCCCTTTAGCCTTTTTCCAAGCTTCACATCTCATTTTCCTCTATTAGGGCGGTTCTAGTTAGGTCGTGTCAGGTCACGTCAGGTTGTGTCAGGTTGGGTCGTTTAAGGTCAGGTCATGTGAGGTTAGGTCCTGTGAGGGTGCCCAAGGAAACACGTTTGGGCAGGTCGGGTCAGGTCGAGTCATGTGAGGGTGCCCAAGGAAACATGTTCGTGTGGGTCGGGTCCAGTCATGTCATAGCTTGAGGGCGCCCAAGGAAATGTGTTCGGGCGGGTCAGGTTAGGTCGGGTCAAGTCGTGTAAGGGCGCCCAAGGAGCGTGTCTGAGTTGGGTCGTGTTGTGTCATATGAGGGCACCCAAGGAAATGCGTTCAGGCAGGCTGGGTAGGGCTTGATCGGGTCGTGTCGTGTGAGGCCAAATAAGGAAAAGTGTTTAGGAGGTTTGTGTCAGGGCATGTTGTGTGAGGGTGCCCAAAGAAATGCATTTGGATGGCTCGAGTTAGGTCAGGTCGTGTCATGTGAGGGCGCCCAGGAAAATGCATTCGAGTGGGTTTTCTTGTGTCATGTCATTTGAGGGTGCCTAAGGAAATGCGTTCAGGCGGGTCGGTTTGGGTCAGGTCATGTGAGGGTTCCCAAGGAAATGCATTTGACCGAGCCAAGTTGGTTCAAGTCGGGTCGGGTCGATTTGGGTCGAGTTGTGTGAGGGTGCAAAAGGAAACGCATTTGTTCCGGGTTGAGGCGAGTTAGGTAGGGTTATGTGAGGGCGCCTAAGGAAATGCATTTGGGTGGGTCGGGTCGGATCGGGTCATTTGAGAGCACCTAGGGAAACACTTTTAGGCAGGTTGGGTCATGTGAGTGTGGCTGTATAAAAAATACTAAGTTGTGACTGCCTGCATGCCTTGTAGTCCATGTTTGTGCAATCCACTTCTTTTTTTCTCCCTCATGCCTTCGTTTGGGCAGGTCAGGTAGTGTAGTGTGAGGGCACAATAGGAAACACATTCAAGTTGTATCGTGAGATGGAGGATGTATCAAAAATGCTAAGTCATGACCTCATGTGTGCCTTGTGAATGTTCGTGTGACCTGTCTACCATTTGGTCCCTTGTCATGCCAGCTTAATCGATGTTTGTGTGTGTTGGGTCAGGTAGGTTCATTTGATGGCACCCAACGAAACACGCTCGATTCGGGTCAGGTCCAGTCAAGTTGTGCCATGTGAGGGCGCTCGAGGAAACACATTTAGACAGGTCGGGTCAGTTCGGTTCGGGTCGTGTGAGGGTCCCCAAGGAAATGCGTTCATGCGGGTCAGATTGAGTCGTGTGAGGGAACCTAAGGAAACACATTTAGAAGGGTCAGGTTAGGTCGTGTTGTGTCAGGGCACCCAAGGAAACACATTCAAGCGGGTCGGGTCGGGTTATGTGAGGACGCCCAAGGAAACATGTTCATGTGGGTTGGGGCGGGTCGGTTAATTTGGTTGGATTTTTCTTGATTACAAACATTGGTAAACAACTTGCATCAATTTTTCTTTCCTTTATGAAACAAACAACATGAATAAGAGTGTGTGATAGAGAGTGTTAGCAAGTTCTAGGTGTTCTAAGGAGGGAGTGATAAGGCTAGGTATGTTAGGTACTGCTAACCCATTTAACCCCCTAAACCCTAAGCCTCTAAACCATGAACCCCTAACCACTTAAAGCTACATCAATGTTGCTTTCCTTTATGAAACAACCAACATCAATGCCTTCCAAAAAGAACTCAATAGAAGCAAACAAGTCTCCATTCTTATCAAGTCATGTTGGGGCACTAGGTAGTTGAGTATAATATATACAATAAAACACCTGCAACATTTCAGAACGAAGTATGAACAAAATGAACCACTACTTAGACTACATTTTAACGAGACAAGAAACCAAATCTATCAATGCAAGGACCTACAATCGCTTGATGTGAGTGCATGAAATGAAAATTTAGTACAATGGTGTATGTTGACATAAATTTAAGATTCCTTGACGTGAGTTAATGAAATGGAAATTAGTACAAAAAAATCGGAATATGACAGACTCAAGGGCTTCCTTAGGTGCCTTGACATGGCATGACCTAACCTGACCAGACCTGCCTGAGCTCGTTTCCATGGGCGCCCTCACACAACTCGACCCTCCTGAATGTGTTTCCTAGGGTGCCCTGACATGTTCATAAAGACCTTCACAAGACGTCGGAATAACGACATGGATATAAAACTTCAGAAGCACGACATAAGCTATTGAGATCGTCACAATATCAGCGATATGAAAAGATCGTTTAAAAAATGCCAGAATGGCGACAACATGAGGCTTGTTATGGATTTAATATATTATTTCATATATTAGTATAGTATTTTTTTTCATATATTAAATATAATAACTTAATAAACTTTCATTTTCATATATTATTTCATATATTAGTGTGCTGATTTTGTTTTCGTATATTAAATATAATATACTTTCAATATAATGTATTGTATATTATTATTTAATAATTTAATTAAATTAAAAAAAATTCATATATAATTTAATTCTGGTACATAATTTAATTAATTTGTAATATATGCTTAATGTAGTTTAAATTAATTTAATCAATTGTAACTATAATTAAATTAATAATTTGTTATTAATTTGTAATTTATTAACGATTTTTAATTAAAATAATTTAGGTTAGATTTTTAATTTTTTTTTTTTAATTTTGGCCTAGGAATTTTTTTTTTTAATTAATTAAACCATGGTTTAAAAAAAATAATAAAAAGAAATAAATAATTTACAAATATATAAGAAATAAGAAATAATATATATATATATATATATATATATATATATATATATATATATATATATATATATATATATATATATATATATATATATATATATATATATATATATATATATATATATATATATTATCACAATTAATTAAATAATTAAATAAATAAAAAAACTAGCCGTTATTATTCGATTTTAATTTTCAAAATCAAACTAGTCGTTATTGTAATGACTAGTTTAGCCATTTCTACATCTATTTAAACTCAAATTCCTGATATGATTTCTCACATAGTCCTAATATTATAAAATATAATAAAAATAGAATAAAATATTCCAACAAAAATATAATAAAATATTCCAATCTATTAGATTTAGATCTTCGTTAATAATATTTTATTATGCACCATTATCAAGGATAACTCAATATTTTGTTATAAATAGGATCAGGCTTTTCAATTCATTATTTACCATTGATCCTTTTATCATGGTCGAACTTTGATCATTTTTATTTTCTTTTTTCTTGTTTAGCTCCCATTAAGTTCAACACGTCTTGGGTTTTCTACATCATTGAGAGAGATAAACTTTGGATCTGAAGCGTTGAGGATAGCGAAGAACCCATCCCATTGAGGGGGAATGGTAACATCATTATTTGTTCCCTTACAAGGTGTTAACATAATATAAAATTCTTTATATCTCATGTCTTTTCCATTGGATATTTGGAAAAACTTTTATTTCATTTTACTATTTAGCTACTTTTGCTAAACATAATTATTTTTTTTCTTTATAGGATAATTTGCATCAATGGAAGAAAACACTAGAGGTGGAGGACAAATTGAAGACCGTGAAAGGGGTGATGGTAAAGTTTATTTCCGTTGGAAGAAATGTTGTATGAGAAATAATGTTAGAGTTTTAATATCAACAACAACAATACATTGTAGGATATATGGGAACATTAATGGTGGATTGGATGACTATCATCCTATGCTAATTAATTATCTATCTTCATTTTGATTTTATAGTAAATTTTTTTATTATTTCAATATTTTTTATATACACACTCATGTTTAATGGTTTTTTGTAATTTTTATAAAGGCACAGTTTCCCCCCAAATTTTTGCAAAACCATCTTCCACAGCTAAATAGTAGTAGATTAGATGAAGTTGTACCAGTAAAAGAGAATATTGCAGCAAATATTAGTATTGGAAATGATGTTTAACAAGGTGAAGAACATGAAGCGAATGATGAAGATGATTTTAATGTTCCCATGGAGGTAGATGATGATAATAATGAGACAATTTACATTAATGATGGGACAAATCAAATGCTCCAAGACTTGTATGGTGAGTGATATGACAATGGTGGAGAAAGTGACGGTGTTTATGATGTACCTCTGATTGAAATGTCAAATGAACGACTTTTTGAACACTGAAATGCAACTCTTGTCTCTGCTACATTGTTGTTGGATAACTTAAAGGTTATGAATAATTTTTCGAACAGATGTATGACACAGATCCTAAGGTATGCAATATGTAAATATGATCACATATATGTAAATGTTGAATAATTTCCCTTGTTTAGTTGTAATAAATGTGTAAAATAATAATTCAATACTTTTATATGATTAATAATCTTTACATTAACTAGTTTTTTTTTTATGTTGTATATCGTTGGGTGAATTTTTGTTACCATTGCTAAATACTTTACCTCAAACATATCGAGATTTACGTGCTATTATCTAAGAATATAGAATGGAATATAACACTATAGATGCATGTCTTGAAGATGATATTATATATTACAGAGAGCATGTGTCAAAAAAAGAATGTCTGAAATGTTGTACAAGTAGATATTGAAGCGATGAACTAATAGAAAGGGTGCCTCAAAAGGTTCTTCGTCATATTCCCATAATTCCACGCTTGCAGCGAATGTTCAGGTGTAAGAAAATAGTGCAATTTATGGAATATAATTCAAAGAATAGATGTGGAGATGGTGTTCTTTGAATGCCTGCAGATGGTTCGGCATTTAGGAAAATCAAGGAAAAATATGTAGATTTTAAATATGAACCTCGTAATGCCAAGCTTTCATTGGGAGTTGATGGTGGTAATCCATTCAGAGAACTTAGGTCTGCTTACTCAGTGTGGTCTATTTTCATCATCAACAATAACATTCCTCCTTGAATGTCAATAAAGAGGGAGCACATAATGTTGACTATGATTATTCCAGGTATTTGATACATTATTTTTTAGAATGTAACATTTTCATTTCTCTCGTTGTTTGTGTAATATCGTTTATTTATTTACATACTTATATATACATATATCATGATAGTAATTATGTATGGTAATTTTAAACAATTAGGTTAGTACCATGTCAAAGATATGAATGAATATATTGAGCCTCTTACCGATGAGCTAATAAAGTTATGGCATGGCATCACTATGTATGAAATAACTAAACCAATTAAGCAGAAGAGATTTCAATGTTGTGAAATGCTTGTATAGACTCTTCGTGATGCCCCAAGACTAACACATTTTTGTGGTATGAAATATTTCGTTGCACTTTAATATAATATATAATTATCTATATTATATATACCATATTGCATGTTTTAAAAATTATGTCATTGTATAATTGTTATTGATCCATCTATTGCAGGTCTTCAAACAAAGGGTAGATTTTCATGTCGAGTTTGTGGCCCTAAGATGAAATCTCATCATTCACCAGACTTAGGAAAGATGGTGTTTGACGAGTTTAGGAGCTTCCTCTCTAGTGACTACAGCAGCCCCATCAAACTCCTTCATGATAACTCACATTAAAACCAGAAGAATGACGCCTTGCCAGGAAGCCAAATGGCTGAGAATGACACCCACTGCTGGTACGTACATATATATATATATATATATATATATATATATATATATATATATATATATATATATATATATATATATATATATATAATGTTTGGAATTTTTGTTTTAATTATTGAATTTATTTTATTGTATTAGATAATTATTGTTCTGGTTTATTTTATTCTTTGATATGAAGGTCGTCATCGTGAAGGTACTAATATTGTACTTCCACCTGTAATGAAATGTTATCCTTCTCAATTCGTGAGGTTTCCCTACTACGAGGACCTAAAAATAGCTCATTTGTTTGATAAAATGCATATCAGGAAGAATGTGATAGAAACGTTATGGTGAATCATAGACGACGCACATGATAGTGATAAAACTGAAAAAAATTGTGTTGAAATTGAGAAATCAAATCATGCAATGAAAAGTTTCATCGATAAATCAGATAAAAATGGAGGTCGAAATTATAATAATAATCCATGGTTATTAATAGAAAAAAAATCAATGATGTAAAAGAGGTCATTATAAGAATCAAATTTCCAACAGGTTTTTCTTCAAACATAAATACTATCTTAATGAAGAAAAGTGACTTCAGTGGGGTGAAAACACATGATTGGCATACCTTAGTTAAGGTAGTTTTTTTGGTATACATTTTTTATCAAGGAACAGGTAACCCCATCTCAAAAATGAAACCTATTTCAAAAACTCTCAAAAAACATGAAAAAACACCCAAAAAAAAAAAAGTGTGTCTTCCAGAACGCACTTGTTTTTTTTTTAAGGTCAAATTTCAACATTTTCTAAAATTATGCTAAAAAAAATTGTTTGTTGAAAAAAGGATTGAAAAAACACCCCCCAAAAAAAAAGTGTGTCTTCCAGAACGCACTTCGTTTTTTTTTAAGGTCAAATTTCAACATTTTATAAAATTATGGTAAAAACAAAATTGTTTCTTGAAAAAGGATTGAAAAAACACCCTCAAAACAAAACCAGTTGATGCTGTAATAACAAAAAAAAAAATTGTGTCATACTTTTGGCATTTTTAAAAATAGAAGTAACATTTTTTAATTTTTAAAATTCAAACATTAAAAAAAAACCTAAAATTTAAGAAAAAAAATAAATTTAAAAAATAAAAATATTTAAAAGCTTAAAATTTAAAAATATATGAAGATAAAAAAAATTAAAATAAAAACAAAGTAAAAATTTTAATTCAATCATTAAAAAAAACCTAAAATTTAAGGAAATTTTTTTTTAAAAATAAACCAAAAAAATTAAGATTAAAATTTAAAAAAATATAGAAATTAAAAAATAAAAATAAAAACAAAATAAAAATATTAAATTAAAAAAAAAAAAAAACAAGTTAAAAAAAGAAGGAAATTATAAAAAATAAAATATAGAAATTAAATTTAAAAAAGAAAAAGAAAATGCTTATTAAATTTAAAAAAAGAAAAAAAAAAAATTAAAACAAATAATTAAATTTAAGGAAATATATTAAATTTTAATAAATTTAAAAATTCAAAATTTAAAAAAAAAAAACACTATTCAAATTAAAAGGAAAAAAAAAGAAAAATTAATTAAAAATAAAAAATAAAAATAAAATACAATGAAAATATCAAATTTAAAACAATATATATTAAAAAAACAAATAAACTATAAAAAATAAATTAAATTTAAATTATAAAAAATAAAATATATATATAAACTTAAATTAAAATAGGTATATACATCAAATTTTATTAAATTAAAAAAAAAAAAAGAGGTTAATATTAAAATAACAAATTAAATTTAAAAACAAAAATATTAAATTTTAATAAATAAATGAATAAACAAATAAATTTTGAAAGAAAAAATAAATTTTAAATATAAAAGAAAAAATTATATATATTGTTAAACGAAAAACTTTAAAAACTTTAAAAATCATTTAAAAAAGGAAAAAAAAAATTAAATTAAATTAAATTAAATTAAATTAAAAAAAAAAATTTAAAAATTAAGTTTCATTAGAAAAAAAAAATCTAATTTTAAATACACAATTTTAATTGAAAAAAAATATAAAAAATTTATGTAATTAACAAAAAAAAAAAAAAAAAAGGAAAGGTAAAACATTTTAAAAAAATATTAAATCGAAATAAATTAAAATATATATATATATAAAATTTATTGAATTTTATAAAATTATATTAAAAAACTAAACATAAAAGTTAATAACAAAGAAAAATTATGACCAAAAATAAATAAAAAAATCAATTAAATAAAAAAATTGAGCAAAATTTAATAATAATAATAATAAATTTAAAAAAAATAATAATAACCGCCATTTAATTGTTTTTTAATTGATTTTTTTTTTTTTTTTCAAAATATAATTTTTTTTTTCAAATTTTTTTTTTTTTTTTTAATTTAATATTTTTATTTAAAATAAAATTCGTTTTTTTTTTTTAAATTTTTAATATATATGTACATCTATTTTTTATTTGATTTTATTTTTATTTTTATTTTTATTTTTATTTTTTAATATTTTTATTTTTATTTGATTTTTTTTTTTAAATTTTGAATTTCAAAAAGTTTAAAATTATTTTTTTAATTCAATTTTTTTATTTTAAATTCAATTTGTTTAATTTTTTTTAGATTTAATATTATAGAATAATTATTTTTTTAAATTTAAAATTTAAAATTTATTTATTAAAATTTTTAAATTTTAATTTAATTTAATTGTTTTTCTTAATTTTTTTGTTTATTTAGTTTTTCATTTTTAAAATCTATAAATGGTTTCATTAAAAAAAAAAACACTAAATTTATGTATATTTGTTTTTTAATTATTTGCACGTGGTTTTTTTCATTTTTTTTGTTTTTTAATGATAGTTTTTTTTGTTTTTTTTTTATTTTTTAATTTTCTTTTTCTTTTTCAATTTTAATTGTTTTTTTTTTTTAATTTGTTTCTTTTGTAAATTTTAAAATTTGTATTTTTTTCCTTATTATTTTTTTTTTTTAATTTAAATTTTTAAATTTAATTTTTATTTTTTATTTTTTTTTTCTAAATTTTAATTTTGTAATTTTAATTATTTTAATTATTTTTTTTAAATATATATATATTTTTTAATATATTGTTTTTTTTTAATAAGTTAGAAAAAAATGTTTTTGATTTTTTTTTTTTTTAATTTTTTGGTCAATTTTTGTTTTTTTTCTTTAAATTATGTGTTTTTTTTCTTCAAATTTTGTCATTTCCTTTGATATAATTTTCAAATATTTTTGTTTTTTTTATTTATTTTTGTTTAAATTTTTATTTTTATGAGCTATTTTTGTTTTTTTTACATTTTTATTGGTTTTTTTATTGTTTTTATATATTTTTTTTATTTAAGTTTTGTGTTTTATTACCAACATGAAAATCACCACTCAAAAAAAAAAAGGTTGATGCAGCATCAATACGTTTCAAAATTAGCATGAAAATCACTGCTCTAAAAAAAAAAGGTTGATGCAACATCAATACGTTTCAAAATTAGCATGAAAATCACTCATTTAAAAAGGTTGATGCAAATACCTATTGTCGAGCTTTTAGTAAATGCGAGACCACCGCTTATTAAAAATCGATGTCGATCAATACATTTCAAAATTAGCATGAAAATCACTAATATTTTAAAACAAATATTCATACTTCATAAATAAAAATATTAGAGTGTCAAAAATGTGCACAAAAAAAAGGGGTGATTCTGCATCACCACTTTTCAAAATCGGGTGTTTTTTATGCTACCAAAAAAAGTAGGGTAATATCTTGTTACTCATTTATCGTAGTTTAAATGTTTTTGTATATTATTTCATGAACACATATTTTAAATTTTCCTTTTTTTTGTTTAATTTGGAAACCAATAACAATTAATTTTTTATTGTTATAGTACATTATACCTGTATCTCTCCCAAATGACCTCGACAAAAATGTCTAACAAGTTATATATGGTCTTAGTAAATACATGAGGTAAGTAGTTTTGATTTATATGAAAAATATCGCTACAATTTCTTTTTGTACTTAATTAAATGATGCATTAATTTACTTGTAATGTAATATATATTATGTTTCATTGAAATAACCTTGCGTAATGATTTACAAATGGCTGTCACTGAAATAATTCCATCAAGATGAAATAAAGTACTGGAAGGGAGAAATTCCTCGGCTAATGTGTGAAATTAAAAAGTATATACCTCCAACATTTTTCAATGCACAAGAACATTACTTGATACACCAAGTTGAGGAGATTAAAATGTGTGGACCATTACACACAAGGTCAATGTGGATGGTGGAGAGGCACTTGAAATCCTTGAAGGATTTAGTTAGACAAAGAGCACGACCTGAGGGTTCTATTGTGGAGTGATATGTGGTATATGAATCCATCATGTATATTAGTCGGTATCTTCCTATATTAGCTACACCAGCTATGGATTTTTTGGATTGCATTTGGGATGTGAAATCCATCAAAAAATTTGAAGTGGAGAACCTAATGGGAAAAGCTAGAATGAAAAAAGTGAGATGTAAAAGATTTATTATATATAATACATACAATGTTTCATTTTTTTACATCATGTATATTATCATATTCATTTAATTCTTATTATTTCATTGTTTATTAATTAATATAATTTACCGTGGTTATCATTTATATTTAATATTGGTAAATTATTGTTTTTTTATTCAGGTTCTCAAGATTATGAGGCACTACTTTTGTACATTGAAAAAAATGTAGAGTGGATGAGTGAATGATTTGAAAGATGTAAATAACGTAACGATGGTAGGTTATCATGGCAACTACTGTCTGAATTGGTTAGAGAAGCTTATCGTAGTGGATATGGAAATGTTATGGACAAGGAAATTGATTTAGCATATGGTTTGAAAGACAAAAAGGTAAGAAATTAATTCATCTATTTTATTCAATACTTATTTTATATTATATTTATAATGTGACAACATGTTTGATTTTTCAGATAATTTCCAAGTTGTGTAAATTATATGATTAATTATTAATTGAGAATGCATATTTTTCATGTTTGGCATATTGCAGTTGAAACACCACAAGGCTATGTGGTGAAATGGTCGTAAATTTCGCATTAAATAGTTGGATGGTAACAAGAAAAATTCTGATAGTGGGATAAATATAGTATTCAATGTCACTAATTTTTCCTCCAGGAGTGATAGATATCCTCGAGAATCTGAAAATAGATATTATGGGTTTTTAGATGATATAGTTGAGTATGACTTTAATTCCTTCAAATTAGTTTTGTTCGACGTCAAATGGTATGGGTTAGGAATGAATGTACGTGATGAGGACATAACTCTTATTCAACATGAAAATGTATTTCCAATGGTTGAAACGTCATAGTTTGAAGCAAGAAAAGATCACTATGTTTTTCCAAGCCAATGTGAACAGGTATTTTACTCAGAGGTTCTAGGTGAGAATGGATGGTCATTTGCTATTAGATATGATCCAACAGGAAGGCTAGTAGAGTATACTGTAGAGGAAGAGGACAATATTGATCAAGAAGAAGATGATGCGGGGGAAGATGAGCAAGAAGATGCATTGACAGACAAACAAGATATAGAATATGAACCAGGTGTAGGAGACAATGCAACAATAATTGATGATGAGGTCGATGAGGATATTCTTGAAAATGACATAATTGATGATTATGATGACATGGTCGATCATTTAAACACTGTTTCTGAATCAGATGTTGGTATAGATGTCGATCCGTTGGATGAAGATCAAGAAGATAGAAAAGAAGAATATGGATACAGATGTTGTGTTCGAGTATGAGCTAGTATGTTATAACTTTATACTTTAATATGTAGGAATTATTGTCTTTAAATAACTTACTAATTATGTGGGTTTATTACATGTTTTTTATAATGTCAAAGCAACAAATAATGGCCATACTAGTGTATAGGCTAAACTAAAATTATGTATTTATAGAAACACATGAAAATTGTGTTTACGACCTTAATTAATTTTTGGTTTGTTCATATTATGTTTCAAATATTGGGTATTGGGAAAATGAGAGTGATGTGCGGGGGATGAGAGGGGCCATATGAGCTTCCACTTTCACGTGGTTGGCCCTGTTCAGTAGAGAATAAATTATTCTTGAAACCTAGAGAAGCTCATGAATATTTATTTGCATTATCATAAATGTAGTCACTGTTCTGAGATTATTGTAGCGCCGAAATTGTTGAAATTGTTAGAAAAAATTTGGACACTTATGAAATGATATTACCCTACACCATTATATTCATAAGCCAAGATTGACCTGTGAATGGGGCCAACATTGCTTATATGTTTCTTGAAAGGGTCTTCAGTGAAAAATTAATTAATATATTCGCTTGTAATTTACTATTAATTCCTTCCAATCTGAACACATTGACATTCTTCCACCTTTGATTTCAAATAATGGTGGTCAATGGGTGAGAAGCTCAAGAGACAATATGAATGCTTCCACCTTGTAATACTTCTTTGAATCTTTCTCAACGAATACCTTACCTTTGAGAAAACGCTCAACATTTCATCACATTTTGTACGGAATGATACCCACTTTAGATTCACTAGCATAGATTACAACCGTTAAACTGGTAGACATCAACTTGCTGGCAACCTCCATACCTTGATCAACATCCCTATCTTTAATAGGAGCTAAGGATTGAAAACGTTATTTGATGTCACAACATTGAGAATAAACCATTTAATTGATTGAAATAAGTTACAATCAATTGGTGTCAATTGAAAATGGGGAACTAAAATGTTATTTACATTGCAATGGACTGGCATAAATCTTATATTTATGACCTATTATTTCAAAATTTGAAGACTTACCAAATCTTGTGATCTATTAGTTCCAACTATGAACACTTACCATTACAGAAAATGAATAAGCTATACCTGTAGCATATAAGAAAGGAAACTAACCTAAAAGACAAATCTCCATACCACTTAAATAAAGCTAAAAATACTCAACACATGAAAAATTCTGGGCATTGGTCTGGAGACTAGACCTGAAAAACTGGCTTATATATCATGGTCACAGGCACAAAATTGAGTAAAAAAGACTACAGTCGCTCGCTTGCAGGCTTATTCATATGACTGAAGAGTTGCAGTCGAATTGAGGTAGTGTTGTGCCAACGTTTGGGAGTCAAGGTCACTGAAAAAGAGGTTTAACTCAGGGTTTGGGCACTTGGAAGGGTGCTTTAGCCATTGGGGGTTCCTATATCACCTGAGGGAAGTTAGTAAAGTTTTGGTTCGACGATTGCACTCCCTTAACTGTACCTAGGAGGTTGAGTCATATCATAGTAACTCTTCGTCACATATTTACCCCAGTGGACCAATGTCAAACTTGGTTAAGTGTGGGAGGAGGGTGTTATAGGATTCAACACCATTTGGGAAAACAAATTGACTACCTCAGGGATTTTATTTGTCAAAAATTACCAACAGAAAAACCACTCATAAATTTGCTAAATTTTCACTCACGTGTGCTCTATAATGTCTACCAATTCTTATTCCTCACTTCGCAGGCGCTCAATAACTCCTCTATGCTCATTAATAAACTTGTCCACTCAACCCCCACCTCCATTTCCTTTCTCTAGCCAAGAAAGACTTGTGATTTTCTTCGCCTATAATATGATTTTTCATAGGTCTATCACATAACGCGAAATGGGTATTTCTTGTACTCTTGGCAATCAACATCTAAGGTAATAGGATTTGGAAAGTTCCTTACCTTCACAACAACATGACATGATAATTAACAAAACCTTCAATTGTAATGAAATCCTCAATGCTGATGCGCTCATTTAATATCCACTTATTCACTGTTTAAATAGAATTATAAAGAAGTTATATTTTATTTTTAATTTGTTTAAGCTTTTTCAAATTGGAACATTTTTTAACCTCTTCCTTGTAAATTTTGCTAGTAATCATCTCCTTCACATAACATGAGTCTTAACACACATGGAATTTTATCCTTTTTCTTCACATAATGTAAGTTTTAACACACATGGAATCTCATCATTGGGAATACCCAATGTTAAGTATGGTCAAACCTAATGGAACAATTGGATTTATGTTAGAATAAAAGTGCATTTATTTTAGGAATTGTCCAATGAGGCCGTAATTTTGTTTGGATGACGATTTTATCGCTAGAATATGACGGTAAATTCTTCAAAAAATCCCACTATGGTAGTGTTTAAATTGTTCTTTTGATGACGAAAATGGATTCAACACCATCAAGGACCCTTGGGGCACCCAAAATCTTGAAGCTTGACAACTATAACCTATATTTTCAATAGCTTCCACCAGATTTTCTCAAAATCATGCAAGCATTTCTATTTCTTTATGGATGAAATTATGGCTTCATTAAACTACGTGTTTCCTTTATATGAGGTTTAAGAATCTTCCATATATCTTGTGTTGTTAGAAAGACATGATAACATTTATCCATAATGTAAACACATGATTTCATGGTTTTATTCCTAGTTGAACTCCTACTTCTTTGTGTTTCATGTTTATAATTGAATGGTATTTCCTTTCACTTATTGTTAATTCTTTGGAATTTTATAAATAAATAACTCTAGGCAATGTTATATCCTCTTCACAATGGTGCCACTTTATAATAATTGAGATTACTTCAATTTACCTATATTTGCTACAACTTAGGGTTGCATTGCCTTGTATATAATATTGAGGACATAAAAGGAATGTGCCACCACTTTACTTAATTGGATCCAAACACATTAAATATTTCAATGTAAATCATAAGAAGTTATATGAGAAATGGTGATGGTTTGAATTATGTTTTTTAATGGCCAACATGATTGATGATTTGATTTGTTCAAAACAAAATGATTACCTTTTACATTTTTAAAAGAAATGATATAGTGTAGGCCAACAACATTTGGGATTTTTAGCACAACGACATTTGACATGTAACGTGGGGAAGTAAGTTTTTAACAATTTCCTAGGAGGGTTTAAAGAAAGCAATAGCAGCCCAAACATTTTGTTTCAGCCATTTTCATTTGTACAGAGGACAGGGAGACCAAAGTTGACTCCCAAAAACTAGGTCTGGTTGTAATTCATCATCATCTTCCTCCTCTAGTAGAGGCGATGGACATTCAAAATGTTAACGTCGATGTCAAAGCAATGTAGGCAAGTAGGGTTTTAACAATTTCCTGGGAGGGTTTAAAGAAATAAGCAACAACCCAAAGAGGGAGTCGCAATGGACAAGAAAGAAGAGTGAGAGGAGAGGTGAACCCTTGGCCTCATCCTCCTCTGTGGTGAAGTAGTGGTTACTATGATAGTCGAAGGCCTGTCCCCGCCTGATGAATCGCCAGTGAAGACTGTCACTACAACTCAGGCAAGTCCCGTCTTAGGTAGAGCAGTGGTCTGAGGAATCCCCATGGCACCCCTTGTTCAAGCACAATTGGACTTAGCTGGTCCCGTTAGAGGAGTTGGAGGCCCTCCACAAGGCATGAAGGAACCCCAGATCTCAAGGCCTCTCATTTCTCAGGTCTCGACGCCTCCCATGACTTATTCTGCTCCAATGCCAATGCGTCCTCTTGGCCCTCCACCACCATTATCGTTGTAGGGAGGTCCTTTAGGCCATCCCAAGATTATGTTTCCTCCTCCACCTAGGCCTGGAATGCCCCCTCCTACACCCGATGGTGGTGCCCCTCCTATGTATGATGCTCCTCCTACGAGACCTGACATGCCACCTTCACCACCTGGTTAGCAACAACAACAACAACAACCACCTACTCTACAGAAGTAGCAACAACTATTAATTGAATCAGGTATTTCGTTAATTTCCCTGTATATTTTTTATATAAGAGAACATATTTTTATGCTTTCCAGTAGGATTGAAACACTAATTTTACCATTTCAAGTCATGAGGATTTGAATATTTTTCATTATAATGATAAAATGAGTTAGCATCTCCATTTGGGGAAAGCCCAAATCATCACAAAAATTAAACTTTGTAATCCTCATCCAACTTAGATTAAGCGAAGATAATTTCATGGCATAAATTAATAGTCAGATATTTTGTATAATTTGTAGTTAGTTGAGCTACTACACTTTGCCTTTACTTTGATTAAGCTGATAGTACTGATAATTTTTTTTTTTTAAATCAGGGACCTTTTGCAAGAGTCATTTTTATTTGTATAGAAAATTCAAAAAAGAATCTTATTCTATCCTTACAGACCTTATTGCATTTTATATTAGGTTTATTCCTTATTAATCACCATATTCCATGCTGAAATGCTAGAACATGTTTCCTTGATTGAATATATGTACATATACATTTTCTTTTGTTTAGTTAATAACAGGTTTTAAAACCATTTCACTATGTGGTTACCATATTATATACATCTTTTGGTATAAAATGTTTTCTTTAATTATAGATATAACAGTAATGTATAGGCATGACATTTTTTTACAAAATTAGGGTGTTGTATGGCACTCCCCAGAAGCTTAAGTATACCATGTGAAATTTGCCTTAATAACTGCCAGAACTACCTAAGGGCATCAAAGTTAACAAAACCACCACCTAGGCGTATCCAATAACACTAACATTCCAAAATGTCCAGTTGGAACTTAACCATTAAAGCTGATAAATTCTTGCTTTATGGTATGAAAAGAAGTAAGCACATTTTTCAAATCCTAAAGGAACTGTTGGTGGGTTGAGACCTGCATTAGGAGAGTTTTTTTTATCCTTGGGGGTAGGCCTCCAACCATTATTGGTCAATTCAACATTAGTTATAGCAGGCCACTGCCCATCATTTTTGACTTGTTTGTTTCTACAACACCGCCAATCACCCACTGGGGCATATTACTATGTTTGTAACTTGGCCTTTGAAAATTCACCTTGATTCTGCTCTATTTTACATGTTAAATGCACAATATTATGCAATGCATCCTATTCTTAACCTTTTTAGTATAGATAATTCATAAACATGTAATCTACAAAAAATATAAATGACAACAATTGGCTACATGCCTAGATGTTCCACTAAAAAATACACTATGCTACTCATATCTTTTAATATTGGGTCAACCCCAAGTTGTGGTCAAGACTCTATCAGGGTAAAAGGCTACTTAAGCCAACTATGGTCCATAGCTACACCAATATGGTAGCAAACCAAGGTACTTGATTCCAACATCTTCCAATGGACTTTCTCTCATCCCCCATTTTCCTTCACAACCCACGGTAGTGAACCCCTTCCTCTGCACTTGTAGTACATTATATTGTGGCACTACAACCAAAGGTTTCCAAATCAGAGCGGCTAGGGATGTCCTAAAGGCCGATGGCTTCTGGGAGTTCCAAATCCACCACACGCAAATCCACCTAGGATTGATAGAGTACGAAATTCACATCGTTATACCTCTCTTTCTCCTCCAGGAAGATAAAAAACCAACAAAGGTCCCTCCTAGAAATGGAATGGTAAAAAAGTGAAACATAGGGTTTAGCTTCTAATCATGGTGTCTGATTTCTCATTACGGCATTTCATAAATTAAACTAATATCACTTTTCAAAATAAATTCTAGTAAATCTAATCTCAAGGTTATCTTAAGTAATTCTTCTAGAAGTGCCATTGTAAAATTCAAAAATTGTTGGTAGATACTCCCACAATTCTAAAAGAATAAAAACCATCTCTCTAGCTATTTTTCGTGGGACTTCTAATTCCAACTTTCCTGCATAACCTTTGGAAGATTCATTAAAATCAAGCTTATATAAGGGAAAATTTGGAGGATTATAGGCCACATAGAGTTAAAAATTATTGTTGAGTTATTATGCATAGATGTTAATTCTACAAAGTTAATTTCCCATGGTTGGATTCTAGTTTCCTCTTACGGAATAATTTTTGTCTCTTCTAGTTTTTGTGCTATCTTCATGTTTTTGCAACAGTCTCCACTATTATACTGCATCTTTTAAAGGTCACTGAAGGTACAATGCTATTCTCTCCAACACTTATCAAGATCTCCCAAATATTGAATGCGAATAGTCTCACTAATATATCTCTGATGTTCAATTACCTAAAATACTACTCTTGCTAGCGAGTTAGTGTTTACTCTTAACATGTGATGGAATTTAGTTAACCTTGCTTCTAAGTGAGGAACATTCTCTTTTAATATTATTATGGAAAAATCAGAATAGTATGTATGATTTAACATTTACATATTGAAATTTGTTTTTCCCACAATCAAAGATTTTTTTTAAGAATTTTATACCAACGCATTGCCTCCTATCAACCTTTATCACCTCTACAACCTACCTTATCTCTTTAGGCGGGCCCTTTCTCAAGCTTCAAGAGGACCTCCACTATAGATTGCTATGCCTTAAGCGATATGTAGCAAGGTGATACCATAAGTAACCCCCGTGATGGAAACAATTTTCAAAAGAAAAATGGAAATAATGGTGGTGGAAGGATGTGAACACTAGTGGAAATATTGAAGGTGTTATGGGTGGGGTTTCCTTCACAACCCCCTCTTTGTCATCTCTTCTTTTAGTACTAGATGGGTTAAAATATCCCACTCAACAGTATAGAATTCTCTACAAGCTTATAAAACTCTTTCGAAAAACTTGTGAGAGTGGTCGTGACAATTAGTGTTAGCATCTACTTTACAAACGTGGACATTGAAAAAATTTGAAGGTAGAGCCATGTTGAAGTCTAGTTTAATATGGGAAGAGAGAATCCATGTTGGTGCTAAGATGAACACAGTGTGACAGGATTTTTTATGGTCATTTATTTTTTCCAAAGAAATATTGTGAGGGAAATCAATTTTTCCTGTCACAAAGTTTCAGTTTGGGATGTCATTAAGTTTAAAGATATTCACCATTTGTATTGTTCAAAGTAGACATGATATTATTAATTGCATTGTAGGGATTTTATCTAGAGATTTATACAGAATCAATCATCACAGGATCAACAAGTAACCTATAAAGGCCACCTGTCAATGCCCTTGTCAACCTCATGTTTATATTGCTGCATAGAGTTTTATCTGACTAGTTCCATGTGCTAGAGGTCAAGCTTTGTATGTTATTTTTGAGAGAGGTTGAGATAGGTCTCTGTGCTAAGGAGGTATAGCTAAGGAACAATAAGAATACTCTTGGAAATTTAAGAAAGAGGCTATATCAAAGGTGAAAATATTTATTGTATGAAAGGTCCAACTAGTGTTAGAAAGTGTACAATGAGGTGTGAGTGGACCTAAGCCCTACCCAAGGACCATCCAAAGCAGAAGGGAATGAGTTGTATTGAAGGAATTAGATAAAGTTTTGTGTCAATGTAGGTATAAAATATATGTTAATGAAGGGATAATTCTTGCTTTATAAATTAGTTGAGTTATTTCATAGAAATCCAAGTTTTTTCATCAAGTGACACTTGAATTTTGTCTTTTTATAATAGGTTTGAATTACCCATAGGGGGGGGAGTTCTTGCTCACATCAAGGATGAATTTTGTCGCATCTCAAGGCTTAATTCTATTCTTCACCTCTTGTATGAAGTTAGTTTCACTAAAGGGTTTATTTCCCAACAATAGATAACTCCAAATATGCTCCATAATTTTATCAGATAACCCCCTAATAACCCTTAATCCACAAAAAATTAGAGACCAGGAATTGCTCCAGTTTTCTCTTCTTCACTGGTTCAAATTTACTCTTCTTATTTCCTTGAACCAAATGTTTCTCGAATGGAGGAGAAACTCTTATTATTTATATAATTCGGGTCAGCCTAAAATTTTTTTGACTTGTCATTTGTATTCTATGTTGGAGAAGACTTGTAATACAATATTTGATATTAAGTGTGATGAATGTTTTTAGTGATAGTGAACATGTTTATGTAGCTTACAACGTTTGTGGAAATTCTTAACAACCACAATATGTCCCAAATGAAAACTTTTAGGTGAAGGTCCTCTACAAGTATATGGATAAAATTTTCTCCTTTTTGAAATGTATATGAGAATATTCTCAAATTCCGTGTTGAGCAAATAAGTTTTAATTAATTTTGAGTTTCCAATGCCAATTAAGACACCAAATGGTTGGATCTTTGTGTGTTTATTTTACTGATTAACCACTTCATATTGGCATTAATTTCCCCCTTACAAATTTATCTAGGGAATCTATTTATTTTTAATTTGATTTATGTTTTCCTCATTTAAATTAGGTTTTCAAGGCCTTTTGGGAACATGTTCAAGATTAGCATTAAAGTGTATTTTAGGAGAAAATGCAATGGAGGGTTGTTGTTGTTGGTGTTGTTTGGAGACTGTTGATACCTCATGTTTTTCATTTTCAAGAACCTAGCAAAACCTCATAATCATTGCATTGGAGATTTGGTGTTTTTGGTGTTGTTTGGAGACCATTGATACCTCATGTTTTCAATTTTTAGGAACCCAAAAAAACATCATAAGCCATTAAGAATCATTTGAGAGCTCTGAACATTGGTTTAAGGAAATTGCAGGGGTTCTCTCTTTCAATTTCAATAACTAATAATTGATGTGGAGGTGGTATTAAGGAAATTGACCAACCCTTTGTGTCAAGATATTATTGAGAAGTAAAGTACCATAGAAACAATGTTAGATCAGATACGCCTAGACCAAACTCTGGTGCTTTTAGGTGGAAGATTAAATCGACAAATCATTTATCTAAGTCAGATTTAGTATATTCTACAGATACTAAATATCAAAATAAATGTAATTTGAATATTGAACAATTCATTAGATACACAAAGACTCACATCTGTGGGCTATGAGGAGCATCTTCCATTTTCCAAATCTAGTAAATATGTAGTACAATTAAGACCACAGTTCTCAACTGGTGTTTAGAGATGGGAAGAATAGTCCATTAGTCCAAATCCTTCAAATATTATTAATGCCAAGGGATACTATTCCACAACCAATGGACGAGTTTTCCAACCAAATCTTGTACATTTATCTGAAATAAATGAACAAGAAAGAAATGAACTTTTATCATAGGAATTTCCAATTGTTTTACAACACACTTCATCCTCATTTTATTGCACAGGTCATATTATTGATTCACAATGTATAAAAAACCATCGAAGTAATATAATAGCACAAAGTCATATTGGGAAACGTTTTATTGATGGGAATAACTTTGGACCATCTAAAAGCTATAAAAGGTGCATGAATAAAAGCAATGCTAGAAGAAGTAAAAAATTAAATGGAAGTGCACCTCAGTGTGCATGTATTCCTTCAAATGGAAGTTGAGTGGAGTAGGTGTGTATAGTAATGATGTAGATGTATTGGGGGCCTACTACTACAGAAGCTTTGGTGAATTTGAATGTAACCTTGAATATTTATCAAGTAAATCAAGTTCTAAAACTGCTGCAGGATCTAGGATTAGCCTTGAATTTATTTAAATTTACCAAATGATAGGAAGTATATATGCATGATGTGCAGTCCTAAAAAACTGTTCTAGGTATATTGGGATATGTCAAGAAATTTAATGTCCTCAATCTTCTTCACGAAATGCGAAGGGATAGGTATGAGCCAACTGTTGTAACATACAATTGTCATCCTATAAATCACAATAAAAGAAAAAAATTAGAGCATCAAAAACATAATGATGTATACGATGATGATGAAAGTAGGGGGAGATGACACAAGCATGATACCGAAAAGAATCGTAGCATTCCAGCTCAGATAGACACTCAAGAAAAATATAATAGGAAAGCAGTCCATTGATGTCAAATGAAGATTCATTATACATTAAATATGTGGTTTGTTGCACAAACCCTTGGGATATGATTATTAATGCAGACACATCAGTCAATTCTAAAATATATGATTATTTCGTTGTCTTCATGTAGAAGGGTTGCATTATGGAACACAAGGAAAATAATTAATATATCAATGCCATTTTTGGTGCTACGAATGAAAATTAATTGATTGTTATGTCCAAAGGAACATTTTATACTAAAAAATATTATAAATTAAAATTTGTTTTCCTTTAAAATGGAGTAGTGAAAAGAGGAAGGCCTTCTTTACCTCTTTCTATTTTGCAGTGATTTATGTGGCTCCTTATGTAGAAAACAAAAACCAATCTAAAGAATTGAAATTGAAGTAATTTTTCTTGCAAGTGTGATGACAATGAGATTCTATTGATATTGAAATAATATTTACTTGCTTGAATGATAATATTTATATTTATAGTCATATCATAAAGGGTTTGATGCATTGATCTATGTTAGTGAGGGATCTTTCTTTTCTAATAATTGATTTGGATTCTTCATGAATATGTAATTAACTTAGAAAAACATTGATGTTGATTATACTACAGTAACAGAAGTGTGACATTAATCCTTAATGAATTTAATATTTTTTTTGTTTGTTCTATCTCACATTTTCTAGTAGAATGAATTTAATTCCTAGAAGTGATAATACATTTGGCTTAGATATTGGCATGATGCAAAGTGTTGTACATTGACTTGATAGTTTTTGGATAATTCATGATGTCTTGATAAGTATTGGGTAGTTATAGTTTTGACATTGATATGTGACTAAATTATTTATGAACATAATATCGGCTTGACTTGTGTATTGGCTTTAGACAATATTAAACAATTAATTTATGATGAGAAGCCCTGCTAGCTGATAGTTCAAGTTGTTACTTGGTGTGACATACTGGTTTAATGAGCTATCTGACAAATATTGTGAAAAAATTATTTATATGTGATGGATTATTTCTTTTAATAAATAAAATATTGATGGGAATAAGTTATCCTTGGTAGTTATCTTCGAGACCTGAGCTTTTCCTTATGCAAATTTAAATCAAAATCTACCTCGCTTATATGGCATGAGCTTAAAAGGGACACGGTTAGGAGAGAGGAAATTCCCAGAAAACTTTAGAGTATTAAATAGTCTTCATACCTAGCTTCCAAGAAGTAGGAATTCAGTGTTTTCTTTGAAATGTAGCCCCAAAGGGCACGCATTTTTAGAGGTTTAGTAAAAAAATTAAAAAATTAACATAGTGTAGGAAATTTAAGCATTAGATGTGCCAGATCAAAGATCTAATTTCTTCATTAGAAACAAATTCAATACAGAATTTGATAGTATACACTTGCAAGAAAATAATTAAGTCAGATCAATGATCACCAAAATTTTCACAGGCATTATATCTCTATATACGCGGAGGGAAAGAGTAACAGACTCACTAGGTTCGCCGAAGGGGATCGATCCTCGGTTTAAACCTGGAGAAATATTAAGAATATACATAAACCAATTATTCAAGGGCAGGAAAGGGCCCAAGATGCACAGGTAACCACAATATATTATATAGTGGAGCCCCTGATTACCTTCCTTTTGATAGCACAAAAAGATGTGGATTGCCAACCGTGATCAATATTTCTAGGACATAAATAGTTTTTATCTCATCTCATTACGAATATTGTTAAGCAATAGGTTTTCTGCAATTCAAGTGGGGATTCTCTCAACAAGAGAACATGGGGTCATTGAAATTCTTGGTGGTGGCCGTGAACGGGAGCGAGCAGAGTATGTGTGCATTGGAATGGGCAATGGAAAACATCACACTATATCCTCCGGCTGGTGATAAGGAAGGGTGAATGTTTGTTGTACATTGAAACCGTGTGAAATTCTTCTAAAAAATTTTTAAATATTATTTTTTTTAGCACCGGTATTCTGACGATACGGTTTATGACGGTTTTTTTTAAACATTCCTTTCCTTCAATTGGTATTCTGATGCTACTATCAAGTTATGGGTACATGTCACTATAACGACACCTACATGTGAACATTGGTATAGCGACACCTACCTTCAAACTCTAGTATAGTGACAGCTACATGTGAATGTCAATATAGTGACACCTACCTGCAAACATCGGTATAGCAACACCTACCTACAAATGTTGCTATAACGACACCTACATGTGAACATCGATATAATGACACCTACCTGCAAACGTATATAAAGCGACAACTACCTACAAACGTTGGTATAGCGACACCTACCTATAAACATCGGTATAGAGACACCTACCTAAATGATCAAAAGAGTGACATATGCTTGCTAACGTTGGAATAGTGACATATAGTTGGTAATTTCGGAAGAGCAATGGCCATATGGAAAGGTCAGAAAAATTGTCGCTCTTCTGACAATTAACTGAAGTGTCGGAATTGCGACTTTAGGAGAAACAACGTTTCACCCCACCTAAAAGTGTCACTCTTGGGATGCCTATGTCTCACAAGAACAAAATTTTGGCCATCAGAAATTGGGCCAAATGTGATAGTCTAAGAGGGATTTTCATATTATGGGAGGCTTAAAATATTGTGACAAGGATTTGTCATGACGCGTGACATCCCCATAATCAAAATTCATTATAGGGGTTTATAGCCCTATATCAACTTGGTTCAGCATGGCTGTAATATGGAACTAGGGATGTCCCTATATCAATATCTGTATGGAAGCCCATATCTAGCAATTGGTCGACTTCATCAAAGTACGATAACTTTCATAGTCATTAAAGGATTTGAGATAGTTGGGGTATTCTCTATACTGTCCCAAAGGCTTCTAGCGGTGGCCAATAATATTTGGTAAGTATTTAATTGTAGCCATTTATGTTCTGTTAGTAATTTATGGCCCCCAATAACTACTTGTACACTAATATTTTCATGGTATTTAAAAAAACATTGGTCTGGACAACAACTTGACTGGGAAGTGCCCTAGTGGGAAAAATGACAAGAATAATAGTTGGAAATATTTATGATCTTGGAGGAATGGTGACTTCACTATCACCTCAATAGAAGAAAACAAAAATGTTATTGTCTTGTCAGTGAAAGTTCTAGCCTTGGCCAATACATCTTTTCCTTTGAGAATAGATGGAAGAGTTGCTTCTTGAACAATGGTCATATGATCATATCACACTGTGTTGGTTTCCTTGAGTGTCAATGGTGAGATATTGTGCTACTAAAATATTGATTGGATCAAATAATTAACATCCCGAGTAACCTTCACAATACTTGTTTTTCGATCTTCTTTTTCAATAGGAATCAACATTGGTTGCTTATGCCCCACATGCTTCACTGAATCAAAATAATCATATTCATCTTCATATTTAGACTCATCTTTGTCATCAATGATCTCCAGTGCTTGGACACCAGAGGATTTAGAGCCTCTTTTTTTCAACAAGTCACCTTCTCCTTGGCTACCTCTCGTAGAGACCCCATTACCTTTAGAAGTTCTAGAGAATCCACCATTATAATTATTTCTACCATGCTTTAGCCCGAAACATAGATGTACCACACTTATTAAACTAGTTATCCATATCCACTTCCTTTTCAATGAGACTTTGAATTGGGCCCACCTTCTATTACTAATTATACTTATTTTTCTAAAATCCTTTGTTTTGGGGAATTTTTGTGGAGACAACAAGGTTTCCTTCTTCCAGTCATCTTCAGATCTACAACGTTCATTAATTCTTTCACGGCCATCACACTTCCAAGATTTCATAATTTTAAGTGCTATCTACTGAGGTGAACCACACAATGTTTCTACTATCCTTTAGGATTGCAAGGTCCTTGATTCTGTAATTTTCACTACCACATTCTTGTCATTTTTTGAAAGAATAATTCTATGGTTTTGAGTCCCTATGTATAAGATTGTTTTCACATATAAATTTAAGTCCAACAACAAGATGGATCATTATTTTTCTCGCAACAACTTTTGAAACCCATCCATAGTGTTGAATATATGCAACTAACTCACCACTAGACATAAAGTTTGTTACTATGCACAAATACAGTGGCCTTGTGCAAGCACCAATAAACTGGGCTATATTTTTATGCCATAATTTCCTCAAATTGAACACCTCTTGCACTGCTGAAAAATGTGTTGCAGTACACAATGAATTTTTCATTACTGAAAATGTTGTTGTGGTTAACGTTGTTGAAGCTTCTTTGAACAATTAACAATTCTTATTTCTTGTAGTGTTGTTGCAGCCATTTCCTTGTACATATCTGGCTGGATTCCCATAATAGAAAAATCAAATCTATCTCGCATATGAATCTGAGGATCCATACCTAGACTTTGAAATTTCAAGCCCTAAATATGTTGATATTTAAGAACAACACAAAAAATGTCAAAATTCTTCTCAACTGAAGCAATACCTCATGAATGACAAACCTTTGAGGGAGTTTCCTCACTGCCCTCTTCAACATTATTAATAAACTTGTCATCCTGTTTTAAATAAATATGGGAAAATTTGTGAAACTCTACCAAAAAAGTATCTTAAAATATGTGTTTTCCTTTATTTAGGCACACCAAGAATTATCTTATCGATATCCCTATGGAACCCCATATCTAGAAAATGGTCAAGTTCATCAAAGTACGGGCCCTTTCACACCCATTAAAGGACTTGAGACAAATGGGGTATTCTCTTAGTGGTCCCAAAGCCTTCCAAGAGTGGCCGCTAATATCCAAGAACTCATCAAAACTATCCATGCTAGAGGGATTTCAAGGATAATTGACATGGTTTCTTTTCATCTTTGTCTCATGAAAGTTGGCAAAGGGAACAACCTCTAGTTTTTATTTGTTAAATATTTTTGTCATACTTTACTATTTAGGTGACATTGCAAAAAATGATTTGTTGTTGCTCCAACCAAGTAGACAACATTGTTGTTCTGCACTCAGAAGAAGCTTTGGGAAGATGTGACACCAACATAATATTCAAAATGAGAGGAATATGAACATGGTAGGGAATTTAATGTAGATTAAACATATATTAAGTTAAGAAAACAGAGAGAAAATTAATCCTAAGCCAAGCACAACATAGATAGTAGAGTCTGAACAAATCCCCATGGAGACTAACACATTCACCACGATTTCAATCAACAAGAGAAAAACATCAATGCATATAATAATGACAATACATACCCTTGAACTACTAAATTTCCTTAACACAAATTGGTTTTTTTATTGTTGTAGGAAAAAAACCATAATTTTTATTAAGAAGATAAAAATTAAATTTTGTAGACACATAGTGTGTATGCATATAACATAAAAAAACTAGCATGTCTTTCAAGCACAACAAGAAAGTTTATATTCCTATATTGTTAGAGCACTTTTTTTTATATAATAAAAAACATGCCGAGGGAAAAAGAGTAGAAATAGATATATATATATATATATATATATATATATATATATATATATATATATATATGCAAAGTACCATATTATTTTATAAACAAAAAATAAAAATGATTGTCAGAGAGATAAACATAATTGTGTAATTTGTTGTCTATAATGGACCCCCGGTCAGCTGAACATGACGATCCCAGAATAACCATTGATATTAAGTATGACTGGTAACTTTGCGTTCATCCCTAATCTTCCATAGTCCGTGATTGAAATATAGTGTTGCTTTGGAGAGTTGGTCAGCATCCTGGTTGGGTTCCCTATAAACTTTTAATATGATGGCACAAAAAAAAGTAAATTAGTTTTTATTTGAAGTGCTTCTTCCAAAAAGGGGGAAATATTTATATTGCAGCAAGATTTTATATAATTCATCCAATTAACCATGAGTATGGAAACATCAAAAAATATAAATTGAGAGACCCCATGATTAATAGAAAAAATTAGAAGATTTGTGCAAGTTTGAAGTTCAACTTGTTTGTTTTTTATGGGCCCAAGACCCATAGAGACATTATGGGATTGGGAATCATAAATATATAAAGTGAAACAATCTCTCCTCGTTTTCCCTAAATCAGCTGATGTCACATCAAAAAAGACCCATGGGAGGGAATAATCAGTTTTCATAACTTCAATACCCCAAACTCTGGAAACATATTTATTGTTTCATGGAAATTATGAAATATATCTCCAAATATACTGAAGCATAGTATAACTAATCTAGGCACATTTTCCATTGGTATTTTCTACTACAACATTGTAGGCATATTTCTTCCAGCATATAGACACTTGTAACTACAATTACTTGTCCCAAATCATATTATGTTATGACATCTCTTCACCATTAATCAAGAAATTTGCATAGCATTTCCTGTAATGGACAAGTTTGAAACCCTTTAAAATAGATATGAAGGATCATTTCTAGCACATAGTTGTAACTTTAACACATAAATTCAATGATAGGTTTCAGATATATTTTCAATTACACGGGTTATAAGCAAAGGGACAACTCATCTTTTTCTTGAAATCTCAGATCTCAAGCTAAAAGATGATGATCGTCCCTACTCATTATGCTAAAAAAATTAGGTCAGCCCTACCATTTTAAGTTAGTAAAAAAGGAATTTTAGATTTCATTCAAGCTAATATTGAAAAATCATTTTGAATTTTCTTATATTGTGCGCAGAAATCTTGTGCATACTATCGTATGGTAGGAAATTTTGAAAATGAAAGTCAGTTTAGAGGGTATCAATAGTGCATCATATCTAATTTTGAGATAAAATTCATAAAAAGGTTCAGGAGACCTGTGCTCAAATGATTAGTCCCACTACTTCTGCTATGGTTGCATTTGACATGCTGCAGATGCCATGTTTTGAAGATATATTATTGGCATATCTCATAGCCCTCAAATTATAGTTGATGATAAATTATAGAATAATAAAGTGTTAGTTGAATTATACAAGCAATAGGGTGCTCGTAATGAGCCTTTTGCAAGGGACCTAATCAGCCAAGAATAAAATTGATCTCAATATATTCATGAAAATTTAGAAATAATTTTGAATAAGGACATTAGAAAAAATTACTAACTCTATTTTGAAGTGGAGGTTTCATTTTTCAAATCCGTAGTGATCCATGGATTTAGTATATGTTATACCTGGGAAAGGAACATAGAATTCAATATCTTTAATCTTAGTTCTAGTGTACACCATCTCACATCCCAAGGCTCAAGCAGTGGGAAGATATAACACCAGCAAAATATTCAAAAGGTGAATAATATGAACATGGTAGGGCCTTTACTGTAGATCAAACATATATTAAGTTAATAAAACAAATATAAAATTACTCCTAAGCCAAGAACAACATAGATAACACTTTTTTAACAAATACGCATGGAGACTAAGACATTCACCACGATTACAGACAACAATAGAATAACATCAATGCATCTAATAATGGAAATACATACCCAATTATAAATCAATATGATACATTTCTAGATCTTGTGAATCACGGTGGAAAACTTTGAAATTGTAAGTTTCTTACCTGCCTATGTTCTAGCCTTAGAGTACACTATTACAACTTTGGAAAATAGCCAAAGGGTAATCAAGAAGGTAGAGTAGAATTTCAATGAAATTAAACTCTTAGAAAATTTCCTGCATGGCATGTTTAGTAAAATCTCTCATAGGTAGACTAGATGCCTCTTCTACTAACCTAAACCTAAAAGACAAATATTCAACCACAGATTCATCTCAAAGGCATTGGAGCGGAGGATTGTTGATACAAGGAAGCTGAGCAGTGCTATAATTACCAATAAGACTGAGGAATTGAAGTGAAGGATTTTGATGGTTTCTCTCAAGATATCCAATGGAGTTAGAGAGTTGAAGAATTGTTGTGATTTAGCTCTCAGAAAACCTCTAGGGAAATATTTTATGGTACTCTATTCCATGATCTCCAATGCTATGTTTCATCCATGATCCATTTTTCCAATGAATAAATTGATCAATGTAAGGCATCGGACTCAATGGTCTCATTAATGAGAGGAATTGTTGAAAACTTCTTCAAGATGTTTATGTATTAAAGACTGATGGGTTTTGATTTTAGGTATCAGAATATAGACCTAATTGACATCTTATGGAGATATGGATTGGGGATGCTATTGTTAATACATATTTATGGTCTTGCATGTGATAGATATAAATTTTCCATCATGGAATAACATATCCAAAATGAATTGGGATTTGAAACATTTGTACCTTTATTTGGATAACAGTCATAACAATAGCATTAAATTTCCTTCAAGTCGTTCAAGGTCTTCGTATTTTAGACCTAACAATGCTCATTCAAGTTCCTAGCTTAGATCAGTTGGGCACAATTTATTTAGTATCCTTATGACTTGTTGGCATATATGATGGGAAATCATACATGTCCTTGCTTCTCAAAAAATGGATGAAAAGGTATCAGGCTATATAATAACCTTTGGATTTAATAGAATGTAGAAAATTGTTAACCCCTTTCATTTTTTTGTCCTTCAAATCTCTCTTTCAATTTTTTATGGTTGGCTTCTTAATAATTCAAAAATAATCAGTGCTTGATGCTCTCATGTTTTTTTTTTTCAAAAAATCATGCCTCACAGAACATGTTCAAGAAGGTTCCTACAAGATGGTCCATGTAATATGGACAACCTCATTATTTACCCTGTGATATGCCCTTATTGGCTATTTTTATTGTCATTAAGTGTTATACCAATTTGCTGTCATCTAAGCATTTACAATTAGATGGATCGAAACACACCATGTAAGACCAATTTTAATATAGTAAAATTGATTTCACTATAAGAAATAATTTAACAAACCATAGTTTATTAAGTTATCTTTGGTCCAAACAAGAAAACCCATGAGGAATAATTAAATAAATCCTTATTTATTTGATTTTCCTCTAGGAATAATTAATTAAACCATTGTTTAAATAATATTCCTCATGATATTTAACCTAATTAATGAGAAATAATTAGATAAATCATTATTTATCTTATTATTCTCAAGGAATAATTAATTAAATCATTATTTAATTAATATTCCATGTTAAATTTCACTAAATCATTAAGGAATAATAAAATAAATGATTATTTGTTAAATTATTCTTAACCCTATCCTTGAGATGATAAATAAATCATTTGTTTGTTTATTATTTCAAAATAAAGGGATTTAACAAATTTAAATTCCTTTTCCCTCCAACAAAATACAATAAAATATTCCAAGTAGTTAGATCTAGATCTTGGCTAATAATATTTTATTATGCACCATTATCAAGGATAAATCAATATTTTGTTATAAATACGAGGGTTTTCCATTCATTATTTACCTTTGATCATTTTATCATGGCAAGACATTGATAATTTGTCATTATCATACTTTGATCACTTTTATTATCTTTTTTCTTGTTGAGCTCTAATTGAGTTCAACATGTCTTAGTTTTTCTACACCATTATGAGAGAGAAACTTTAGATATGAAGTGTTGATGATAGCCAAGAACCCATCCCATTGAGGGGGACTACAAACATCATTCTTTGTTCCCTTCCCAGGTGTTAATACATATAAAATCCCTATATATATATATAATATATAAAATTACTATATATGAGATAAGATATATAAAATCCTTTATATATCTTGCCTTCTCCATTGGATATTTGGAGAAAATCTTATTTCATTTCACTGTTTAGCTACTTTTACTGCATAGATATAGGTTTTGGTTTCATTTGTTTCGACCTTCTATTGTAGATCTAAAGAAGTTAGAGAGTTTTCTATGTTTTTAGGGCTATTTTTCATGTGCAGCTAAAGTGACCTCTTTTCGTACACTTGCGTTAATAATTCATACTAACAATTGGAAACTCCACTGGGTTTTATTAAAATTCCTTTGTCACTAGCTGCTTCAGTAACTAAGGTTTTTATTCAAATATTTTTAGTCTCTTACTATTTTTGTTTACCTTTTATGCCCTAAAACAGTGAAAATTATAACTTCGAAGTGTTTGTGGCCACTTTTCGCAAGTAACAAGTATCAGTCGCACCAGAGATTGAAAATGTTTCCACAACCTACTGCCTGAGGCTCCTGGAACTGTAGCTCGCACTTTTCAGCGCAAAACATGTAATTTTAGGCTCAGGTCACACTTGTTGGGCCAAACACTATGATTTCAATAGCCTATAGGTCAATACCTGTGAGCTGCAACATTTTTCAAGATTTTTTCTGTTACAGACAATGTTTACCGCAAGCAATGTTCAGGTTTTTTTGACCTCTGTCTCCACCCGTATTAGGTTTGGATATTCTCAAATTTTCTCCTTAAATTAGGAACAATCCCCTTAGGTTTTCTGTACACCTCCACCTTTTAAAGAGGGTTTTAGCTGAGTAGGTAGCCTGAGATTTTGCAACGCTTTCAACCATTGTTTAGTGTCTGATTTATCCTTCGTTCAGATCCATTTAGATCGGTTAATATTCCATCCAAAAGCCCCCCTTGAGTTTGATTGGTCTCTCCCTTAGGGTTCCCCTAGTTTCCCTTGGGGTTTTAACCTTTCACATCCTTTTTTGTTATAGTTTCCCCTATAGATTCTTTGTAATATTCCAAATGGGAAACAACAACAATATTCAACAATATTGCTCAGAAAATAATGCAGTTCAGAAATGTAAGAGTAGGAGGCCAATATGGAGGCTCAAAATTTACATATACATCAGAATTTCAGATTTCTAATGAGGCCCATACAATGTATAACAAGAAATAGAAGACAAAAATGGAAGAAATCCCTCAAAAAGGGGTGTTGCAACACATAGATTCACTGCAAAAGGCTTGGCAATGTTATTTTCATTAGGTTGAAATATTTGTTGAATAAAAATTAGATCTAGGACAAAATAATGCATGAACAGTCACATCTGTGACAAATCCATACACTATAGAGTCTCTACTTTACATATCCCTTGGGGTTTTCAGCAGAACATGAAGCACATGGAGTAGATATGAGATCTTATGCAGCAGATCTGCAGATTGAATCAGAATTTCTGAAGCATATACATGAGTATTCAGATCAGATCGGAATATGACATGGAATAGATCAGAAATCCATGGATCACCACTGTGAAGGGAAGATCCCCAACACTAGATATCACTCCTCAAAAGTTTCCAAAACACCCTACAACTTTCCTCCTTGCAGATAACGCGGTCCTGGAAGATAAACTGCGTTGTAGAGTTCATGGAAAGTTTGGCCTGATGCTAAGGTATGGATCTGAAGCTCCAATGATCCAACACACTCTTGTCAAGGGGATATAATACTTTCCCACTGAAAAGATACACTATATTGGCCTAGATATGAGTAGATGTAGCCTCCACTTGCTGCAGCTTACAAGGACAACCAAACCCTCAACATGATCTGCATTGCATTTGGAAGATGAAGCTTGGAAAAATGCATGATAGTGGACAAGATTAGAAATACTCGTCCAAGAGGCCTCTCAAGGAAGGAGGTGGGATTCCCGATCAGGAACACCTAGTGCTAAACAACAATATGCTCAGCTAAGCAGCAAAAGAATGATATATGTCTAAACATACAATATAATAAAAAATATAATATGTTCAACAACAACCTTCTTCTGTTGTACTCCTCTTCCTTTTATAAGATGAAAGTCTTGAAAAACCCTAAACCATATCAATGATTTAGCTCATTTCACATGTGTATCCTCCATCTAAAACTGCACTTTGCATCTAGGAGATTCACTGTATCTAGACAGTGTTGTTGATTTGGTATTGGTTGACTTGGTCAAATGATCCAGCTTCTTTGACACCTAAGTGTGCTTATGTAAATAACCCTTTGTTCACATGTGGCTTTGATTTATTTTGTTGTCTAGGATTTTTATTTATCCTCTACAATTTTATTCATGAAATAGAAAAATGAAACAAAATTGTATATTCCCATTAGCTTGGGCTAATTGGGAATATTACATTCTTGTTTTTCTCTGTACCTTTTCCAGCAGATCTGATTCATTAGATCCCTATCCCTTAGACCTTCGATCTTTTGACCATATTTTGTGTTTTGAGTCAATTTTGCCCTCCCTTTAAAATAGTTTTTTGGGAACCCTTATTTTTGGGTTGAATTTATGAATATTTAGTTATTTATTTTACTGTCGTTTCGTTTTATTTACAATTATACAACATTTTTTCTTTTTCTTTATAAACAGTCGTATGGGCTTAATTTAAATTAACACATGGCTTGTACACACACACACCTAAATCGAAGAGCACTTGGTTTACACCACCAAGCTAGGACATAAACATCATAATTAATTTATCTACCCCTATGATCCTTTGTTTACAACTCTTCCATATTATTTGGGTATCTGTGTCTTGCCATCATTGTGCCCCCAAGGTGCTTATCTTGGATAATCCTAGGGATTCATCCTCATTTTCCATTAGGAAGATGTAGTCCAAAGCATAGAGTCTAAGCTAGTCCTCTTCCCACTCCCCATACCGACTCTAATTGTGGTCCATTAGGCCCTCACTTTGATTCTGAACTTGGTTCTCCTCCACCTCATTTTGTCACCATGTCAGGCACCAATGAAGGTGTTGGTCCTTAAGTTGGTGGTAGCCCTGACCTTAAATTTGGAGCTACTACTAGTGGAACCACTACCATAACTGTTTCAGCTACTCTTTTTATACCTTTTATGGCAGGTTTAAGCCTCACCGATTTCAAACAATTAATTAACGACCCTATACACCATGATCCTGGTTGGCCTATTATGCCAAATAAATTTCCTTCTAACATCCCTAAGTTGGAAGGAAACTCTAGAGAGGACCCTACTAATCATGTATCATCCTTTCACATGTGGTGTTCCTCCAATTCTATCACTGATGATTACATATGTCTTTGGTTATTCCAACGTACGCTCAGTAGAGATGCTGCAAATTGGTATGTAGACCAGGCCTTTGCCTCACATTCTACTTTTTCGACTCTTGCTAAAGTGTTTCTGTCCTACTTCTAGCTACCCCGGTGATATGATAATGGTAGTGAGTTGTTGATCGTATTTCACCAAACTTTTTCCACCCGCCTTTCTGACCATGTGCAATAATGGCGTAGAAGGAGGATCTTATGTCGATCTCCCACATTCGAAGACCGTGTCTATAGGGATTGGTTTCTCATAATGATTTTTCCTTCTATTGGTAAAGATGACGCATCTCACTTTCCTCATAAAGAGGAAGAAATTCTCAAAATCATTTTTAAATATGACTTGATCCTTGCCCAGACTGATTATGTTTATACTATTTTACCATATCTTCCTAGACTTGATGGTGCCAATTTATCGGGGGCATATTATGTCACTAATGGTATTGTTGGATCCCTTTCACATCTGTATTCTTATCCTCCCATGGGTTATGGCTTCCCTCAGGGAGGGGCCAGCTCCTCTAGCACTTATTCCCTTCCCAGCATCATGTATCTAGGACAAAGAAAATTTGCCCCATTGCATCAACCGATGCCAAGGCCTGCTGTTGTTCAACCTATTTACACCAATGTTACCCAACCTACTTTATACCATTATCTGTAGCCTGATGCTCTTGCCCCCATGGCATCCACACCCCATCTTACCATGCCTTCGCAACCTCTGCCACAACAGCCAACTCCCCCTTCGAGCCAGGTGTATGCGCAACAGAGTGCAACTAACCCTCCTAATTCCAATAAAAGGAGGAAAGACAACCAAAATCAACCAAGAAAAGGTAATCAAGGTCGAAAAGGTAACCAAAAGAACACACCCCAAGGGAAAAAGCCTAACAATAACAACCAACAATAGGAAAATCAAACGAAGCATAACAACCCTCTTCATATGAATAAGCCTTATTCGTGTTGTGCCGTCCATGGACATTATATTCACGATTATCCCCTTTTACCCCAGATGCGCCAGTTATGGGAAGGATAAGAAACATGTAGAGGACTGCAAGCCACTGCTTCAGCTCCTCCAAATGTTAGGCCAGTCCAACTAGTTGTTTTCACTAGTCCTTTTCCTCAGCAAGGATCTGTGGCTACCCAACCCCCTCAAAGTCAGGCCGCCCCTCAAGGTTCCCAATCTGGTACCCCAGAATACTATATTCTCATGATGAATTCTAAAGAGGTTAATACCATTGATGTTAACCTTCAAACTTCGTCACGCCAATATGGAAATCCACGCGCTTCACCCACAACGGAGTCCCAAACAAAATTCTCGACAGAGTCCATTTTTACACCCAATTCACCTTTACAAATCGCTCATTCATGGGCATAGGTTATTCTCAAGATCCTAAAAGGGCCATTATGCATAAATGTCGCTTCTTCCAAATACGCCCAAACTTAAAACATAGTAGATGACTTAACAAAATCATCGGTCGCCATGTCAACACTAGAAGTCCTCAAGTTGTGCCCTTCACAACATAAAGCTCTGTGGGTGTTGTGGATACTTCAGATGATCGTCTGATTCTTTGATGTTCATAAGTCATAACATCCCCCCTTACATTCATTCGTCACCTTCCAAATACCATTCAAGATTCGTAATACTCTTGTCTCACATTGATCATTGATGAGGGCACATCCAGCTCCGTGATGTCTTCCTATTTTTGGAATAAAATAGAATCTATCAACTTAGCCCCATCCAAACTCATCTTGCGTGCTTGGGACAGTCACCTTTCTCAACCCCTTGGCATGTACCAAAATTTTCTTGGTTTGTATTGACATTGAAGTCATTGACGTCCTCTTGGATTACAATATCCTCTTGGGTCGTAGCTATACCTATGTGATGTTTGTTGTCGCATCTGTGGTTCATCGTAAGATTTTCTTTACTCATAATGGAAATATCATTACCATTGATTAGTTGACATAGTACAAATCAAAGTCTCAGACGTCCCGAGATTATATCATATCTTTCGTGGCTAATAATCAATCAGTCACAGCTCTTACCAATATTTCACCTGGATTCTTTAAATATTACACCTTGCTTGGTGCATTCCCTGGTCTTCCCCCTCTTATCTGTAATCCCATATCGTTCTATGTTTACATGATGCAATCATCTCAGACTAGCCACAAGAGGTCTGGTTTAACTAGCCAGCAACCTACGCCTATGTAACTTGTTGGTCCTCACTCGACGAAGCATTCATGAACTTCTTTCCAAGGACCTTCTCCCTATGGTAGTGTCTTTTACACTCCTATTCAACCAGGAATGGTTACCACTAGTCTTAATTATTTTGGATCCATTCCTCTAGGTCATTACCCTTCCGGTCATATACCATTTCTAGCTCCCCCCTTTGGACTCTTTTCAGTGCCTATTATGGCTACTTTGAGCCTTTCCAATTTGTCATTAGGGAACCCATTCTGGTACATTGATCCCCCAGCTGAAATCCCACCTGGTCATCTGAAACCTTATACCACTTTAACCTCGGTCCAACGGGTCGCTATGACCCCTCACTTTGCTTCAGTACCTCACCCACCTCAATCAGAAGCTACCCTAGTTACGAAAGCATTTGGTGAGGGGGGAAAAGCCATAAAGAAGGAACCTAAGGATAAGGCTTCGCAAACAAATCTTGCTCCTCCTAAGCCTCCAAAGAAATCACCTCTATGCGCTTTATGTGATGTTGTTGGGCATGCTATCTAATATTTTCCTGAGCTTCCTCATCTCAAACATCTGTTCAATGATGCGTTTCTTGAATCTGATATCTCGGATGTCCATGTTACCTTACCTGATTCAGCTAAGAAACTAAAATTGGTGTGCAGGAATCACCCTTGTTCTTTGTGTGATATTTATGGCCACTATTCTCACCTATGTCCCCATCTAAATAATTTATGTGGCACCCTTGAGGCTATCCGCCGAATTGAGACCGAATGTAGTGGATCCTCTACTCCGTTATTCGTGTGTTTGGCTTAGGAAGAACCGAAGGAAATTTATGCACCTATTGTGATACCTCCCCCCGATGTTGAGATGACATAATCTTCAGCCACTATCCTCTATTTGTCATCACACATGAGATCCTTCGCAGAAAAATCCTCTCAGGCATTCCCTTTTGTTTCATTTGAACCTCCTTCAGTGATAACCTTGGGCTCAACATCGGTAGATGTTTCATCTACTAGCTCTTCATCTGCCCTCTGTAGTGATTTGTATGTGACCCCCATATTTCATTGTAGGTAGCCCCACCACACCATGTGGTCTTTCTTCTACTGTTCCCCCCATATTTCATTTTGATGAAGACATTATGGAATCAATGACCACCCTTGACTTTCCTTGGGATGATATGAACCACCATGTGTACTTCCTTATGCAACAGTCCCATGACAAATATGTTGTGGAGTCTAAAGACTTCATCTCTGATGAGTCCGATTGGTTTTAAAATCCCATTCCTACACCCGATACTTTCAAAGACAGAAATATGGCCAATATATTTCCTACCAATAAAATTAAAATTTCTGATAAACCATGGATAGAAGAAAACATTGCCTTGGGAGCACATTGCACCCTAGAAGAAATTGAGGCTTACACTAAGTTATTCAAGTAATTCTGTGATGTATTCACCTGGTATTATTCATAGAATCGCGGACATGATCCTGCCATTGTCGAACATCATATCGATACATGGCTCGATACCAATCTTGTCCATCAAAATTTGAGACCGATTAATCCTTCCCAACAAGAGGTTATCAAAGCTGAAATTGACAAAGTCAAGTGGGATTGTCTTATCTATCCCATTGAATACACCACTTGGGTCTCTAACTCGTTTCTCATTCTCGAGAAACAAGGCACCACTCGTGTCTACACTGAATTTCACAACCTTTAAAAAGTCTCTCAAAGACCAATTCCCCACACCATTCATTGAACACATCATAGACGAATGTGCAGGACATGAGGTTCTATCCTTCATGGATGGTTTCTCCAGATACAATCAGATAGTTATCCTCTGTGATGATCAGTTAAAAGATACATTCATTAGTCCGTGGGGAGCTTTTTCTTATCGGGTCACACCATTCAGCCTAAAGAATGTCGGAGCCACTTTTTAGCGGGCCATGTGATACTGTTTCCATGACCTGGCTCATATTATCCTTGCCTACCTTGAAAACCTTACTTCTCATTCGAGGCATTAGGCACAACACCTCCATGATTTACGTACCGTCTTTCTCCGATGTTGCAAGTATAATATCCGTCTAAACCCATTGAACTGTCTTTTTCATCCCTGCCAACCATCTATGGGCTTCATTGTGTCCAAATATGGTATAACGCTTGATCCCCTCAAAGTTCAAGCCATCCTTGAGCTTCATATTCCTCGTATCTTTTGCTAGTTACAAAGCTTCCAAGGAAAAGATAATTTTCTTCATCATTTCCTCCCTAACGATGCCACCATCACTCATGGGACTCTAAGACTTCTTCAATATAACATTCCATTCGTTTTCAATGACCATGCTCAATATTATTTTGATGCCCTAAAACATGCTCTCACTTACTCTCCCTTGATCAACCCTCCTAACTTTGAGAGGGGTTTCACGCTATACATATCAGCCTACACCCATTTGGTCCCTAGGGTCCTTATATAGGAAGACGACACCAAAAACGAACATGTTATCTATTATGTTAGTAAGAGCCTTGTGGGTCCCCTTGTGTTCTACTCACATGAAGAGAAATTGGCGCTGGTCATTATGTTCTCGGTCTAGAAACTTCATCGTTATATCATTATGCATTTAAAAAAAATCATGACCAATTCCAACCCTATGGATTTCCTATTGATTATAAAGATCATCAATGGGAAGTACAACCATTGGATCGTTATCCTTCAGGAGTTCGATACTGAATTTGTCACACCCAATATTAAGAAATCTTTAGCCCTTGCTGAAATCATTTCTCGATAGCCTATTGGTATGCAAGATCTTCCAGTTAATGATGATTTACCCAATGAACATTTTCTCGCCATTACTTTGGATTAAACTTGGTATGGAGACATAATTACCTATCTCTAAACCCAAAATTATGCTTCTCATCTTGATCGTGATGCTTAACGACGTATCCAACACCAATCCCCCCTCTATATTCTCATTGGTGATGATCTCTTTTTCATCATGGTGTTTATTCTCTCCTGCGTCGTTGTCTCATTCATAACACCACCAATTATACTCCTTTCCACCTAAGTTTCGGCGAGGAGGTAGTCTTACCGATCGAGTGTGAAATCCCCTCCCTTCACTTAGCTGTTGAACTTATCCATCACACAAAACCTTTGGAACAAAGACTTATCATGCTTGAGCATGCTTTCAAAGACCATTGTGTTGCCTCGAAAACCATCGAAGTAGCTAAGAAGTGTACCAAAGCTCAATATGACCAAAAATTCCACCATCGTACCTTTCATGAAATCATTGTTTCTCTAGCATAGGACGAGGCTCATGATGTCCTTGGTCATGGAAAGTTCGACTCATTATGGATAGGACATTATACCATTAGTAAGGATTTGGATAAGGGGGCATACCTTCTAGATGATTTTCAAGGCCAACTCCTTCCGAACCCTCGCAATGCACTTAACCTTAAGAAATTTTACCCATAGCATCTCTCATCGAGATGTGTGTTTTATTTCTGTCATACATTTAGGTAGCTTGCATTGTTCATCATCTCATTTTGTCATGTGGTGCCTTTCAGATGCATCCATCATCCACACCGTATATCGACTATGTCAAAGGTGCAAGTCACTACTCGCAGAATCTCATTAGAGGAAATTTCATCCTAAATGTGGCCTCATAAGAAAAAATCATAAAATAAAAATTATGAATTTTGGAGGGAAAACAAGAAAACTACATTTTTTAGTTTTATTTTTGACTTAATACTTATAGGATTACTCAAATTTCAAGTTTAGAGACTCATTAGGTGTGGAATTAAATTCCACATCTGACAAGTACCCATTACACATACTTTTGAGAAGACCCACATCAATAAAAATTGCAGATACATTAAAAAATGTGTTAAAACACATGTTTTTAATGTATCTGCAATTTTTATCAAGTTGGGTCTTCTCAAAAGTATGCATAATGGTTACTCGTTGGATGTGGAATTTAATTCCACATCTAATGAGTATCTAGACTTGAAATTTGAGCAAACCTAAAAGGACGTAAGCCAAAAATGCAATTGGAAAAAGTAGGTTTTCTTCTTTTCCCTCGAAAATATTTACATGTACATATTTTTAAATTTAAATAATTTTGATTGGTTTACATTTTATGACATGGAAATTAAGTGAAAATTTCATGGGCACTTTTAGTCTAAAAATTCCTCTAATGAGCCTCGGTAGCCTGGGCCATTTTTACCCCCATGCATTTGTTAGTCCTCTCCAATGACGTATGCATTGGATACGCCACCAATAATCAAGCCGAATATGATGCAATGATAGGCTTGTTAGTCGATTCCCTTGAACATCGCATCTTTCATCTTCATCTTTTTTTATATTCCCTGTTGCTTGTCATGCAATTGAATGGTGTATATCGTGTGAATAACCATGTCCTTTTTAGAAGATATTTACAAGTGAAGTTCTTAGTGCATGAGTTTGAAATTAGTACATTTAGTCATGTATCTAGAACAGGTACCCAAACATTAAAGGAGACTTATATAATTTGTAGGTCTTGCCCCGTCGGGTTATTGTAATCTCTAGCTTCACTTCGTCTATGTATCTCTCTCTCCATGACTCCCCTTCAGTTTCTAGTGATTGTGTTCTTACAATGTACTTCGGTCATCTGATTAGGTCCTAACGCTCGCACATTGGGGAGAAATTTGTTACACCAATATTTGGTCATCTAACCATTTACAATTAGATCGATTGAAATACACCATGTAATACAAATTTTATCATAGTAAAATTGCATTCACTATAAAAAATAATTTAATAAACCATAGTTTATTAAGTTATTTTTGGTCCAAATAGGAAACCCCATGAGGAATGATTAAATAAATCCTTATTTATTTGATTTTCCCCTAGGAATAATTAATTAAATCATTGTTTAAATAGTATTCCTGGTCATACTTAACCCAATTAATGAGAAATAATTAGATAAACCATTATTTATCTTATTATTCTCTAGGAATAATTAATTAAATCATTATTAAATTTATATTCCTTGTTAAATTTGACTAAATCATTAAGGAAAAATAAAATAAATCATTATTTCATAAATTATTCCTTAACCCCATCCTTGAAGTGATAAATAAATCATTTATCTATTTGTTATTTCTGAATAAATGGATTTAACTAATTTAAATTCATTTTCCCTCCAACAAAATATAATAAAATATCCCAAGCAGTTATATCTAAATCTTAGTCTGACTTTGATCCTTTAATCATTATTTACCCTTGATCCTTTAATCATGGTCAGAGTTTGATCCTTTTTCATTGTCATACTTTGATCACTTTTATTATCTTTTTGCCTATTGAGCTCCGATTGTTTTCACCACGTCTTGGATTTTCTACACCATTGAGAGAGAGAAAATTTGGATCTGAATCATTGAGGATAGACAAGAACCCCTCCCATTGATGAGGACTTGTAACATCATTCTTTGTTCCCTTCCCAAGTGTTAATACATCTAAATTTTTTTATATATCTTGTCTTTTCCATTGTATATTGGAGAAACTCTTATTTTATTTCACTGTTTAGCTACTTTTACAACATAGATATGGGTTTTTTTGCATTTGTTTTGACTGTCTATTCTAGATCTAAAGAAGTTAGGAAACCATCTTTGTTGTTCGCGTTGTTTTTCATGTGGAGTTAAAGTGATATCTTTTCGTACACTTGTGTTAAGAATTAATTCTAACATTAAGAGTTTAGAACCATCTCAAAAAGAAACAACACTAGGAAGCATATCTAAATATATGTTTATGATCTATATAGTATATACAATTAATTATGCATGCACCAATTATAGAAACACCAAATTTTGACATGTAAATTTACCTTCAAGATAACCTGCAACTCCAATGTTGTTGGATATTTCAAGGGCTACATGTTTACTTTAGCAAGATGAAGTCTCTCTCTCTCTCTCCCGATATCTATATATAATATGCATTCAGCAAGGGAGGTAGATATACTGAATGGATATCGTTGGATTCTAGACAAACAACTCAAAATATTGGAGAAGAAAAGTGAAGTAAGATTAAACAACAAATTTTATTTGTCATATTTTTTCTTCTCGAGCACAATGAGAAAGGCACCATCCCCTCAATCCAAATATATAGAGATAAAAATGAGTCAAGGGTTAGTATTCAGTTCCATCTTTAAAATTCATCAATACAATGTTTTATGTATTTTCTATTTCATACTTATGAAGTCTATTCACTGGGTTTTCCTTTAGAAGAGGTTGTTAAATATGGAAAAATATGGATTTATGGACATGGAAGTTAGTGATGGAGTGTGTTGTTGAAAAAACAAAATTTAAATTGTTGTTGGCCTTTTTTGTTGTGATTTAGTATCAAATATTTTGCTTCATTAGAATTAATTCCATTTGGTACTGGCAGACAATTTAACACATTCTTTTATCCAATGTTTTTTAGTCTGGAAGTGAAATAATAATTGTGTTATTGTTTGGTGTGAGTTTCTGAAAATAGATACTCTTACTGTGATCAGTTTCATTTTTCTTTATTTGTTGGTTGTTGTCATGTTTTGAGCACAGACTTGTGAAATTCCAAATCGCATGTCACTTTACGTGAAGGGTGTGTATATATATATATATATATATATATACATAGTCCCTATTCCTTTCTACATATCTCTGATACATTTTCACATAAGTTTAGATATCATTCAATTATCTAAAATTTTTAATTTTTAATTTCATTATTTACGTCATAAAGGAAAGACAAAGGTCCCAATTATAAAAATTCACCCAAGAACAACAACATTGAGATTTTTCTTTCATTCAACCTATAATATATTGCATCTATCTTCATCAATGCTCTTCTTCCATATGTTATCCACTTACGACATTTTCTTTGTAATATTTGGTGCTTTTGAGAGTTATAGGTCATTTGTAGGCCATACATGTCTTTTAAATTTCAATTCTAATTGAGTATTCAACTTAACATATTGAGTCTCTTATACATAACTATTTTTCCCTCCACCCTCTTTTCATAACTTCCATAATCGTTGCGTAGGGATCTATAACTTTGATGATGTTTTTCTTGTTTAGTAAGAGATTGTCGAGACTTTAATTTATTGAAAGTTGTAGAACTTACAATCTATAAATTTTCAAGATATAATTTTTAAAAGTATAATTCTTTAAAGGGTGCTAGCTCAATGCAAGATCACTTGCTTTACAAGCAAGAGGTTGGTGGTTCGATTCCATCATGCCCTAATATTCATATGGAATGGCGACGACCAGTTTTTTGGTGACAGAGACTCTTTTTACCATAACTATTGAACTTATGGTGACATTTTTTGACCTTCCCCAAAATATGAAATGGTGACGGTCAACAAACGCTACCATATATATGCATCAATAGTGACGACCATGAAAGTTTTGTCACGATAAACTGTTGTTGTTGATATGAAATGGTGACGGTCACTCTTTGTCATTATATTCATTATTTGTGACGAACCGTGATGTCACCAATGAGTTTATGATGATATTTTTTCACACTCACAAAAAATTAAGTGGTGAAAGTCAATGAACATGGCCATATATATCCACTAATAGTGACAACCATGAAAGGTGTATAAAAAAAAATCGTTTTTGTTCATATGAAATGGTGACGGTCACTATATGTCATTATAACCAATAATCGTGATGGACCTTGAATGTCACCACAACATATACTTTCAGCGATGCCACCTTTGGTGATGGAGGCTATTGTTCGTCGGCATTGCTCATATGAAATGGTGATGGTCACTATCCATCATTATAAATCATTATTTTTGACAGACCTTGAATGTCACCACAACACCTATACTTTCAGCAATGCCACCTTTGGTGACGTTCAGTTTTTGCTGACAAAGGCTTTTTTATCCCTCACCAATTAGCTTATGGTGACATTTTTTGCCCCTCACTAATGTCATTTTTCTTGTAGTGCTTAGTAATTTTATGTTTGTATTTAAATTAATATTAATGTATATATTAATTGTAGTTTAATATGAATATCATATATAAATGTGTTTTCATTGAAAAAAAATAAACCTAAAGTTATTAAACCTAATCTTCAATCAAAATATTTAGATCGATGTTTAATGTTGATGTTCATATTAATGTATAGACACAATATTTGTTTAATATTAATGTTAAACATCATTAGTATTAATTAATAGAAATATTAATAGTCATACTAATTACCAATATTAATATTGGTAATTTTTAGTATGATGGTGAAATTTTTCATTATTGTTGGATATAATTGGAAATAATAATATTAATAGCATTTAGCCCATTATTTTGTAATTCATGATATAATGTGAATTCACAATATTAATATCAATATGAACAAATTATTAAGTTTAATTTTAATTTTTGTCTCATATAACTCGTTGTTCATCTGATAATCGTTCATTGTAAAGGAAAAGAACAATAGCCACTTAAAAATAAGTAAAATGAAGAACATGAAAAGCGATGTAAACAAATTTCTCAAATATTTGTCTGAACATGACAAACGAATGTGATATTCCCAATTTTCCATGACTGAATTGTAATATTAGAGTTCTTTTTTTTTTCTTAATTAATTAAGTAAATAAAAGGGTGGAGGGACCCATAAACCCCATAGATGAATAAAATCCACTTTTTTTGTGTGAATGTGGGTTGGTAGATAGTATATCAACATTATGGAGTAGTGGAGAAACTTATTAATGAAGGAAGAGTGGAGATCACGCAACAATAATGAGAAATATCATGGAGATAGTGGAGGAGCCAAAGTAAGATCATGGAGCAATAAAATTATCATAGAGCAATAATGATGAAGTGATGGAGAAAGTGATGCATTAAATGCACACATGATGGAGAGAGTGGAGACTAAAGGAAAATATGATGGAGATCATGGAGAGACATCACAATCTTCATGGAGACTAGTGGCAACATGTGCAGCACAGTAATGAGGTGGGCCATGGCTAGGGGAGGCTCGCAAAGAATAAAAGGAAGATGAATGCATCCATAGAACAGAGATTTTAGATTTGGAATTCTCATTTGACATTTATTTTCATGCTTCAAATGTTTAGCTAAGTCTATAGTGTTGTTTAGCACATGGGTGTTCCCGAGGGGGAATCCCAACCTTACCTACAGGGGACTTTGAGTGCCTACTCTAGGAAGGTTTCTTGGAGAAAAAATTCATCATTAGGCATTGGTGTTGTTAGTATCCTATAAATCATAGAATTTCAAGGTTATTGGATATTTCATCTTCTCTGCAATTTCTTATTGAAAAGGTTTTAAATATTCAAATGATTTCCCAAAAAAAAAAAATGAAAAAGAAAAGAAAAACAGGGTATAAAAATAGAGAAAATAAAAAGAGAAAAAAAGGGAAAAAGAAAGAAAAACACCAAAAAGAACTAAAATTGAAAGTGCTGCAAATTCAAATGCCACTACTCATTAGATTGGTTTTTTTAGTCATACAGTTTAATCATGATTGGAAAATTTTGAATTTCTGTTGATAGGTTAGAAAATAAAGATCTTCCATACTATTTAATCTTGGCATATCAGTATATAGGTAGAGAATTAATTTGGCTCAACATTTTAAATTGTGTCAATGGCTAAAATAAGGGTAGATGTTAGGTTAGAACTTTAAAAAGAAAAAATGATTTAAGGGTTTTCTACTCCAAATGCACCCTGTAAAAAGAAGAAAAAAATGTTATATGAGTAGTTTGGGTAGGCAGAGAGGTTAAGGAGAAAGAATGAAAGGAAAATGTGAAGTTTATTCTACAAGGTGCAACATCAAAATTTCATTTTTCATATGGTGGAATAAGAAGATAGAAAAAAAGGGTGTTTACACTAAAAAGGCTAGAAAATGGATTATGTTCTAAATTTTTGGAACTAAATTATATTCGAAAATCATTTGGACATACTTTATGTCTCAATTTACCCTAAGTATCGAAGGTATTCCCTTATTCCTAACCCCTAAACACTCACATTTTCATTTTATTCTAAGTCCTGCACTACCCCCACCATCACATCGCACATCCAATCAATGCTAACTATCCTCCACCATATCTGTCATCCCCACACATCGCTCCACATTCGACGGTCTGTAATTTCTTTCGGACCCCCTCCAGCCTTAGGACTTTAACAATGAGGGGGGTCCGAAATGGGTAGTATTCAATATCGCTAAGGCTAGAACATGTCATTCCTGGAGTACTTCACACCCCCTCCCTCTAATACACTTCTCCACCATCACCTCCCTCCGAAAAGAAATTTCCATTATTTATTAAACCGCGATTATTTTGATCGTTCAAGAGATCATTACGAATGTAGTTTTGCCACATCCATGACCGCTTGTCCACTCCACCCGATCATATCCATTCCCGCCGATAGCTCATTGCACCATTAATGGTTAGGTCGTTATCCAATAGACTCACTCCATCTCAATGGTCCCCTAATCACTGTTTAAAGCTCGAAGTCATACTTGGGAGAAAGGTTTACCTTTCTTATGTTGTTAAAAAATTGCAGGTATTGGATTTGTAGAGATTTGCAGAGAAATCACAATCAACCAATTCTAATGAGAAGCCACTTATCATCAAAGGAAAAATTAGCTCTCTACAACTCAGATCACAGTTCTTCCAAAAATAGTTAAATTCTGATCGTGATCCCCTTTCTATTATGTCCCTTCGCTAATGTCGATCTGTGAAAATTCCCCTTCTTCGTTCTCTTCTTCTTTCATCCCATTTTTTACTGCAGAGAGAGAAAAAAATTTACAGAAGGAAAAAAATTCCTCCTAAGAAAGGCCAGGAGCCTTTCAACCCTATGGTCTACCCTCAGGTAGAATTAGACCATATAACCCTAGTAGTCAATGATTATAAAATCCATAAGATCGAGTCAAAATTCAATTTACTCGATGTCTACTACTGGCTCGAGGACAATTTCCTTGAGGAAGATGAAGATATAGGCCTATGGGAGACAAAATTTCCTTTTTATATCTTTTCCAAAACCCATACTTCTCCATAATTTATCATAAAATGCCAGTCTTGTTATGACATCAACCAGAGAGCCATAGTTAATCCAACAAGAGAAATATTATTTTCTATTGATGCCCAATATATAGAAAAAAATGATGCAAGCCCCCATTGTTGAGAACACCATTCCTTTTTCATATGAGGTTCTAAGACAATTACACTAAAAGCTGGATTTTACCAATAAGGATAAAAATTTAGATTTTTTCATGGCAACCAATACCCCAATGCATACCAAGAATCCACCATATCCTTCATATATCTTTCCTGATAGGACCCATCACATTGTTAATGTTTTATCTTATTTATTAGGGTATCACACAGATCATTGGGTAGATGAAGCCATGATTGGATTCTTGTCTATTATTTCTTGAGATGCCAAACCCCTAGTCATGTTTAACTGTGCCCAATTCCTTGTTGATGCTATTCATGAAAAGCTCCTAAAGTTTCAGACATAAGAAGTTTTCAAATACACCTCTATGTTGGTAGAAATGCTTGCCTATTTTTAATACAGCAGGTTTCAGTTTGACCTGATGAAGCTAAATGATGATTCTCAGCCCTAATCAGTGATTTTCTCAATTACCTTCCTGACAAAGGAGCAGAAGAATTACTCCTACAAGAGCTTTGTAAAATTATTTGTACATCCAGCAATCACTGCACTCAACAGTGCCATAGAGCCAAGGGTCAGTGAGGAAATCAGGAAGGTGATGCAGTTGACAGATCATATTAGAACAACTGATTGGTACATCTATCAAAACTACGTAGAGACTAGAGTTTATGGCAATGAATTGGCCCCATAAAAATTGCCCAAGTACCTCTCCATGAGAATATTTTCAGTTGAATATATCAGACAAATGATAAATGAAGATGAGGTGCATTTTGTCTCTCCAAAGAAAACGTCTCAATTCGGGATCAAATCATAGATTGGTCTATTCATCTGCAACAATAGAGGAGCAGGGGAGGAGGCACATAGAATATTAAGGGAGATGAAGTTCACTCATAGCTTCACTTGGTCATATGATCCCATCATAATCATCTCTAAGAAGAGGGTGGAAAATAAATCCACACCATACATTCATACCCACATGTTCAAGATAGAAAAGTGCATGAATAAAGAAGAATGGGCAACCAACACACTCCAGGAGGCATAAGATTAGGTCATTTCCACTTTAGGAATTCAAACACAACTCCAAAAGAAAGGAAAGTTTTAGGAGCAAAGGATGACAAAGGAAAATAACTAGAGAAGGAAACATGAAGCAAAAGGACAAGGGATGATGAAACTGGCATGGATATTGATACATCCACCAAGGAGTTTAAGATGAAATACAAGAATAGAGACAAAGTCCACATGGACATCAACCAGAGCAGTGAGAAATATCAGCAAATTGTTATTACAATAAGAGAATTACCAAGCTCCTCTCCAGCAGGTGGTCAAACAATTTTCTCAACATCTTCAGCCACCGTTCCTTTCCAAGAGCAGAATGTGTAGACTCCAACATCTAATACCACTGCAAGACAAAAGGAGGATGACATATATGATACATTTTAATAAATAAAAATAAGGAATGATATAATTAAGAACAAAACTTATAGTCAGTTTTGGAAACAAACAAGCAGCTCCCAAAGCAGGCTTCTGTCAGCTTTTGACTCTGAAAAGGGAAGAATGAAGATGGCCTTCTTAGAAGCACAAATCCCTCAACCCGAAACTTTAGCAGACTATAATAAGACATATTTTGAGTTTTTCATAAAGAATATTCATCCAATAGACCAAATGGAGATGCATAAGCAGACAAGAGAAATGATCTCCTCCACATCAACCAGTATAGCCATGAGTCTACCAAAGTTGCAGGTCACATTGTCCAATGCATAGTCACAGCTGAAGATGGAAAAAATTTCCTCCATGTCCAAAGACTCAAGGATTAAATCCCTCAAGGATTTAGTGATGTAAATTGGTTACAATCCATCAAACTTAACAGTGGAAGAATCACTTGTAAAGAGGAAGAATGTAGACATAGCTACTTTGAGGATGCAACTTAGGATGCCAGTAATAGAAGATCCTCTAACAAAGGAGATAGAGGCAAATCAGACATGGAAGGTAGAAATGATGCAATTTCTCATTGAAAAATCTTATTAGATTAAGAAAATGGAGAATGAGATGGAAAAAATGGTAAAAGAGAGACAAAAAGCAGTGAGAGATGCAGTGAAGGAAGTAGCAAAAGAAGCATCCAAGGCCATGATTCCAATATAATTAGTCCTTCTTTCTGTCATTCATTCAAAAACTTATACAACTACAGGTACACCAGGAGAAGGGATTGAGCAGTTAGCTAAGGCCATGGAAAACATGTCATTACAAAAAACATAAATTAAAAGGTTGCCAGATCAAGTCAGTGACCTACAAGATCAGATAAAAAAGAAATATTTAGCACATGCTACACAGTTGCAGATCATAAAAAATTTGACAGAAAGTTTGAAAAAGTCCCTTCAAGAGTCCTCAATTAGGAACATGGTAGGAAGAGTCAAAGAAATTATCTGGCAGAATGTAGTTGACTCAATGAATGAGATCTGGCCATCTATCCAGATACTCGTTAAGCAGAGGGATTTGATTCATTTGGTAATTGTTGCAATAGAAAAAGAAAAGGAAGAACTTGGTGATAAGTCTGCAACTGCCAATAACATTATTAAATTTCTCAATTCCAAAAGCAGTTACAAATTGGAACCTCTAGGAGTACAAGATAGGACAACAACTATACTTGAAGTTAAAAAAGTGTTGAACAAGAAGAATTTAATTTCAGAGGTTGAAGAGAAGTGTAATCAGCTTCAGATTGGAGTAAGCAGGTTCTTCAATAGGATGGAACCTCTGAACAAGAAAGGATTGCCTTCATTATTTTTTATTAACGACAAACTTATGGAAAATCCATATTATGTAAATAAGCTCACTCACTTCTATGAGGATTCGTCCAAACATGTGAATATGAAGAACATAATGACATAGAGGGCTTTCTATGAAGTTCTCAGTAATGATATCTTCATAATGCATGAAATCAAGCAAATATTTCAAGTAAATCCAACATTTATGAAGTACATAGAAAATGATGAGATATACAGAATATTAATCAGGATCAAAATCCTGAGTCCAGAGCATTGGGAGAAATTGTGTGACTTGCAAGAGTAAAGACAACTTAGCATGATGACAAAACAACCAACTCAGTTAATTATCCACATTAGCAGATCCAGTGTATTATTAAAACACACCAACGTCGAATTTTCCATCACATAAAACCACTACATCACTCATTAGCATATTTTTGGAGACTTTAGACATCTGTCGAAAAACCATTACAACGTCTCCATGCATTGGCCACAATTGTCAAAATTCAATTATTTTGTAATAAATGAGAAAATATCCTCTTTTCATACGGAAATCAGTAGGAATTATTTTAACTATAGAATTTTATTCAGTATTAGGGGTTGTACCCTAGATTGTAAGCATTTTTTCATTGGAGCATTTGTAATTTTAGAGCTGGAGCATCAATAAAAAGACCAATTTGCAAGATTCATGTGTTGTGTTACCCTGGTGATGTTTTTCCTTCATCATGTTTAATGTTTCCCACTGTCATATCTTCATATGTATCATTTAAATTCTAATTATAAAACAAGAAATTTAGATTAATATTTTATGCCTATAACACCATAATTTTGACAGTTTTTGTAATTTTAATGTTTTCTTCTGATTTCTGGTTTAAGAATTCTTAATTTCTCTTAAATAACTATTGAAATCACTTTTATCCATTTCAAAATTTCATTATGTTATAAAACACCATTATACATAGCTAGCTTGCCTTGCATTTGATTTGGAAAATTGATGCATATATCCGCCATTTGTTGATTCCATAGAACAATGGAAAAAGTTTAACAAAATCCCTTAAATTCAACCAAAAAAAATCAATAAAAAACAACTCTCACATTTTATTTAACTAGCCTAATATTTGAAAGCTCAAAACAAATCTAAATCTTATAGAGAGATCCCTCTCTTAGTCTAGGAGGGCTAGATCCTAGGCTCCAAAGTGGTTTGATGTTGTTATTTATAATTTATTCTTGCCAATCTTATAAATTATAGAGCAATAACAAGTGCCACATTCAGCCCCTCTCTACAGCACATTCAGATTCAGGAATTACGCATTCCTGATTGAGGGTTTGAGAGGAGGAAGGTAGTTCTTGGCATTTCAGCTAAGAAACCGATGGAGGATTCATCCTTTCACCTTATACTTATATTTCAGTCTTCCAGGAGTAGCTTATTGATATCCGTCATCAAACCATCATTATACACCTTTGTGCAGTAGCAGTTCCCCCAAGAATTGCATAGTCCAGTCCTGTAGATCTATTGGAGGAAGGAAGTTTTGAGTATTTCAGTTGGAAATCCTATGAGGGATCATCCCCTCACTTTGGAGAGATTATTCTCATTGAGCAGAAAGGCTCATTCTACAATCTAGTAGGAGGGACATGTGTAAGCATGTCACATCCTAAAAATAGTAATAATTTTTTTTTTACAGAATATATATATATATATATAAACAATTAAAAATTTATTAATAAAACAATTAACTCAGTTGTTGATATTTCACTTTCACTCTTCAAGTAATAAAACACAGAGATATTATTTTACAGAGATAAAACATCCCATGTGAGTTATGAATAAAATATTTAACATGAATTAATATAAAATCGCTCAATAAACATGTTATGGAATCTTTATAACGTTCAAAAATGCAATTTAAATAGTAAAAAACTAGAGATTATTTTTTTCACTCTAAAATAAGTTTCTAACAAAAAAAATTGATCCATCTCGGCTCATGTTAGATCTACGCTTTAGATGGATCGATGCTGGTTCTCATCATTCTTGAGAAGAATTGCATCATCTAGCATCAGGCTATAGCTTCAGCCTCCCTAACAGTGCAGTCCATTCGAGAAGTTGCATATTTAGTAGCTCCAATCTTGAGAGGAGGAAGGAGGAGCTAGATCTCAAGCTTCTAGGTTGGAGATCTGGAGGAGGGATCAACGCTTCATGCATTGAGATAATTGTAAATCATTGTAGCCGTCATATATTCAGTTCATGCGGTAGATTTTCATACCCAACAGTTGTATAGTGCAAGCCCTAGGAGGGTGGTTTTCCAAGGTTATCCGATCTGGAAACCATTTCTGGGTTATTTTTTGTTTTCATCATAGAGGCCAAATTTGAAATTTTAGCATCATCTCAGCTCCAAAACAACCATATCTATGCATTCTCTTTCAATCAACAATTATATTTCCAACATTTGCAGAAGGGATAACACAGTATGGCCTCCAGTAGTCCAGCAATTACACAAAGCCTTCGATGAGAGGACTTTAGGGTCACTCTAGCCTTCTCTGATGGCTTGAGTGCTTCTATTTTTTAGCACTATTGTAAATGTATTTTCACCTCCTAAATAACAAAATGGCTCAAATATTCTATCTATTTTTATGGTTTATTTAGCTCATTTGTTCATTTTTGTTGTCTCCATCTATTGTGTTTCTATATTCCTTTCTTTCCCATTTTTAGATATTACAGTGGTATCAGAGCATGATATTTGTTTTATCTTGTGGGAAATACATTTTATGACATCAGAAGAAGAAGCAGAAAATTAAAGATCTATAATAGTGGAAGGATTAATTTTTGCCACATTATCTTCAAATCTATGAAGGATATCTCAAAGGAGGTAAAAGAAATAAGAATAGAGAGGAAAAATGAGAGCTCAAGAAGATTTTAGGATGAGGAAGGTCCAAGAACTTCCTATTAGAAGTAGAAGAAACTGACAATGCAAAGAGCTCCATAACACTCTTTCATGTTCACTTTCTTTGCAAAGGAAGGTGAAGAGCATGAACATGGAGGATACTTAGAGCATGAGACTCTAAGTAAATATATTGCAGAGTACAAATCACGGTCTAGATCATTCAAGGAGACTCTAACTCTCTAATAGTTCTTCCAACTCAAAGAAGAACGAATATCCCGTAGTAGCAATAGAAGAAAAAAGCATTCACATAATCGATTCTTCTTGCATACATTTGATGAATCATCCAGAGGCAGAAAAAAATATTGGAGGAAGAATTTAGATGCATTTTACCAACTACACCCAGTCGCGGAAAGAGAGGTTGTTGAGATTGCCGCGATGTACCATGAGGGTGAAGCAAAGGATTCCTGGTTTAGCCATATTAAACATGAAAGAGTGACTACTTATGCAGACTTCACTCAAAGGGTGACAAAGAAGATTGGTGGAAGAAAACCGAAGGTAATTTCCATAGAGACATTTCCCAACATTGAGGAGGAAGTATGTGAGAAGCAAAGGGAATATGTCAGCACTATCAGTCCGGAAGAGGAGCAACTACCACCACCACTAGCTGTAGAAATACTTGCATTAGGAGAAGGATCACTTGCATCTTTGCAATATGGTCTTAAGCTCTTGACATTGGGAGTCCCATGCATGGTTCAAGAGATGTGTGAGGAAGATGAGGCAAATACTATCACTGGGAAAATAGAAGAAGAGAATTCATCACCATTACCAGTAGTTAGAGAAGACATTGCACCGGTTGGAGGAACTCTTGCAGATTTGGAAGATGTTCTGAGGTTTCATCTTATCCAAGGCTTGCAAACAATTCCATCCCACATTATTTTAGCACCTCAGCTTGATATTTGTGAGCTCATTCCATCAAGGAAATTGCATAACCAAGGGTTAGATCGCCTTGCTGATTTGGAGCACCAAACTATCACTGTTGAGAGGACCCTTGACTTGTTAAAGGAGGAGATGTATAGACATCTCAGTTGTTTAGTGTTGAGCTACATACAACACTTTTCTGTTGAAGTGTGGATTTTCTGAGGATAGGATGAGCATAGTCCTAATCAGTATGATGCCAGGCTATGAGTTTATCATTGTGTATGGCCATGAGATAGCAGATGCACCATTATGTATATAAACAATGTTGTCACTTAGGAGTAGTGATTAGTTGGGGGCCCTATTATTCTTGGACCATTGTGAGGACTGCTTCACTAATGAATCATTGGAGGGACAGATGATAGATGGTAGACACATTGTGATGTATATCATCTTCCATTATCAAGATGGATATTTTTTGATGAGCATCTTAGAGCTCAAAGAGAAGTCTCTACCTATAGCATATGTAGAATCTCATGGTGTCTATCGAGCCATCGATGAGAGGATCTCATGGAGAGACCTCAACGAGGATGCACTTCAACATATCATGGAGTGCAAAGCTTATCATCGGATTGAGGAGGTTGGTATTCTACCTTGGGTGCATGCCAAGTTGGAACATGATATGATTCATCACCCACAGTTGGATGGATGGGTAAGGATGATGACCAAGTGGTTCGAAGGCTACTTATATATCTATGATATGGGGCAAAAAGAAGCATGGTTGTGTTGGTTTCTTTTCGGTGACTATGGCTACTACCCAACACTTCACATTTGTATGATCCATGCCTTGCATAGTACTGGTGTGATGCAAGAGCAGGAGGCATGGCTATGCTGGTTATTGATCAGAGAGTTTGGCCATCACATGACATATCATATGTCAACGGATGGATTATTTTGTGGTAAATTGCATGGAACTCATATGATGTGGTAGTAGGGAGCTTGGTTATGTTGGCATTATATGACATTATACATGTCAATTAGTATATTTTTTCTCCATGATTTTCATCATGATGATGTGAGGTGGCAACAACAATCCTTTTTGCTTTGGTTACTGTTGGGAGAGTATGGGATAACATTTCCCATACCTTGCATGATGATGATGGAGGATGGAAACATGAGGCCTTACTACGTTGGCTTCTGTTGGGAGAGAATGGCCACCATACTTGGTTTGATGATGATGTGATGTGGTAGCAAAATCCATTGTTGTCGTGGCTTCTCTTGAGAGAGTATGGCTACCATGATTGGTATGATGATGGTGTGGCATGGAAAAAAGAGGCATTGTTGCGGTGGCTACTATTGGGAGAGTATGGTTAGACATTTTACATGTTGATCCATATGTCTCTACTTCCTATTTTACAAAGTGTTGAGATGATGCTTGGAGCAAGCAAGGCCAACATAGCCAAGGTTCAAAGAATGGAGGGACACAATCTACTCTATGTAGCATGGGTTGGAGCGATGGTTTATGAGTTGGGACTTTCCACTTGGGGAAGGAACCACTTCACTTCATATGTCTCATGCAAAGAGGAGGATATTGGAAAACATATGGTTTCCACTTAGATATTCATTGATGAGGAGATGCATCTAACTACATAGTTGGAAGCCATTCTCGACATTCTAGTGTGGAAGTTATGGAGCTAGGAATTCATAACACATTGGAGAATATGGGGATACCCTCCATATGAGGATTCCATTTAGAGGGATATGGATTGTTGTAACATCTACTTTTGTAGTTGCTTGAGGACAAGGAACATTCTGGTGGGGAGGACTGTAATATTCCCAATTTACAACCAGTTAATTGGAATATTAGAGTTCTTTCTTTTCTTAATTACTTAAGTAAATAAAAGGGTGGAGGGACGCATAAACCCCATATATGAATAAAATCAAATTTTTTTTGTGAATGTGGGTTGGTAGATATTAGCTCAACATTAAGGAGTAGTGCAGCATCTTACTATTGAAGGAATAGTGGAGTTCATGCAACATTAATGAGAAATATCATGGAGATGTTAGAGGAGACAAAGTAAGATCATGGAGCAATAAAATTAAGATCATAATGAAATAATGATGAAGCAATGGAGGAAGTGTTGCATTAAACGCACACATGATGGAGAGAGTGGAGACTAAATGCAGAGATGATGGAGATCATGGAGAGACAACGAAATATTCATGGAGGTTAGTGGCCACATGTGTAGTGCATCAATGAGGTGGGCTAAGGCTAGGGTAGGCTCACAAAGAATAAAAGGAAGATGAAGGCATCCATAGAATGGAGATTTTAGATTTGGATTTTTCATTTGACATTTGTTTGCATGCTTCAACTATTTATCTAAGTCCGTAGTTTTTCTTAGCACACGAGTTTTCTCGAGCAGGAAGCCAACCTTTACCCATGAGGGACTTCAATTGCCTACTTTGGGAAGGTTTATTTGAGAGGCCATTCATCATTTGTCATTGTCTACAACACATTCAGATTAAGGAATTACACATTCCTTCTTGAGGGCTTGAGACATGGAAGGTAGTTCTTGGCATTTCAACTAAGAAACCGGTGGAGGATTCAAAATTTCACCTTGTGCTTATATTTCAGTCTTCTAGGAGTAGCACATTGAGATCAAACATTAGACCATCATTATACACCACCATAAAATAGCAGTTCCCCCAGGAATTGTGCATTCGAGTCCTGTAGATATATTGGAGGAAGGAATTTTATAGTATTTTAGCTGGAAATCCTGTGAGGGATCATCCCTCACTTTCGAGAAATTATTCCCATCATTCTTGAGTATAATTGCATCATCTAGCATCAGGATATAGCTTCAACCACCTTGATAGAGTAGTCCATTCTAGCAGTTGGGTATTTAGCAACTGCAATCTTGAGAGGAGGAAGGAGGAGCTAGATCTGAAGCTTCTATGTTGGAGATATAGAGGAGTGATCAACCTTTCATTCATTAAGATGATTGTAAATAGTTTAAGCCATCTTATATTAATTTCATGCACCAGATATGCATACACAAGAGTTATATAGTGCAACCCCTAGGAGGGTGATTTTCCAAGGTTGTCCATCTATAAATCATTTTTGGGTTATTTTGGGTTTTCATCATAGAGCTTGGATCTGAAATCCCAAAATCATATGAGCTCCGGAACAACTATATCTACACATTCCCTTTCATGCAAAAATTATATTTCCAGCATTTGTAGAAGGGACAACACAATATGGCCTCCAATAGTCGAGCAGTTACTTAGTGCCTTTGATGAGAGGAATTCATGGTCACTCTAGCCTTCTCTGTTGGCTTGAGTTCTTCTATTTTTTAGCACTACTGTACTTGTGCTTTCACCTCCTAAATAATAAAATGACTCAACTATTCTCTCTATTTTTATTTTTTATTCATTTCAATTGTTCATTGTTGTAATATCTAGCTATTGTGTTTCTATATTCCTGTCTTTCCCATTTTTGGATATTACAACGAACAATGATCTAAACAACTTTCAAAAATATTACTATGAATATGATGAGTGAATCCATCTCATTAATATATGAAAACCAATATTATATTAAAAGTAAATGAAGAGGACAATAAAATCAATTCAAAAAACACTTTATAAATAGGTCACGATATTATTAGTAGCATGTCATAGGGATATGGCCTTCAACCTAGATTTTTAATGATTGGCTCATATAACTGGTTGTATATTTCTAAATGGTTCATTGTAAACAAAATATCACTATCAACTTAAAAAAGGAAGTAAATTGAACAACATGAAAAATAATGTAACAAATCTCTTAGATATTACTATGAATATGATCGATGTACTCATTTCATTAATATATGAAAATAATTATTATACTAATTGTAAATAAAGAGGAAAATAAATTAAATTAAAAAGAAATTCTATAAATATGTCAAAATATTATTATTTGCATGTCATAGTGATATGTAATTCAATCTTGAATTTTAATGATTGGATCATATAACTGGGTGTTTATCTTTGAATGGTTCATTGCAAACAAAATAACAATAAGCACTTTTAAAAAATAAGGAAATTGAACAACATGAAAAACGATGTAAATAATTTTTTGAAATATTACTATGAATATGATGAATATATTTATCTCATTAATATATGAATATCATTATTATATTAAAATTAAATAAAGAGGAAAATAAAATAAATTCAAAAAAAATTCTATAAATAGCTAAAAGTATTAATATTTCCATGTCATAGCTATACAGAATTGGATCGTCCCTCTTCTTTCTTCCTAATTGTAACATATGCACTATCTTTGATCTTTGAAAAATGATGAAAAGAGAAAGGCAGTGCAATGTGTAAAGAATCTATTGATTTCACACTTGATATGGCTGTGAATGTTAGGCCTTGCTCACTTTATTATCGATATCAATTGATGCTCGTTCTAAAGTAAATCCCTATGACTTGTGGATTGCTAGATCCCATGCCATATTTAAAGGAATTTTTTTTTATGTCCTCTTATCACTATTGTGATAGGTACAATGTTTGGGTTTCTTACATCAAATGGAACACCAAAATACTTATCGAAAACAACAGTTATGAACATTGGAATATGAGGTGGCTTAGAGGAAGGCATATAAAATATATCCTTCATATAACCAAGTGCACCATTCACCAAATGAGCTTCAACCAAAAAATTACATGTCAACATAACACTTTTTCCACAACACAAGAGAACTTAACTGTCCAATTGATCATCATCAACACCACTCATTTCTAAATGTATTGAATTCTCAGCAATACATCGTGCAATTAGAGAATTTAATGATTTTAACATATTCCTGTTATGGAAGGACACCAAATTATTTGTTGGAAACATGTGAAATGTTGCATTAAATAAATTCCTTTCTCTAGGATGCAACCTCATATCAACTCGTGACATAACAAACTCCCAATCTATAAGAACAGGTTCTGCATTTCTTATTTTATTGAGGACTCTACGAAAATAAGATTGCTTCTCATTATTCCCTTGTTGGAAAAATATTGTGTCAAGAGTGAAAACAATATTAAAATGTTTCCAGAAGACTTTCCCTGATGTATAAACTGCATACAAAGGCTTAACTCTTACAGGAGGTAGTTGGCCAACATCACCTACAAGGATGATGGATCTACCACCAAAAGGACAATTCTTTTTCTTTGGAAGTGCTTCTCATATTCAACCATCTACTTTCATGAATAACCTTGATCATATAAGAAACATTTCATCAATCAATATATATATATATATATATATATATATATATATATATATATATATATATATATATATATATATATATATATATATATATATATATATATATATATATATATATATATATATATATATATATATCGAATATGCCTCATTTTTTCCTGGAATATTGCTAGCAATATTCCTTGCAGTGGTTTCATATATTTAATTGGAATTTTTATAGTTGAGTACATCGTTTTTGCATGTATATTAAAAGAAAATATTCCTGTTGAGGAAAGAAGAAGCAAAGGAATTATTCCATTACTTGAAAAAATAAAAAGAGCTTCAAAAATACAATGGATAAGAAAATACTTTACAGTGCCTTGAACAATCATAAGAAGATCTTCATGAATCGCATATTCAACAAAATTCGTTAAAATAATTTCAAAAGAAAGTCATTGTTTTTCTCCCAATGAATTTGCAGATGTAAATGTTTTATTTGAAAGGTAAAAAATATCAACCCTTTACTATCCATTCCTTATAAAACTAATAGCTTCTTCAGCCACATCATCGAAAATAGTTGTACTTTGCAAGTCAAAGTATATATCAAAATCCCTTTGACGAAGGGTTTGGAGATTAGAAAAATTCACATTATTTGGTGGAACAAAGCGAGAGAAAAGCTGCCATTCTTGAAAACCATCTTCAAGATTTATTTCCTAGTTAGCAAAATCACCATCTTCATCGCCTTCAATATTGTCAACAATTGATGGATTTCGATCAAAATGCCATGTGTGATATCAGAAGTTCCTTCAATTTTCAATAATAATTCCAGTTGCGAGCCCAATTTCCACACAAATGTCACAAAATGGCTTGTCCAAGATAAATTATGTCCAACAAAAGGTTTCAAATTCATCTAAAACCTCACTAGGAATAGAATAAAATCGTGGCCAAACCTTAACAATAGCATGAACATCTTGAGGCTTCGAGGGATCTTATTTACACTTGCTATGAAATGTACAATATATTGATATTTATATCAAAGATAGATGTTCAAGGAAAAAATGTCTCTTCTAATAATGTTGAACAAAAGTATTCTTAGATGAAAATTTCATGCCATCCCTTGACATTTTCCTGAAAAACTTTCTTCCAACATTTAAGGAAAAGTGTTTTCAACTACAAACAACAAGATGTACCTTAAGAAACATATGGGATGTTTCTTGTGCTCGAATTTCATGGTCAACAATCATTTCTGCAAGAAACCTTCTGTAAGTACACAAAGCATGATCCTTAGAGGGAATAGAATTTGAAATTTTAGTTAAAATATCATGATAAATTTCAGAATTGTTTTCTTCTTTTTATGCGTACTTAGTAATATACTTCAGGACAACATACCGAGAAATAATTGGCTGATAATCAACATTTTCACACCACATTGTTAGAATTTCAATGTTATGTACATTTTGTCTATCATTATTTGTTGTCGGGTCATATTTTTTTCTTCCTTGATCATCTATGAAAAAATTTGATTCCTTAGAAAGATCCCATGGAGCTTTGTACTACCATGTGAGAATAGTGCCCTTTTTGCGCAAAAAAGAATTTAAACTACACTTTGTGTGCCTTTGGACATGATTTAATAATTATTCATAATCATTATGATGATTGGAAGAGGAAATTTGATCTGTACTCAATAAGAAAGGGTCATCATTGAGGCTTCTTGGAACCATTATGTTACGATGATGTGTGTCATGTGGATTCCATGTAGTTACATAATTGTCAAAGAATCTCTTTGGAATTTGTATATTAGAAGCATTTGACCAATGAAATCTTTCCATGTCGGGATCTCCTTGCAACCATAGGAAACAATGGATATGTGTTGAACCTCTATGATGCCACTCATATCTGAAGAACATGAATATACAATTACTACAAAAAATATAAATAGAACAATAATAAAAAATTGACAACGAATAGAAAATAAATTTGACAACAGAAACTTGTACGAGAAGTCTTTCGCTTTCAAATATTTTTGGATAAATTCCTCTTGAAATATATTGAATCTATGGTTCATAAATGTGGAAACAATATGAGGCTACTAGATCATGTTCTCAATTTTCATAAGATTCTCATTTAAAGAACGAGAATGTGAATGTAGAGGCATGATGTTATGCAACTCTGGCCACTTTGTGTCAGTTGCACTCAAAGTAATAAAAAAAGATGGACATCCCTACAGAGTAACCATATCAGTCAATTCAACTTGACATTTAGCCTAGTATACCTTTGTACCTCTCAGAGAAGAACCAAACCGTATAAGATGCTCATCAAACTTATTATCTGGTAAATCAGAAACTTTGTGATGAAAGTCTTCAATCGTTGTCAATGAGTTATCATGTAAAAGTTTCTTCACAAAAACTACAGGAGTTTCCTGGCTCCGATGCCACATTATCATGTTCAATAGGTAATATCGAAAGTGAGGATGGATTCCAAACCTCCTATCATAGTATTTGGGAAGATGCAATGCATACTCATCAAGTTCAACACTACACATATGTGGTTTCAATCAATCAGAATCACCTGTGGGGAAAAATGTGGGGAATGACATATCTAATAACCCCTTAGTATTATATTCATTTAGCAGAGAGGTTTCAATATTGGGCCAATCAATTTTTTGAACATGTGAAGACTCAAAATTGTCAAGAAATTATCTAATTTCTTCCACTTCTCCCCATTCATTAGGTAGGAAAGCAACAAAAGAAGAAGGATGAGAGGGAAAATTCTCACCAGGTAACCCTTCATTCTTAGTTGCATTGATCTCAGATTCTTCAATATCACAATCAATAAATTTAAGCCAGGAAGAGATATCTGTTGATATTTTAGGAAGAGCATTCATTGAATCATAGTCAATTACAACATCTCGATAATATTGATAATTTTCACTTTTTAAAAGAAATGCATCCATAACTCGAGATATTTTGACATAGAATTCATAATATTTAGACTGAGTGTCATGTATCCTCACAATTAGAAATTCAAGATCTTCAACATTTCGGGGAAGACTTTTTCCAATTATATAAATATATTGAGGAAAGCTAATTGTGTGACTGTTATAATTATATTTCCCACCTTGAGTATGTGGCACTTGAAAAATAAGATTCACACATGTTATTAGCATTTATTGAACTTGAGTAAGAACTCATAAAATATGAGGTTTCTCACCAGGATCCATGTTATAATATCTCTATAACCTCTTTCATTCTTACATCGTCTCCAAATAGGTCTTTCATAATCTCTCAAAACTTGGATTCTCGGATATCATTCTTAGAATATGTCGCACATTTGGACAAATAACAAGCTATTAATCTTTTCTCGAAATATTTTATGCACTAAAATCATGTTTTCTTCAAAATGAATATGATATGTATAGGTCATACCATGTGTATAAATATGTGGAAGAGTAAAATTTCTTCTAAAATGCACTTGATTTTAAGCACCATAAATTCCCTTCCAAAATTTCAAACATGTGGAATGGATCTATGACATGCCCTTTCCAAATTTCTGGTCTACATTTCTGGAACCTGAGAGGATGATAAGGTGTCTTTAGCAAAAAATATTTTAAAATTTCATTTCCAGCTAATTAGAAATGAAAAAATGAAAAATGAATCAAATGCATTCAATATTTACATTTGTTTGGTGATGTGGATGAAGGCTATGAGATGGTTTCTCTTCACTTCTAACATCAGTGGATAGAACACTTGGAGAATTAGTCTCTAAGGTTTTATTCAAATGAGATATTACTTGTTCCAATAAATTAAAATATAATATAAAACTAAATGTCCAACCAGTAAAGATTAAAATCTGGAAAAAAAATCAAATACATTGAACATTACATTAGCTTGACAATTTGATGTTTTGGATTCCATTTCTCTAATATTATAAGATGAAATCATCTTTGTTCCATAGAATCTTGTAAAATACAATGCAAAACTAACAAAAACTGAAAATTTGAGGAAAATATCAAGTGCATTCAACATTTAAATTTGTTTGGCGATCTGGATGAACACTATGAGATGGTTCCTAGTCAATTCTAACACTAGTAGATGGAACATCTACGAAGATAATTTGTATGCCTCTATTAAAATGACTTGTGTCCTGTTTCAGGAAAAGAAATTATGCAATAAATTTCAATTTCCAATGTACTATAAATTCAAAAATTGAAAAATCAAATAAAATATGTATTGAACAGTTACATTAGTTTTCCAATTTGACTGTTGAGGAGAATGTAGTGGAAGGCTATGACATTTTATATCTCCACTTCTTAGATTAGTAGATGGAACACTTTGGGAGTTAATTTCCAGAAATCTATTAAACTGAGTTGTATCCTATTCCAAGGGAATAAAATACCTTATAATTTCGGTTTAAAAAATTTGTAAATGTAGGAATTTAGTAAAACAATGACTATTAAATAAAACGTCAAAATATCATTGTGTTACCTCCATCGTTCCACGTGAAATGCTATCAGGGATGATCGATTCTCTTGGTGGGACAAAATTATTTTGATAAGTGGGAATGGAAGATGTGATGTTTCTAGAAACTAGCTCTAAAGTATAAAAAATTGGCCAATTAAACTATCATCCAGATCATCACATACAATGTCATCATTGCCTCCACAATGGATGTTTTGCAACCTTTGGCCTTGCTCAAAAGATGCAATTGCAGAGATAGAAGGTTTAGGTTGAACATTTGTATCCATGTTATGAATATGATTTTCTTCTCGATTGCAAGATGTTTCTCAAATATTATGAACATTTTCAGTAGAGCATCAAACATAAAAATCATGTCGACAACAAGAATACTTTGACAATGAACTATCAATGTAAAATGTTCTTTCCATGATATCATCCATATTATGATACTTACCAGGAATTATAAAATCATTTTGAATAGTATTTTCACTAGTTCTTCTATGATATGTAGCTCTCCTATGATCATTTATTGTGTCCTCATTTTGTTGATACCCTAAACAATGACTTTCGTTAGACATGTCACACGATGCTCGTGACAAATTTTGTTTTCTTATATGCTTGTGTATGCCTTCATATGACATGTAAGTAGTAAATCGTTCATTCAACACACTTGTGACCAAATTGGAAATTATCTATTTCTTCTATTGACCACATAGAAGTGGAGCCATCATTGACACAACATATCAACTCATTATTTTATATTTCTAATTGATCAGATTTGGATCAAGGACATAAGTGATAGCTCAAAATTCAAAGTATATGATTGGGTTTAAACTATAATGGTTGCATATATCTCGTATTCTTGATTCTAGAGTTGTGAACAGTTCAAAAAATGGACACCGTATGAAGAATTTATTACACTTTGAATGCCAAGTGGGTTCGATGGAGGGTGGAGGGGCCAACCCTCCTCCCATGGAACCTCATCACGTGGGAGCTTAATGTTAAGCACGCTTAAGGAGCCTAATCCTAGGTTTGATATTTCATTAAAATTTAGCTAAGTGGGGTTTAATATGGTGGAGATTCTAGAGGTGCTCCCAAATTTAGGCAAACTTCCACTTTTAGTGGAGTTAAGTAGCAGTTTCCCCACATTTAGTGGAGGAAATTGGGGCAAAGTTGTTTTGGTCATAACTCACTCAATTTTCGACCATTTTGAGAGTGTAAATAGTCAATTTTGAATATATTGGACATTCCAAAGATTTTGGTGAGGGTTACAGAGCCATCATAGAATTTTTTACTAGGGTTTTTCTTTAGTGAAGTTCAAGGGGCCACAAGGGCTACCAAGGGGAAGCAACAGTTTGAGGCCTAGTCAGGCGAGCTAGAGGCCTTATTAAAAAATACAATAGTCAATTTTGGATGTTTCATATTTTCTAGAAATAATTTTCTATTTTATATAGAAATTATAGGACTTTTGAAGGCCGATATGATTCAGTGAAGTTCTAGGGGCCATCAGTGCCAACAAGTGCCAGCAACAGTTTGAGGCCTAGCCAGGGCAGCTAGAGGCCTTATGTAGCAACCCAATAGACATTTATGACTGTAATAAACATTATGAATCCATTTAAATGGTTTAAGAAGAATTTTAGGACTTCTAGAGGTCGAGAAATCATCAGAGAATTTTTTAGTGACCCTAATGCCAGGGGGTGCCGACACGTGTTGGAGGCAAAACCGAACCAGTCAGAGACCATTTTTAGTGAAAAAATAGTCTATCCTAACTATTTTTGTCATTCTAAATCCAATTATGTTATTTTCAGAGCCATTTGAAAACTTCTAGAGCTCGAGAAGCTACAGGGAAGTTTTGGGTAGCCTAGGGAAAACTATGGAGCAAGGCCTAGTTTTGGGATGCAGTTCTCATTTAGAACAAAAAATCAGTCGATATTTGGTGTCTGATGTGTGATGGAGATACTAGGTGTGGTTTCAAGGATATTAAAAGGATTCTTAATTAGTTAATGTCATGGAGAATCTTAGTGTATCTTAGTGCACCGACAAAAGGAATCGAGTCTAAGGGAGCCTAGATCTGTTTGTAGAGTGATGACAACCATGACATGGATATAGATGGTATTATAAGCCCTTTGGTTCAGTTTAGTAACCATTAGAGTTAAGTGTGGAACTTGTAAAAGAAACTTTACCATAATCCCAAAGAGCCTAGTCAATATGACACCAGGATGGTATCAAAGCACTTGGTTGCTTGATTGACAGAGCAATAGCTTGCTTGTTTGACTTGATATGTGTTTAAACAGTGCAAAAGATTGATTGTTTGACTATTTTCAAACTGAATATTGCTTGAGTTGGCTAGAGGTGAAGGGAAAGATACTGATAGGTAAGTCTAGGAGAGAACAAGAAGGAAGAAGGGTTGAAGGCATCTTCCTTACCCAAAAGGACCTCAAGGCAACCCTTGAAGCACAAGAAGGGTTATTTTGAAAAAGGTTGCTTGAATAAGTGTTTATATCTATAGTTATTTTGTTTAAAAGATTTGTCAATATTTTTGAAGGCTTTGTGAATTTTTTTGAAGTTATTTACTTCATTTTCATGATGAAAAATTCTTCAAATGAGGTTTCCAAATCCTCCTCCTTCACAAGATTCTTTGATGAAGACATGAAGCATGAATTCAACATCTTGAAGGACATGGTGCTGATTCAGTTTGAAGATAGAAGAGAAGGAACTGAACTTCATGGGAAATTATTTGCTGTGAAGTAAGAGAAAGAATAAATTCTTCAAAGATTGCATGATATGGAGATGCAGCTCCATCAAGCCCAAGAGGATTTAACCAAGAACATGCGTGAAGCACAGGTAATTCACTCTAATTTGTCTTCAGTTTCCTCATTAGAAAGATGTGTTGGTTGATTTGAAAATCACACTAGACGTATAGGGTCCAAGTTGATGTTTAAAATGGGTTATGAAGGAAAGGGTTTAGGAAAGCATCAACAATGCATGGTTGATCCTATTTTTGTTAAGGAATGACCTAAGATATTTGGTCTTGGTTATGTGCAATCTAATCGCGAAGAATCCAAAGCCATGAAGGCATGTGAGGGAACTTAAAAGATAAATTTCCTTCCAATTTCTAAATCACAAACATGTCAAGTTTGTTTTCAAGTTTATTGCCATTGTTTGAAGCCTATGTTTCAGCAAGAATATTTTAGACATGCAGCTTATGGAGAGCATGTGAGTTCGGACAATTTTTGAGACATCAACACTGATGTTAGTCTGCAAAAAAAAGTTGGAACCTCTACTAGTTCATCTCCTTAAGAAGGCAAAACGGATGAACATGCAAGGAAACATATGAGGTATAATTCTTCCTATAGTCAAGATGATTATGATTCTGCAAGACATGAGAATTCTGCGTGCTTGAATGGAAGAAATAGTTGATGTGCATATTTTGGTCTATGTAATCATGTTTTTTTGAAATTCTAGAAGAGGAAGAAGGCATACAAGAAGCAGTTGAGGAAAAGGAAACTTGTAAAGAAGGTGCATAAGACTTGCACACATTTCTGTAAGAGAGTACATGTTTTTTCCCAATGTTGGACATTTCATCCAATGAATCATCCCAAGCACATGCGGCAAGAGGACATAAAGACTCGCGAAAGTGGAACCAAATATTCCATCATTGATGTGAGAATGGATGTTTCACGTGAAGAGGATTTGCAGCAGCAAGAGTCACCATGGAAGTGGCTTGGTAAGAAGTGTTTTGATGTCTTAACATAGTAAGACATACACTCATTTGTACATATGCAAATTTCAGTTATGTATGCATGTATTTCTGTTGAAAATTTTAATGCAAGGTTGCATGTAAATGCAGTTCAGTTGAAGGCATTTATTTGTTGTTGCAAAATTTCTCCGTGGAGGTGTAAAAGATTAGTATGATACTCACTGATATTGCAGAAATATCTTTTAGTTCAGATCTTATAGTCACCCACATGTTTTTGGGATTATGTACTTGTTGGTACTTGAAATAAAGAGTTGAAGGTGTACATGTGCATGGAAGTTCTATGTGTAAATAGTGAACTGTAAATAGGTTCATTGTACATTGATACATGCACGAGTGTTTGTCAAGACGTATCATGTTGTTTATCGACTTGTGTCGATTTTGTGACACATGTTTGTCAACTTGTGTCAATTGTGTTGCACACTTTTTACATTGATTTTGTGTTAATTGTATAGCACATTTCATGTTGACTTGTTGTTGATATCGCATGTTGCACGACTTATGTTTGAGTCAAAGGTGTTTGTAGATTGTAGATTGATATATGGATACACCAATGTGAAAAGAGGATTACCATATATTTGATGTTATAGGAAGGTGACAGTCAATGCTTTGAAGGAGAAGAAAGAGGCGATCTTCATTTCAAAATATTTCATGAGATTTTATTTTCAAGATTGATGTGAGTTATTGTGACAGGATGTTGCAGGAAGCTTGTAGTCCATTCAGGACATGATGTTCAGCTACCTTCTATAAATTTCTTGCCAGAAATTTCTGAGTGAGTGCAAGGAAGATAGTTCTTGACAGGAGGACAAGTGCATGTAGGAAGGAAAGTGTCGACTACGTTCGAGTTTTGGTTCAAAGGCACTAGCCATGCAAGGAAAGTGTATGGAGGCTAAAAAGAAGAGGGTGTTGTACTCTCATATACTATACAAATCAGTATATCAGTATTTTAGGGTCCAAAATATTCTGAATGGGGAGGTGTGATCAGATTTGGATCAAGGACCTAAGTGATAGCTCAAAATTGAAAGTTACAGGATTGGGTTTAAACCAGGATGGTTGCGTAGATCTCGTCTTACTAATTCCGGCACCATGAATGGTTCAAAATATAGACACCATATGAATAATTTATTGCACTTTTAATTTCAAGTTGGTTCAGTGGAGTGCGGAGGGGCGAGCCCTCCTCCCATGGAACCTCATCACATGACTAGTGTGGGAGCTTAATGTTAAGCACGATTAAGGAGACTAATACTAGGCTTAATATTTAATTAAACTTCAGTTAAGTGGAGTTTAATATGGCGAAGATGCTGGAGGTGCTCCTAAATTTAGTTGGACTTCCACTTTTAGTCAAGTTAACTGGCAGTTGCCCCACATTTAGTGGAGGAAATTGGGGAAACGTTGTTTTGGTCATAACTCACTCCATTTTCAACCATTTTGAGAGTGTGAATAGTCAATTTCAACTATATTGGACATTCCAGAGCTGTTTGTGAGGGTTTCAAATCCATTAGAGAAATTTTGAGCAGGTTTTTTCTTCAGTGAAGTTCAAGGGGACACAAGAGGCACCAGGGGACAACAACAATTTGAGGCCTAGCCAGGGGAGCTAAAGGCCTTATTTAGAAATCCAATAGTGAATTTTAGATTTTTCATATGTTATGGAACTAATGGTGTGGTTTTCGGATCCTTTAGAGGAATTTTTAAGTCTGATATGCTTCAGTGAAGTTCCAGGGGCCATCAGTGCCAACAAGTGCCAACAGTAGTTCGCGGCCTAGCCAAGGCAGCTAGAGGCCTTATGCAACAAACCAATAGTAATTTCTAACTATAATAATAATTATGAGTCCATTTATGGATTTTTTATAAAATTTTTAGGACTTATAGAGGTCGAGAACCCATAATATATGTTTTAAGTGACCCGAGTGCCAAGGGGTGCCAAGAGGTGTTGGAGGTGAAACCGGAGCAGCCAGAGGCCATTTTCAGTGAACCAATAGTCTATCCTGACTATTTTTGGCATTATGAATCCAATGAGGAAATTTTCAAAGCCATTGGAAGACCTCTAGATCTCGAGAAGCTACAAGGAACTTTTGGGAAGCCTAGGGAAAACTGTGGAGGAAGGCCTAGTTTGGGGATGCAGTGCTTGTTTTGAGAAAAAGGTTAGTCGATATTTTGTGTTCGATGTGTCATGGAGATATTAGGTATGGTTTCAGGTACAGTAAATTAATTCTGAAGGAGTTAGTGCCATCGAGAAGCTCAGTTTAGCTCAGTGCACCGACAGAAGGAATTGAGTCTAAGGGAGCCCAGATCTATTTGTAGAGTGATGATCGCCATAAAATGGATATAGATGGTATTATAAGCCCTTTGGTTCAGTTCAGTAACCATTGGAGTTAAGTGTGGAGCTTGTAAAAGAAACTTTACCATAATCCCAAAGAGGCAAGTCAAGATGACAAAGCTCAAGGAGATGTATCCCACGATATTCAGGTGAACTCCTCGATAATTTTGATGTTATGTGTGGATGTTTTATTTCTACATTATAATGTTGTTAAACATGTTTAATTTCACTAAGAAAAAAATGAACTTAAGACACTTAAACAGTTAAAAATCATACACTTCTTTCAAGCATAAATTCCGCAAATTTTCAAGTATAAGCTATATATTTTATTTTTTTAATTGAGTGGGAGGTTCTTGAAAAGAATAACCAGTTAGCCAACCCATTTTTAGATCACCAATGACATAAACCACATGTCAGCGACTGGAACAAATTAAAAACCCCATTAATTTTTTATTACATCAAACCAATATATTTTATACCCATATCGAGGATAATCTTCATACTCCTTGTCTAGGTAGAGCCAAAATAATTTACTTTGACAAAACACTCCATTCTGACGGGGTGAAGTGCCACCAAATGGAAGATCAGTCATTCTCCAAACCCTATCAATACTATTGTAAACATAAAATTTAGACTGCATTGTATCATAGATATGTTTTAGAACAAACCAGTCATATTTTTTGGTACATACATTTTCCAATAACGAAATGAATCCCCAATCTCCAAATCATATTGCCCAAATTTTTTTAAAGGCCTTTGTAGATGGATTCAATACAAAATAGTTGCGTGAATGGGAGCATTATGTTTGTAAGAATAAAAATACCATTGGTCCAACAGTAGAATCTACTTTGTATCTTGAATTTATGAACCACAAATGAAAATGAAATGTTTTCCCACTCTCATTAAGTTATTCAACAACAAAATAATTGTCTTAATCCTTGAGGAATGCAACCATAAATCCAAATTTGTTTTTGGAGGTATGCTTGCAATGCAATGAGAAAGAATGGTTTTACAAAACATTCTTACATTGATTACAAACAATGCTAAACCTTATAAAAACTGATAAAGGGAGCTAGAGGAAGACAATTTAAAGAATTTTGAATGGAAGACAACTCCAAATAGTTGGATCCTTGACCAAACAAGGAAATGAGCTAACAAAAAAGAAAACTGATGTGATATCAAAAAAAAAATTCAATTAAAGTTGAATAGAGTTAAAATTAACATAGATTCGCAATTTTCCATCTACAGATATAGTAAAATTCACATATACATATGTTATAAAATCATATGAGTGATAAGAACATTATTACAACAATGAAAAATAAATCACAATTTTTTAAAGCTAATATTTACAATCCAATGTTATTAATGTCAATAAATCTATTTTATTGTCTCTATTAATGTCTATGTTTAATATCGACGTTAATGTTTGACGTCCAATCTAAATATTAACATAAAAACATTTTTTTAATGTTAAATAACTTAATGTTATTGACCTTGCGTTATAAAATAACCTAATGCTACATGAAGCAAACTATATAAAAATACCAATTTTTTAATTCTAATGTCATTTAACCTAAAAAATCCCAAAGTTAAATTATAGTGTCATTGAACCTAAATAAACGTAAAGTTATCAATCCTATTGTTTAATGAAATATTTATATTGATGTTTAACGGAAATGTTCACAGTAATGTATAAATGCAAAATTTACTTGTATATAAATTTATATACATTAACATATTTAGTTATTATTAATATTAATATTAATTAACATTAAAATAGATATTGATATTTATTATTAATGTTAGTATCAATCTATATTATTAAACTATTAATGTTAATCAATCAATATTATTTTAAATAATATTAATGTAATTTTAAATAATTAATATTAATATTAATAATTTCTATGTCAATTTTAAACATTTATGTTTATCAACGTTTATTAATATTAATGAAAAGACTAAATGTGAAAGATAAAGACAAACACAAATATTGAACTTTCTATACAGTTCTATCTCCACAAGCTTCTGAATTTGGATGTAACGCATGTCTTCCCTCAGCTTTGGACACAAATACTTATTGTACATATATTTAAAAGTGGGGACAATAGTGTTCCATCTAACTACAAGACCGTTATGGTTAGCCACATCATGGCCAAGCTTTATGGGCTCATTTTGGAGAAGAAGCTTAGCCATTGGATTGAAGCCAGGGAAAACTAGGTAAAGGAAAAAATGGTCTTAGGAGACATCAGTGGACTATTTACCATCTAGTCACTCTTAGAATCATTGGAGAGGAATGTCACAATAGTAAATCTAATCTCTTTTGTTTCTTTGTGGACTTTAGAAAATCTTTCGACATTGTTCCTCGAAATAAAATTTGGGAGAGGCTTAAAGGGATCTTAGTCCCTCATGAGTTGAGGGTTGTTCTGATCCGTCTCTATGAGACCATCACTGCCAATACTAATACCAATGAGGGGTGGTCTAAAGACATTGAAATCAATATTGTAGTTAAGCAAGGGTGTCCTCTATCCCCTACCTTTTTTGGCATATACATCGATATGCTAGAGTAGTGTCTCAAATTTTTGGGGTGCAAGGGCACTGAACTTACTGGTGTTCTCATTACTCTTCTCTTCTATGCTGATGATATAATTATTCTTGTAAAAAGACATGATGGCCTTGACGAGCAGCTCCAGATTCTTCATGACTACTGCTCGAAGATGGGTATGACAGTTAATACCAACCAGACTATTTCATGATCATTAAATCCAAAAATATCACCCACGATAGTTTCATCTATAATAACCAATCCTTAGACCAGATTTCTTCTTATAATTATTTTGGCATTGACTTCCCTCATCATCTCAACTAGAATTATAGCATCGAGAAAAGGATTATTGGGGGCTGGAAAGCTTATTATGAGCTTGAAAATAATTGTAAGTCGGTAAATATTTACATTTGGAGTAAAAAGAGGTTCCTCTTTGAGACCCTTGTCACCCCTGTTGTCATAAACATATGTGAAGTTTGGGGTTGTATTATATCCACAGAGTCATGGAAGAAGGCTGAGATGATTCAAAATAAATTTATAACCTTCAACCTTAAGATCAAATGAAATAGTCCCTATCCTAACATCTTGATCGAATCTAGTTTTTCCCTCATTAAAAGTACGACTATGTTTAGATATCTGATGTATAAGAAGAAGCTTGACAACATGGAATAGAAAAGGCTCCCTGAAATTGCTTCTAAGTACATAGTCAAAACCCTCACCTTTGCCTCAAGCATGGGTGGCATAAGGATGCCCAATCCTAGCTCAACCATTAGGGAATTAAGGAGGAGCTCAATATGGGAAGCAAAGATAATATCATGAATACTATTACCTCCAAGTTTAAGGACAAGTTGTGAGAGGATCAAGAGCTGGAGGGTAAAAGGAAGCTAAGACACTATAAGGAAGTGATGAAACCCACCCTTGATAATCAGAATGATCTCTTTGTGCTGTCTACCAACAAGAAAAAAATTTACATCGCTAAGATAAGAACTGATTCCCATCAACTTCAGAGTGAGATCGGGCAATGGTATATTCCCAAGACCCCTTCGAACGATAGAACCTGTCATATTTGCAATTCTAAGTTGGTGTAAGATGAAAATTACTTCCTTTTAGACTTTCGAACTCTTATTCACATTCGCTCTCAATTCCCTACCCTCTACCACACTTCCAATCCTCTTGACCTATTAAACCAACTCACTTATAGTGATCTTGGAGCACTTGTTTTCCTTCTCTTTGACAATAGAAACAATATTTTGAAGAATCAAATTTAGATTCTTTCTCCTCTTTTAAGGTCCGATAGAGCGCATTGGTCCTCCTCCTCCTCCTCCTCCTCCTCCTCATCCTCATCCTCATCCTCATCCTCATCCTCATCCTCATCCTCATCATCATCATCATCATCATCATCATCATCATCATCATCATTTATATATATATATAGAAATGATTTTTTTGATAAAACATTCAGAGCATTGATATATTTTCATGCATTATTATCTACATTTTCATTCTTTTTTTAAAGAGAATGATTTTCATTGGAATCTAAGGATCATATATATATTTTAACTCATAGTTTACCAATTAAGAGAGACTACACGCTTAATAAAATGATATTCTTACCTAATTAGACAAAGAAATTAATTATTTATAATATTAATGTAATATATTATAATAATAATAAATTTATATAGTATTAATATTTATTAACATTAAAAGAGATATTGATATTCAATATTAATATTAATAATTTCTTTATTAATTTGAAATATTTATATTTATTATTAATGTTAATATTAATCTATATTATTAAAATATTAATCTTAATATTAATTAATATTAATTTCAAATAATTAATATTAATAATATTAACATTACAAATAATAATAATATTAATAATAATCATCAAAATATTTATAATAGTAATAATATTAATTTGTCAATTTTAAACTTTTATGTTTATCAATGTTTACTAATATGAATGGAAAATATAAATATTGAACTTAATAACAAACATAAAAATTGAACTTTGTATAGAGTTCACACAAGTATTAAAAAAATAAATTAAATCCACAATTAATTAAAAATATATAATTTATACAATTTGGCCAAATATATATTAAGGCATTGATAGGATATATATATATATATATATATATATATATATATATATATATATATATATATATATATATATTCTTGATAAAATATTCAAATCATTGATATATTTTCATGCATTATAAATTATATTTTATTTTTCTTTAGGAAAATTATTTTCGAATATAAGAGTTCTAGTTGGAATCTAAGGAGCCCCCAATTAAAAATATATTTTCATTGGACTCTAAAGAGTATATATCTATTTTAACTAAGCGTTTACCAATCAACACACAGATAAGATATTTTATCTCTTTCTACACTCTTAATAAATTGATGTTCTTAACTAATTAGACAAATAAATTAATAATTTTCAATACGAGTATAATATTATCTAATATTAATATTAATTAAAATTAAAAGAAATATTGATATTTAATATAAACAGTAATAGTTTTTTTTTTTTTAAATTTGAAATATTATACTTATTATTAATGTTAATATTAATCTATATTATTAAATTGTTAGTGTTAATATCATTTAATGTTACTTTTGAATAATTAAAATTATTAATATTAAAATTAATAATAATAAATGAGAATAAATATAGATTTATACAATTATTAATATTATTGTTATATATTAATATAAGATTGTATAATATATATCTTTTATCTATATAAGCTTATAACTTTTACTTATATATTTATTGTGTATAACATTAAATATATTATTTCCATATATTAATTGAGTCAATACAATAATATATTTTAGAATAAAATTATCAATGTGAAACATATATTATTAGATCAAATGTGTGACATCGTTAACTACTTTGCTACAACATGCATAAATCTATTAATTAACGGAGGAGCATAAATTTAACACGGACATTTTAATGAGATAGTTATACTTGTCATAGGCCACCACAATATCCAATTATGTGAAATTCCTGTCCCTCCTCATTACATTTTTCAACACAACTTGTTTCTTAAAGAGGCTATTCGATTAAAAATATTCTTAATAATCCCAAATAATTAAATAAATACAGAAGCTTTAATTTAATGACCATATGAATTTTCTAAAATTTCCAATTTTTTCTTACTACAAATCATAAATTCAAAAACTTCTATTTAATAATAATAATAATTATATCTAAAAAAGCATATTTAATAATAATAATATTTAGCTAATATATTTATAATATTTAGCTAATATAAATTTATAATATTTGCATATTTTTTTTCTTTCTAAAAAACATAAAGATTAATAACATTTTTAAACACGAAATATTGTATTAGCTATTAAAATAAGAAATCGTTAGTTCTCACACTATATGCATGGTTGAATATAACATTACAAAAACATTTCACTTAACAATTAGCTTAAAAAAAATAAAAAATAAAGCCCTTTTTCAAAGCAGCCAATAGAAAATGAAGTCACTAGACCTTACCGAGTTAAAAAAGACATAAAGATTATTAACACTCTTAAATACAAAATATTGTATTGGCTATTAAAATAAGAAATCGATAGTTCCCACACTATATGCATGGTCTAAATATAACATTAGAAAAACATTTCATAATTACGTAAAAAATAAATAATAAAACCTTTTTCTGCTGGTGGGGCACCGCCCCGTTCGTTCCCTCTATATCCTCGGATAGCGGGTAACCCCTTTCCGTCCACTATTTAGGGGCTTCGCACCTTAAAAAAAGTTTCGGCGCTAATCGAGTAAAGTACTAGTTTAATACTCTGAAGTTGCAGTTCCAAAGCGAGTAATTCAGTAGCAGCCGTTGATCCAGTTGATACGTCCGAAAGGAAACAAGGTCCGGAAGCACGGTAAGAGTCAAGGTAACCAGTCATCCTTCCTAGCCGTGTGAAACGTTGTAAAATGCCCTTCTTCATCGCTGTACCGTAACTTGGAGGTCTTATATTATAATCCTCCACCGGGGTATCGAACTCCTTGTTTTCTTTATTCAAATCGATGATTGAAAGCATTTCAGGTGATTCCTTCAAATAAGGTCAGGGGGTGCAGCATAATAGGCGCGTAGCGGGACATAAAGCTACGAAGTATTTCGGCAGGGAACTTACTTCTAGGCTTAGGCGCGGGTGAGGCTTCGCCCCTCCCTATTAAAAGTATATCGGGCACCCGAAAAGCTATTTTGAAATTGTTGGAGTTGTTCCGGTCAATTTGAAAAGCCTTCGCCAAAGGTGCATTTTATAAAGCAAACTCTCGTGTTAATGGGTTCCGATAAATATTTCCCCACCGGGGTCCCGAACTCACTTTTTTTATAGTAAAATAGATCGTTGAGTTCCGGGGACCTTATAGAGTTTGTCACGAAGGCATTTAGTTCCATGACTAAATGACAAAGAAGTAAAAAAAAATTTTAAGATGATTTGTGCATAAGAGGTGAGAGAAGTTTTTCCATGATATTAGTATGAATCTTTCGTAGTAAAAGATCACTTTAGCTACGCATAATAAATAGCCTTAACATTGATTATGGCTGCAAAATATCTTTAAGTCTGCTGCACAAATTCAGATCTAAGCACAAAAAGACATTAAACAGATGAAATATAATATGGCTCCATGCATCCAATAGACAAGACAAGAACAAAGTGTTTAAAATAATGATTTGTATTATATTAAATAATGGGGCACCTGAGAAGAAAACAAGAAAGGTGTTTTCCGGTTCTCCTCAGTGGGATAGGTTCTTGGAAGTTCTTAGTGTTTCAGATCTAAAATTCCTCTCTTATTGGTGTAGAAAAAAAACATGGAACTCAATGGGAGTTCATAAAGCAGAATGGAAAATGGTGACCAAGAGTAGATCCAGAGTGATCTAATGCAATGAAGGTGACTAATGAATGGGGAAAACCCTTCTATTTATAACAAAATATTGGGGTGTTCTAAAACTCGGTGCATGAATAAAATATTATTAATCAAATTCTAGAATCACCCTTTAGGAATATTTTATTACATTTGTTGGAGGGAAAAGGTCTTTTGACTTGGGTCAATTCCTTTATTTATAAACAATAAATAAATAAATGATTTATTTATTATTTTAGGGACATGATGAGAATATAATTAAATAAATAATGATTTATTTAATTATTTAAAAATGATTTAGTCAAATTTAACTAGGAATATTATTTAAATAATGATTTGAATAACTTATTCCTAGGAAATACTTAAATAAATAATGATTTATTTAATTAATTTCCGTGTTTTGGGTTAAATAGGACCAGGAAATATAGATAAATGTTATTTTATATTGTGAAAGCAATTTTACTTAGGGTAAAATTGGTCTTACATGGTGTACTTGGGTTCATTTAATGATAATGAGTTAGATGACCAAAAAAATGGTATAACACATGATAATTTGATTGTTCTCCCATTTCATTAGTAACTTCAAATGATAATTTGACTGTTTGCTCTCCCGAATATATAAAGTTTAATGATTCTTTTCGCTCAGTCATCTTTAATAAAAAAAACATGAACCCAAAAGCTTTACTTCATAATAATATTAATATTGTTTATATAATTATATTATTGGGATATTTAATATAAAATTTTACAATATTGTTTGCATGTTTCCCAAGAACATTAATTATAACAATATTCCTAAATATGCAAAATTGTTATAGCTATTAAAGTCTAAGGTTAAGGATTATAAAAACATAGAAATTTTATTTATATTTGTGTTGCTATGTCATTATCTTTATACCTTTTTATCATAAATATTAGTTTGGATTCTAAAGTATTTTTATATTTTTTATTATAGGTATTGATTGGGATTTTATGTTAGATATGTATTGATATTGCTTCATATGTGAGAATAAAATATAAATAAATTAAAAGTTAGATATATTAAAGAAAGATATGAAATATAAAAATAGGGGAGGTATTATTATTTACTAGGAGGGAATAATTAACATATGTTAAAATAAAGATTTTTTAATAGAAATTACCGTGTTGGAAGAATGAATAATAATTTACAGTAAATTAAAATAAGGGAATCATAATGATTTCTTATCAATAATTACTTCAATCATAACCATCATTCATTGATTCAAAATAGAAATATATATATAACACATAATTCTATTAGTCCTCAAACTCTAGAGGTGTCAAGTAATTATTTCTAGAAAGTATCAATCTTTATAAGTAACAAAAATGGTTTAATTTTTTTTCGAAATGGAATGATAGATATGTAACCACAAAAAATGTAATTAACTGATACCATAAAGAATAATGAATAAAATTGGAACAACGATAAGCTGTATGTTGTTTTTTTGTAAATTTAGCAATACCTTTATATTTTCTATTTATCAAAATATAAGTAGGCTGTAACAAATCAAAACTTAACAGCCTCAACATGCCCAAAGGAAACCAGGTCTGTCCACCCTCCTAACGAGCTAAATGCCATCCAGTATTAAAAAATATTTAGTCTCCTGTAAACTGTTGATTCCATTCTACTCTTCCTACCAAAGTCTCACTAAAAACAGTAAATGTTCTCCGCAAAAATCATAAAGGTTCAAAAGAGAAATGATTATTCAGTCATATGAGGATTCAATTAGTGTTGGGTCTTTGACGCTAGAGCCCGGTATATCCACTTGGTGCATAGTTTTCATTTCCTGCTCAATTCTTCTCGGACGAGCTGTGGCATGATATTGGGAAACTCGAATGCCTTGAATTTCCTTTTTTATTTCCTACAGAACTGAAACAACCTCGGGGTTTCCTCCCATTTCCTGAAGGCTCATAACATCCTTATCTAATACACATTCGAGTGTCCAGTATGTGTTAATGTACTGGTGAAATAGAGACAGTCACACTCTTGTATTCCCAGGATCCTTGATTAAATCCATGTATTTCTCCTGATTTTCTATCTCTTCGTCTTTATCCCCGCAATCTCTCTCCCATCCCTAGACAAGAGTGCAGATTTGAGGGGGTTTAACTGTAACGTATACATCAAAAAGGTCCTCCATAACCTCACTTTTGGATTTCGTGCCTCACTTGCTAGACCCTGCAGGGTTTTACTAGTTTCCGTTTCCATTTTTCTTTGAACTGTTGTTTGCAAATTGTCCTTTCACCATGTTTGTCTTTCGATGTACAAGTCAGAGCCTATTCTGTTACGAATTCTTAGACAGTGACTGGAAAATACCTGTTTTTACTTTAAAGAAGTCTTTATATGGCAAGAGAAAGTCAATAACGGTTTTCACGTAGTAGTAAGTAGGGCCCACTGCATTGCTCTTCCTATTGAGGGTGGCTGAATTCATTATTTTATGTTTAGCCAGAGAAAGGACAAGGTTCAACTGACATATTTCCAAAATCCAGAACCCATGAGGACACAGGTACAAACTAGAAACATAGAGCAGACTCAATGAAAAGAGGCTCCCATTACCCACCCGACTATTTCTAAGACCAGAATTTGAGACAACAGGATGAACCCACAAACCCTACATAAACACGATTATGTGACCGAAAAAATATGAAAGTGAATGAGGGATAAGGCCACTTCCAACGCAGATACCCAGCCGGTTGTGCATGGCCAGAATTTCTATCTCATAACCCTGAGATGAAAAATCCCTCGTACCTTGAGAACTATTCAACATTATAGAATTATAAACCACACACAGAGTGCCATCAAGAATTAAAACTGAATGATAAGGGTTCAAAAGTGGGGGTTGACCGCAAGGGCCGGGAAGACCAGCATGACTAAAGCATTTAGCAAACGGCTTAAACAGATGGAAATAAAAGCATAAAATTGTAAATACCCTTGGTTATAGGCCATGAAACCAACAAAATCAGACTTCAAAATATACCAGAAACCATAATTGAAAAAACATCCATATAGGTGAATCGTATGTAGACTCCTTAAAATTCAATTACCTCCTTTAAAATTAAGACAAGGATTAGGAGCACATGAGTTGCACCTTGGACTATCAATCCTAAAAAAAACTTTGCTACCGATCAACCTACTGACCTTAGTATTCATGTTAAGAAGATGTAGGATATTCATTACATACCAAGTAACCCACAGGCGTCAGGAACTCTCAACCTTCCCCATTTCTCCTTCTTCCAATTTCTATCTGAGAATGTTGCTGGCCTTCTAGCCTGTGGCTTGCCTTAACCCGTGTTCATGTCGATGTTGTTTCCTACGCCAGTCTGACATCATTATTTGGATCCCAGCTAACTCTACAGAAGCCATTATGATCTGTTGAGTGATTTAACCCCCTCCCATTATATTGTCGCCATTATGCATGAGTGACCATGTGGTGCACACCACCGCGTGGCACCCCGATCGAGGGTCTCGAGAAATTTCCTTATCTCTATTGATAATGACCTGTAGTGGGTGTAGTTCGATGTCCCATACCCTATCAGATTCATTGATGTCTAGTTGGCACCCCTCGTGGTTGCAACCCCAGTTACCTATATAATTTGTTGCCTCATTCCCAACTCTTCACACATGTGATGGGATAACGTATCTAATATCCCGAATGATCAAACAAATCTCATGTATAAGTCGAGCAGTCCTCCAGCTTTGGCTTATTTTCTCCCATGGAGTTCCTTATTGTAGTTTCTATAATATCCTTGTTGCGATAGGCAAGTCCCCTTCAACGATGATTCGATGATAGTTTTCTTGAACTGAAATTATGAGCCCCTTTTTTACTGCGATTAATTCTTCCTCATTGTCGTAGAAAACCCTAATTCCATCGCATAAAATCTACAAATAGAACCTTGGGAGTTTCGGAAGATTCCACGTAGTCTTGCCTGACTTGGGTTTCCCTTGGAGGACCCATCATAATTTGGCTTCAGAAACACTGGTTGTGGTGTCTGGAACTTGTATAAAGGGTTTTTCTTGATCTGATTATTTTTCCATAAGTTTCGAGCCAGCATTTCAGTTTTTAGGTTTAGCATGGCAAGGATGAAGTCTTCGTTTCCATTTGGATTCCAGTCTTCCTCACTCCATTTTTCAGCTAAGATGGTCTCACAGATGTTTTCAATGGTTACTTGCCAAATTTGGTCTCACTGTCTGGTGTCATCCCTAAAGATTCTATGGTTCCTTTCTTTCCAGATGGCACATAGGAGAAACCCCATCGACAATCTTTAAGCGTTGTTGAGGACTGTGGAGGTGTATCCCCCTTTCCTCCAATTGGCAATGGTCTGGGTGAGGCTAGTGTTATCCTTGTCTTTTTGTTGGAAGATGACCGTTATGTTCTACCAAGGTGCTTCAGCCAGGTCCCAGGTACTTAGTAAATGTTCTGAACTTTCCTCCTAATTATTACACATTATGCATATCGAAGGGCCCTGCATCCCTCTTTTTTATAGCTGATCCCAGGTAAGTCTTTTACGATGGCTTACAAGCCAAAGGAAATGTTATATTTTCGGTTAGTGTTTTGTTGACCAGATTTTTTGCTCGAGAAGAATTGTAATGCTATGTAAATTGTTCGATTTGATGTAATACCCTTATTGTATGGTAAAAATTCCTTTATTACGATATCTCCACCATAGGACATCTTCTCCATTTGTAGAGACCAGTTTCATGGTTTTGATTTCCTTTTCATAATTGTTCCATTGAAGTGTTTCAAGGGCATTCGGCCATTAGTATTTACCTCTCCAGTTCCTCCATTGTCCATCATTTTCCCTAATCCAGTAGTGAGCTACCAATATTGCATGAGGCAAATTGGTGAGCAGGAAGATCTCTCCTAAGTCTAAATGACTGAATAGTTTTTCCCTTTGTTTCCATGGGTCTTCCTAGAATAGAGTTGTGTTACCACCTCAAATTTCCCAGAAGCTATGGTGATGAATAAGGTAACCATAAACTGTAAGTTAAAGATAATGCAGAATTATAAATTATAATCAATGGTATAGAGTGAGACTTATAGTGAGAGCAGTCTCGACATTTAGTTAACCAAAATATATTATATAATAAGAATCAAGAATGTGATAAACTAAAGATATATTTTGTAAATAAAAATTTCGAAGACCATTTAAAAAATGTGTTGAGGGTCACTGAAGGTAAACATGTCTCAAGGGCTAAAGAAGATGAGCTAGGAAATACCTGAGTATTCAAGAGATAGAGGTTTGCAAATTCGATGGAATTACAAAATATTTTAATTCGTTGAACATGATGGGAGGATTGAGCAGTAGGTTATGTAATTTGTTGAATAGGATGGGAGGGTTGAGAAATGGGTTATGGGATAAGTTCCAGAATGATGCGATTGTTATATTGTATAGTTTTTGAAATAATTTTAGGGATGTTGGGCTTTTACAAGGTTTTTGGTATAATCTAGGGAAAAAATATGTATGCTTGATCTGGACTTTAGGTCTTCAGTTGAAAAGAAACTTGATTTAACTCTCATGATCCCTAATTTTTTGAAGAAAAAGTTTAATGGTTGGAATTTCTACACACTTTTTTGCAGCAGAAATAAACAAGAAATCAAACCTTTGTTGAACTTGCAAAACCTCTCTACAGGTATTGAACCTCTAAAAACCTGCTAACCACAATAAATTTATTTAAAATTAATAACATTAAAAACCCAATAAAGTTAAAAAACAATAAAATATGAAATAAAATAAAAATATACAATGAAAAAATAACCATACTTGAATGGAAAATTGAAGAAGAGGAAGGTGCCCTCTTTGAGAAAGTGTTCAAATTCTCTTCATAACGTTGTATATAATATTTTATGCAAAGCTATTTTTGGGGAGCTTGAGGAACATGGAGTTTTAAATATATATAATATTAAATGAAATGTTATTGCATGAGTTGATTATTAATTTTAGTTATGGCTTCCCTTTATTAATAATATTCGTTAATGAAATGAATAAAAAACAATGCATGCCACTCACTTAATGAAATGAACCCAGCTTGCAATGGGTATTTTTTTATTTTTTATTTTAGTTTATTTCTCATTAATGAATCATTGTCCTTACAAACATAGTTTCCATGTGACCATACCAATTGATTTTATTTTTATTTTATAATTGTGGCCATGTGACCTAAGTTTATTAATAGTGTTCGTACAAACATAACCTCTAATTCCACCATTTCAAATTGTAAATTCCATTCTTTTATAACGTAACACACACAACCACGTTTCAACACAATTTTTTAATTTTAATTTTAATTTTCCCTTAATACTCATATGTGGTTACTATCTCCCTAATCATTATATGTGGCAATAAAGGGTAAGCCTGGTAAATTTTTAATCATACTGCAGTGAAAAATTAATTTAAACATGGTTTAAGCACCTGATTTAAATATACAAGTAAGCTATCACTTGCAATTTATTAGTTCATTTCTAGCAACTACTAGAATATACCGGCATCCTTCAAGTTAGACTATCCACCATCCTATAAAGATGATTAATTAGAAAAATCATTAAAGTAGTCAATTCCAACATAAGGACACCTATCCACCTACAAATATTTAATAAGATGATTTTAAAAATCCTCTCAAATACATCATTCCAATTAAAAATTATATATATATATATATATATATATATATATATATATATATATATATATATATTCTCCATTTTGTTTATATTATTTTTAACTAATTATCCCCAGTATTCAAACCAAACAAAAACATTAGTATTTTTCCCTAGGCAAGACACAACTTTCTAGAAGAAAATATATCTAACCAAAAAATATGAAAACCAACTAAGCCACATCCTAAGATAGCGATACTCCACGATGGTCAACTAGCCTTGGGTTCAAGCGTTTACTCCTATACTATTTTCATTTTTCTTTTATTCTTTTACTCTAATACATATTGATGTATTTACTGAGAACCAGTTTATGTATATGGATAATATCTCTCTCTCATATATATATATATATATATATATATATAAACTTAGAAATTTGAGCAAATTTATATCATAATTCTATATTTGATTTCATAGACACTTCAAAAAAAATTATCTATTTAACTATCTATACACTTATCCATAAATTCAAGTTGTCTTTCTAGTAATCTTTAGGAAAATGTTTTATTTGACAACACATTATTATTTTACACCTAATGGCACTTTGATTAAGAAAGATGTAAGGAAATGTGATCAAAGGGATATCTATAACCTATGAGCATATTGCTACTCTTAAGGTAGAATTATGTAATTTCTTCTGTGTACTATATCATTTTATTATTTGGGTTTATATATTGATATAAAAAACATTTTTATGAGACAAAAGGAAAGGTATTATATTTTCAACATAACATTTTAAAGATTAGTTTTGTAAAATAATGAATTAAAGAAAACAAAAAAATATTCGTGCCAAAAATTAAGGTCTACCTCTAAGGCCCAACAAATTCCATTTAATCCTTAATTTAAATATATAATTTAGTACATACTTCCATTTTGTTCTTGAAAATAATCAATCATACTTTAGGGCTTAGTCTTTGCCTTAGAGCTGATTTTTTTATCTCAAATTTTGAATTCAATTTTCTTATAGTGGACAAACAGGTCCATGCTCACATGGCTTTGAAGATTCCCTACTACAAACTACAATGAGTATATTTGTTTCAATTTGTTATGAATGACCATCCTAATACACATGGAAGGATATTACAAATCTCACGGAATGAATAAACGCAATTTCCACATTTTTTGAGTATTTTACAAGTTTCAGTGTTTTTTTTCCATTTCCCAAAAATCTACAAATGTTGTTGATTTATTTAGAAAAAAACAAAAAAAAATTCAATCAACATGGATTTCTATGAAAATAATGATAAGTTATTATTCCTTATGTGAAATATAATAGCTATAAAGAATGTAACTATAAATTTGATAATAAAGATATAAAAAAACTTATAATAAAACAAATGCTCCAACCTATACATTTAGTAACCTACTACCTTAAACTTCTCACCAATGACTACCTTAAACTTAGTGCAAGCCTTTTCAATTCTCTATGTATAAAAATGACTTGAGAATTTATTTATGTAAATCTCTTCCATTTATCTCAATTATAACTTAGATAGTTCAATTTATCTTTCCCATATAAAACTCTATTATCATAACGAATCAACATATCACGTTTTTTTAATATATAAATTAATCATCAATAGAGAGGCAGACACAGCAAAAACAATTCCCGTCAACGAAAGTACACATAATTAAACATAAAATGACATTTTGTTTCGCTTTAGTACTATTTTTTTAATAATTTTATATTAGTGCTCGGGTTTAAGGGGGCACCGGTTTAACAGACTTTCGCGTTTGAAGGACCAATTCTCTAACAGAACTCCAGGGCATAGCCTCAATGGAAATTTGTTGACCTTTATGGTCTTTATTGCGCGTTGTGATAAAAATGACCTGAAAGTTATCAAGGACAAAGATATATGAGCAGAATGGTTACCGCAATAAAGATGGATACTATTTGGAAATATGTCTTCCTAATAGGGACTTATGGATACCATTTGCGACAGAGAATTGCATGAAAAAATTTGCATCCAGCAACTTCTTTTGCTGAGATCAATGAGAGTTGCCACTAACTGGTAGGCTGATAAGATCACTTTATCGGCTTAAAAAAACCGTTGAACATGGTTTGAGCAAATATTTAAAGAGTTAAATTATCTACATTGCGTGATATAATAATGTGTCTCCTAAGCACGTTGTTAGAGCCTAGACATATCGTTTTTCTAATCTTCTGTCCATAATCTACTGTGGTCCAAGAATGTCAGTGAAGTTTTTCCAAAGATCATAGACGTTTTAGACTTTAGCCTTGTTAAGTTTTGTAATCTGGAAGTAGTGTATTTTACTCGAAACCCCACTCTACTTTGGGTGTTATTCTTAGATAAAATTCATCTGGAATGTCATAAGTGACAACAGGAAGATCGTAAATGACAATAACATTCGTTTAACCGAGTGTCAGCTAGAAAGTATACTTGGTATGTAAATGTTATATTTCGTTGATGGTGTCATTTACTTTACACATAGTAGCCTTCATATTTGTTTTGCCGTTAGCCTTGTCTCAATATATATGAGAGAGCCTCATTAATCGAGATGAAGGCAACATGCATCCTTGCAGAGATTTTTTATATATTAATTTCGAGAAAATCTCTTTGATATGCCAACAATAGGATTTGTTGTAAAATTGATGGCATTAAATCAGCATGAGGAGATGTTCTATCCTAGTTTAGTGTGATAAAATTACTTAGTCAGTTTCTTCTCTCTTCTATAAATTGTAAGCCTGTAGAGGCAAACACATGAGATGTCAGGTGTGTGAAGAGGAAGTGCAGATGAGTAATTCTTCTGGTGTAATCTCTTGTTGATGAATAAGATTGCCGCTATCTCGGTTTGGTGGATGTAGCCAAGATTGTTTGGGTGAACCACGTTAATCGCTGTCTTCATTTTGATTGCTCCGTGTGGTGTTTTTTATTGGATTTTCCGCTGGGTAACTCTGACCATTGGTATCAGAGCGAAGTTGATATCAAAGGTGTATGAAGTCTCAGCAACAGCTTAAAGTTTGGTGTTGCGGGGTAAGGTTTCCTTCCCAGGTTACACAGACATGGATTGGGCTGGAGAGTATGGTAATAGGAAGTCCAGTTCTAGAGATATTCCCATGCTTGATCCGGTCCATTTTTACAGTCATGCAAAACGTTTACTCTTGCAGGGAATAGGCTTCATTAGCTGGTCACACAAACATAGATTGGGCTACAGATTCTGACCAGCAGAAGTCCGCTTGCAATGTTGTTTACATTGTTGATTTTGGTATGGGCATTAATATTCAGGGAAGAGGCAATGTTCTGTTGCTATTTCATCAATAGAAGAGGCAAGATGCCCTGGAGTTGTTATCAACGCAAAGACAAAATCATGGAATATAACCATCAGGATTAGTATAACATCATCCTACATACTACGATGTCAAAGTTTTATTGTAATACCCTGAAAACTAGCTCTCCATTTACAGCCCAAAAGTTATAATGGGAAGATGATTCTTTGTGGTGTGATTGAACTACCGCTCTTTGCCTACTAATGAGCAATTATGCAGTATCTTCAACACTTCCACAAATTCTTGATCGGGTTTTCAAATTCAAATCTTTGTGGGCATAACTTTGATAGAGTCTAGGGCTTTAAAAATCAAATCTCTGTTAGCATTACAGGAGGATGCTAACAGAGCTGACAGCTATCAATCTAAGACTAATTTCGGCTGATTTAGAAATCTATCACTATTTACCATTTCATGGCGGATATTATTGGAATTATCAATAAATATTAAAAATATTCTCTACATAAGAGCAGAAATACTACATACGTTGTGTATGTCGCTTGAACCTAGTTAGCAAACTCTTGAATCTCTCTTATTCTCAGAAGAGTTTATGTATGTGCGTGAAATGAATATCGTTCGGTGTTTCGTTTTCTCAATTTAGCAGTTGTGTTTCTCTGATTATTGTTAGTTGTTAATGGCTGCTAGTGTTTCTTGGGTCCACTCTACATAGTAGCAGTTTTGTGGTGTTTTCCAACATTCCTAGGTTTGCAGAAAAGTCTCAAAATTCATATTTTTTTCCAGAAAAATAGATGTGTGTGGAAAATCACTTAAAGGGATCACAATATTTAAAATATGATCTAGTTTTATTTTTATTTTTAACTCCCATTATAATAACGCTGAATATCAACAATGAACAATGCCCCTTTTTTAAACAAAACTTTTAAAAGGTCTTTATAAACTAAACTTTTGTTTCCATGTAATAGACTTCAAACAGAAGTTAAATGGGCTACCCATAAACAACGTCCTTTGTCTTTTCTGAATAATGAAAACAAAAACCTTTTTACCGGTGGCTTTTCAAGATTTTTGGAATTGAACACTGCGGACTTTGAAACAAATTTTAAATAATAAAAACTAAAAACTCAATTTTTTTTTTTTTGGTAAATTAAGTAGGGTCTTACTATTTTCTATTTATAAATCTAAGGTAGGTTACATAAATATAAAATCAAGTCTATGGCCTCAACGGAAACCAGGTCTGTTGGCCACCTTTAAACATGAAAAGCAAACCAAAATTGAAATTGTTTCATCCATCTATAAGCTGCATGAGCTATCTGTCCTATTACAGAAATATCAACATATTGATGAAATAAAAGAAGTTCATACAAGGCCGATAATTGCATCAAAAAGCATGATAAAGAAAACAACTAACCATTAGATGAAGAAATTGGAGCTGGGTCTTTCACTGTGGACCCAGGCATATCAGCATGCTGTAGCTGCTGGAGTTGCTTCTCCATACGACCTACCCGATCATCCAATCTGTTAATGACTGAGTGATTTTGATATGTTGCAGTTGGTTTTGCATGTCCTAAAGTAGGTCCAGAAGGCGAAGTTCAATCTTTGTTGATTCATTCTTAGCTTGGACGACAGGGAAACTCTATATAGGCTTTGCTATAAGGTACTTGACTATCCAGTACGTATGGATAGTCTGTTGGAATAAAGTGAGACGACCTCGAGTATTGCCAGGGTCAGTTATGAAGTCCAGGGTCTTAGCTTCCTCTTCATTATCTTCATGGTCAGTCTGAATGTTTTGTTCCCAACCACGGATTTCCTGGCGAAAAGTGGATGAATTACCTATAACATAGTTTGCAGCAAGGGTCTCAAGAATCTCTTGATTTGATTTCCGACCGCGCTTCTGAGAAGCAGGCTCAGACTGGGCCTGTTGTTTGCCTTTAGCAGATTGAGAACAAGAACGACGCTTCTCCATGGTGGATAGAACCCTATTTAGCAACACAAACAGGCAGGGGAAAACGATGAGGGAATGAGTAACAACATATAAACACCCGGTGGCCACCCAATGAACAAAGATGGTGTGTCTACCCGGCGAACATGGGAAAACTAACCACAGAACCCAATTCCAAAACCAATGAATAGAGACGGTATGTCTTCCCTAAGAACAGAGGACCGCGAACCCCAGAACCCTTTCGAAAGTGAAAACCCTGATCTAAGATGGGCCAGAAGAAATATAACAGAACTGACTGGATGCTAAAGAAAGTATTCAAGCACATGGAATAAGCAGGAACAGGGCTAATGTCAGAGCACGTAAAGGGATCATGAAACATATGAAACATCACCCAATGAAAACCCCAACAAAGAAAAGACAGAAATGACCCAAAGCAGAACCTTCACAAATTGTCTCGTTGATCATGCAGAAAGCACCACCTACAATTGCTAACCCAGCAGCTTCCACTGTAAGCAGCAGCTAAGCCTACCCCCCGACGCCGTGAGCCCCACAACCAACCTTCAGATTTCAACCCGGCCAACTGCAGGGTGCCTGAAAAGGTTGACATTAATCTTGTCCATGAACTAACTAGAATTACATCATTAAGAAATGGGTTGGCTAACGAGTTACAGGGGTCACGGAAGCAAGGTTTAACATGCTTCAACATGGGAGTAACAAAGCTGATGACCATTAAAAGAAACGAAACTACCATAGTATACATCAACTAGAATAAAACCGCAGCAACTGCAACCATGAGTGTGAGTAAAAAGACATATACATACCCCCACAAAATTGAGTAGCTCCCGGCTTCCTCCTCTGCTGCCCCCAAAACGCTTGCATGCAAGAAGAAATGCATGAACGAATGAAGGGAAGGAGGCAACCCACTTACCATATCAGAAACATTCCTTCGGAAGTCTGACAGAACACGCTGGCCAAACTGCAAAATCATTAAAGGCCAATCACTCGCACACTGCCTTGAGCTGAAATGACGATGCACCATTATGAACCTTAATTGCAAGAGGGATGAGAAAACGCCAGCTATCACCGTTTATGATATCCCTCCGGATAGATGTACACCCCGATCGAGGGGTTGGTGCTGTGCCGAGTCTTGGAGATCCTTACGCATAATCAGTTGGAGAGAATGGAGTTCCACATCCCAGATGGCATCAATGGGATGAGCATCTATGGAGCGCTCAAGATGTTTACAGCCCCAATTAGCCAAATAATCTGCCACTGCATTACCTTTTTGTCGAATATGGGTTGGGAGAAAATACTAAATTTGTTTCAAGAGCTGGCTCACTTCTTGAATGAGAGCAGTTGTTCGCCAACTTTGAGATATTTTTTCCTAGGGTGTGCCTTGCTGCAACTTTCGGAGAATCTCCCATTGTAGAATCTCCCTCAACAATGAGTCACTGATAATTTTCTCTGATTGCAATAAGAATACATTGTTTGACCGCCATAAGTTCCGCATCATTATTTGTGGCATGGCCCAAGTCCGAGGCATAAAACCAGCAGACTGCCCCCTGAGAGTTACGAAAAATCCCTCTTGAACTAGCTTGCCCCGTATTACCTTTCGATGCCCCATCATAATTAAGTTTAAGAAAGCCTTGTTCAGGAGGCATCCAGTTTTCCTCAATAGATTGGCTGGGTGGTCTGTACTTCCATAAACTTTTGTAAAGCATCTGCGGTTTAAGATTTAAGTAAATCTAATATCTGAGATTCAAAACCTACTGTCTGTCAATCTTTCTTTGACCAGCTTTCTACTAGGATAGTTTCACGAATATTGTCTATGGAACACTGCCAAATGTGATGCATTGGTTGTGCGGCTTCTTGGAAAACCCTGTGATTCATTTCTTTCCAAATATTCCAAAGAAGGAATCCGAATGAGAGAGTCCATGCTTTATTAATCACTTGACAATGAAACCCTCCCTGTCGCCAACTGCGGATGGTTTCCGTAATGCTTTCATTGTCTTTGTCTGTTTGCCGAAACAGTTGTTCCAAGTTCCTCCAAAGCGGCTACACCATTGGGCAAGAGTTCAGAAGATGTTCTGTCGTTTCAATCTCAGCTTGACAAAAGGGGCAGCGAGAGGGGCCTAACATTCCACGTTTCTGTAGATTCTCCCATGTCAAGATCCTTCGATGGCTTACCAGGCATAAGAAATATTCCACCTTAGGCCAATGTTTCAATACCCATATTTTTTTCCATAAGGGTCGGACATTATATTGAGCTTGTTGAGATTGAATATAATATCCTTCTTATCTGAGGATATCAGGACCAGAAACTTGTCTAAGTTTTCTGGTTTTGAGTTCCTTGGCAAGATTTTCCCATTGTTGCGTGTCAGGAGCTGCCGACCAGTATGTTTTGTCTTTCCATTTCCGCCACAAAGCATTATGATTATGACACCAGTAGTGTTGTAGGAGACTATGATTTGGTGTATTCGTGTATAGAAAAATTTCACCCAAGTCGTGTCAATTAAACAGTTTCTCCCTCTGTTGCCAAGAGTCTTCCCAAAAAAGAGTTTTACATCCTTCCCTAACTTCCCAAAAACTGTGAGAACAAATTAAATAGCGGTTCATTTCTGCCAAATTCCAAATTGATGAGCCTCTTGGGACCATGTCTACCTTCAATCGACCAAAGACTATGAGTGTCATGTCATATTTTGTAATCCAAATATTCTTCCAAAGATCCGGGCCTCCCTGGAGCCAGCGCCACGATATTTTAGTTCCCAACACATTATACAAAATTAATGGATCACGAAGGCCTAATCCACCTCCAGCCTTCGGTTTAAGTAACTTATCCTAGGAGAGAAGAGCCCATTTCCGGTTAACTTGGGCACCCTGCCACAAATTCTTTTTGAACACGCACACCAATTGAGAACAAATCCCTTGCGGGCAAGATCTTCCAGACAACTGATAGAGTGGTAAAGCTTGAAGCACAGATTTTAACAATATAAGATGCCCCGGTACATTAAGGACTCTGAAAGCCCAATTATGTATCCTTTTTTCCACTCGTATAAGGATATCCTACCAATCTGCAATCTGAACTGGACCGGGATTTAAAAACATACCTAGGTATTTCATAGGGAATGAACCCCGTTGGAACCCTAAAGTCCTTGCAAGAAAGTTTTGCGTCGTAGGAGTACAGTTAAAGAAGTAGACGTTAGACTTGTCATTATTGATCTGAGTCCCTGAAGCAGCCATGAAGACTTCTAAAATTTTGAGGATGGATTTGCATTCTTTCAGTGACGCCATACAAAACAATACGATATCATCAACAAATTGCTAGTGAGTCAACGGAAGGTGAGGTCCCCACAATTTTAAGCCTTGCAACTTCCCTTCGGCTAAATGAGCTTTAATGAGTCTACCTATTCCTTCTGCAACTATAATAAAAAGAAATGGGGATAGAGGGTCACCTTGACAGAGGCCACGAGAGCTATTAAATGGAACAGAAGGGCTACCAGTCAGTAGGATTGAGAAATGCGGGGAAGAAATGAATGAACGTAACCATTGAAGCCATCTATCATCAAACCCAAAGGCTCGCATTACTTCTATCAGGGACTGCCTACTAATTCGGTCATACGCTTTAGACAAGTCTAACTTATTAACAAGCCTTTCCACTTATATTTTTTTAGTGAATGAATTGCTTCCTGGGTGACCACTATTCCATCCAAGATTTGTCTACCTTTGACAAAACCAGTCTGTTCCAGAGATATCAGAGTGGGCCGCAAAGGTTTTAAGAAATTGAGCATATTAGTAGAAAGAATTTTATAGATGACATTGCAAAGAGCAATCGGCCTAAAGCCAACTAGAGTATCTGCATTTTTTTGCTTGGGGATAAGGGTAAGGAAAGTGGCATTCAAAGCTGGATATACCATCTTAGTCCTTGGGGACTCTTCAACAACCTCTAAGATGTCCGGACCTAGGAATAGCCAGGGTACTTTAAAAAAATCACTTGTAAAACCGTCTGGCCTCGGGGCTTTATTCTTAGGGAAATTCAACACCACCTCTTCAACCTCCTGTAAATTAATTGCCCGTAGTGAAGAAAGGTTCTGATCTCGAATAATCACTCTGGGAATGTGAGCAGTGATTTTCTCAATAGTTGCCTGGGGATTAGGAAGTGGTTCAATAAGCAGTTCTTTAAAAACTAAAATATTATAGCCTGTGGCTTTTTCCTTTTAATCTACGAGATAGTTTTAATTGCAGGCTGTGGATTTTTTCTTGGGGTACATAAACTTCTACGAATTGCCGTGGAATCTCTTGAACACGTCTGGTATAACTTATGCTAACAATATATCATATCATATATCGACTAGATGGGCTACTAGTGGAGAATGAAAAGGAAAATAGAAAATTGAAGTGAAGCATGCACTTGCGAGAAATCAAGTCATATGCCAACCAACTTCGCAAATGTTTCTGTACACCATCCTTATTGGTAATTGTACGCTAAGAATTTAAATATGAGGCCCCTGTACGGAGTGTCGAAATTAATACATATATACACAGAGATGTTGTTTCATTTAGAACTAAATCTTTGAAATGTAATAATTTACAATGTGGATATTCAGGGGCCGTGTAATATAATATTTCCTGCATGCACATACACATTTCCTAAATATTGTATAACACTCCTTTTTATAAACGCCGCACTGCATACTGACAAGAGGGGCTGGCTTCGATTGTTATCCATTAAATACAGCTACAGTCGTTCCATTACAGTTTATACATATTTACTATATACAATAACTGTAATTACCGAAAAGTTGACATGCCCATATACTCTGGTGGGAAAACTGACTTACTCATGGCAGATACCTCTCCATGCACTGATTCGAGTAGGAGAAGAAGTGGAGCCTAGACAACCAAGGGTAAGATCTAGCTTTACAGAATTACATGGAGCTTTAGCTTCAGAATGACTAGTTTCGAGGTTCCAGATCAGATCGTGACCGTACTCCATGTCTGCTTGATCAGCAGTGACGAATTCATTACCTTCCTGTTCTGTGATTGATTTACCGTTGTCTGCTACTTTCTGTAAGTTGTTTATTAATTTACACCAGCCATCGGATTTGCTACTCGAAACAATATGATCACTCTTGCGCTGTTTTCTTCTGTGTTTGGCACGCGACACGCGCTTCAACCTCTCTTTCGCTTTTACTATGTGCAGCTCGCCAGCCATAACTTCCAACGGGACAACATGAGACGACGAATCTCCCCGCAGGATGCTTTCCACTCCCGCTTGACAGACTGCCTAGTTTCCCGACCACACAAGTCCTACTGAACCAAATATTGGATCCAACATCCTGCCGCATGCATCGTATGAAAGAGACCTGAAGATAGCTGGACTAACCACCGCAGAGAATATGTTTAGTTCTATCCTTGAATGAACAGAAAAGAGGGACAAAAGCTATGTTTCATGGATTGTTTTTCGTTAGATGGAAAATAATTATTCAGGGAAGTATTAATTTTTGTTATTTTTCAATTTCAGAATCTAATCAATTCCGTAATATTTAGAAAAATAATTTCTCATATTTTAAATTCCTCAATCCAATTAACAATAACCTTACTTGACATTGTAATCTGTATGTTCCTTCACGCGGGATAGAAAAGGGCTAAATAGTGAAGTTTTCGAGTAATCAAGAGGAATATATTATTAAGAAAATGACACTGTCAACGAGGAATTAAAAGGAAAAATAGATTTACAATTGGATAGAGGAGAAAATAGAAAAACAAATAAATTAGAAAGTAAATTGATGTAATGTTAAATGAAGGTGGAGATCGGAGACTTCTTAGAATTTTCTCTAAGTACTTTTTGTTGGGTGACATCCTTTCTATGCGTTCTAGCTTGATTTACTATCTCTGTGCCCTGAGTTATAAACTAATCGATTATTTGAGTATTTCTTATTTTCCAAGTTCGAAGTATCAAATTTAGCTTTGTATTCTTGACCTTCTCTGTGTTTTGATATGGTTTTTTTTTTTTTTTATTTCCCAAATTTGATGATCATTGTTTGCTACTGCGATTTTAGGAGATGTAATGTGTTTAAACTCCAATATGGAATGTGCTCTTAAATCCTCTCTTTGACTCTGTAGTGAAGCATTCTTTTTGGACACTTATGATTACCGTTGATTCTGAAGCTTTCCAAAACTCTCTTTTATGTTTCCTTTTTATTTTTAACCACTTTTTGCCTCTCCAATAAAGAACAGCCCAGTATGACTCCGATGTTGGGTATGTCACATTCTAAAAAAAAAAAAATTACTTTTTTTAATGTCTAACTTGAATATTTATAATATATATAACTTTTTTAACTTATTAATGGGTTGAGATTAATTATTAAAATACAACTATGTATTATTTATATAATTTGAATGGATCATAAATTTATCTTTAACAAAAAAAATTACCATATTGAATTTCCAAATTAAGTAAAATTTTAAACATCTTTACTCTTTACTAAAGTCAATACCATTTCCCAAATCAAAGGAAAAGATTAATTCAACACAAACAATCAAAATCCAAAATCTTTTAATATTTATTTTAATTAAATATTTATAAAATGAATTTTTAAAAAGAAAACCCATATTCTATGGATAAATTAAAATATTTAAAGACATATATATTTCCCCATCAAAATTGAAATATTTTAAAATTTAAATAAATATAAATATTAATAAACATGAAGTATGGTAAATAAATAAAACCTAATTTTATACTTACTCCAGAGCTATCGGAAATAAATAAAAATACTTTTTATATTTACTCCATAAACCTTTTTATATTTAAAAAATTAAAAAAAAAAGGTTTTATTTAGATGAAGCCAATGGGACCAATACCATGGGACAAATTAATATTGATACCATGGGGCAAATACCATATTTATAAAATAAGTATGGTAAATAAATAAATATAAAAGAGGTATAAAGCGGTATGATAAATAAATAAATATAAAATAGGTGTAAAGAGGTATGGTAAATAAATAAATATAAAAGTGGTATAAAGAGGTAAGGTAAATAAATAACAATTTTATTTTATTTTTTTGTGAATTTGGTAGGTCCTCACTATTTTCTATTTATCATAAAAAACCAAGTTGCATCATATACAAAGTTGTGGCCTCAACCTGCACGAAGTAAGGTAAATAAATAACAATATACAAAATAGGATTATAAATAAAAATCTAATTATATAACAAACCTATGGGCAAAATACCATAGTAAATAAAAGAGGTATGGTAAATAAATAAAAATATAAATAAGCAAAAGGTATGGTAAGTAAGTAAAACCTCTTTTCATATTTACTCCATAATCTACTTTATATTTAAGAATATTTATTTTCATTAGTTTACATAACAAAGAAGAAAGAGAGAGAGAGAGAGAGAATGATAAGGGAGAGATGGAGAGAGAGTATGTTTAGGGGTGAGATAAAGAGATAAAGTAAGATGTATGGAAAGAATGGGGAAGAGAAGAAGAGAGAAGGAGAGAGGGAGGGATATAGTAATGTAGTTGGAGAGAGAGGGGCAGAAAGAGAGAGAGAAAGAAAGGGAGATGGGGAAGAGAGAGGATTGGAGGGAAAAGAGAGAGGGAGGTAGGAGAGAAAGGGAGAGAGAGGAAGGATGAGAGAAAGGAGGAGAGTGATGGGGGAAGAGAGAGTATTAGAGGGAAGAGAGAGAGAGAGATAGATATCTCGGGGAAGAGAGAGGGAGTTAGGAGAGAGAGAGAGAGAGAGAGAGAGGAAGGATTAGAGAGAGGAGGAGAGAGAGAGGAGGAGATAAGGATCGATAGAGAGATGGAATTGAAGGGGGGAGATGTAGGAAATAAGAAATATTGAGAATGAGAAGTGGAGAGAGGGAAGGAGTGACAAGGGAGAGACAAAGAGAGAGCGTGTATGTTTGGGGCTGAGATAAAGAGACAAATAAGGAGAGATCGAGATAGGGGGGGAGAAGGAGATATAAAGAGAGAGGCAGGGATATAGTAACATAGTTGGTGGGTGAACAGAGAGAGAGAGGGAGAGAGAGATGGGAGAGAAAGGGAAAGAGAGGAACGAAGAGAGAGGATGTGAGAGAGTGTAGAGAGGGAGGAAAAGAGAGATGGACCTAGAGGGGGAGGGAGAGGGAGGTAAGAAGAAATACATAGAGAGAGAAAGATGGAGAGAGAGAGAGAGAGAGAGAGAGTGATAAAGAATATGGAGAGAGAGGGAGAGAGGAAAAAACGAGGAAAGAGAGATATTAGCAGGGGAGAGGGAGGGAGGGGGAATATAGAGGTATAGATAGAAGGTGAAGAGAGGGAAGAAGAGAGGGAATAAGAGAGAGATTGGGAGAGGAGGGGATTGAAAAAGAGATCGATATATATGGAGTGCTAGAGTGTGTGTGTTTAGGGGGGTGAGATAGAGGGACAAAAAAGAAGAGATGGAGGGGGATATAGATATGGATGGAGGCTGGAGAGAGGGAAGAATATTTCTCACACTAGATGGATTGATATAAGTGGATATGGTGATTTATAATCCTATTTGATTATTTGCACTATATGCATTGATTCTAGTGTAGATATTTATTTCTAATGATATTTGATTACTTACACTAGATGCATTGATTTCAGTGTAGGTGATGATTTCTAATACAATTTGATTGCTTGCACTGAATTTGTTGATTTCAATTTAGATGTTGATTTATAATTATAATTGATTACTTACACTAAATGAATTGATTTGAATGTAGATGATTTATAATCCTATTTGATTGTTTGCACTAAATGCATTGATTTCAGTGTAGATGGCGATTTCTAATCCTATTTGATTTATTTGAGTAAATGGATTGATTTTAATGTAGATGTTGGTTTCTAGAGAGAGAGAGAGTGAGTGATAAGGAAGATGGAGAGAGAGGGAGAGAGGAAAAAAGGAGGAAAGAGAGATATTAGTAGGGGAGAGGGAGAGAAGGGGATGATAAAGATATATACGGAAGGTGAAAGAGGGAAGAAGAGAGAGATGGGGAGAGGGGGTGATTGACAAAGAGATTGATATATATGGAGTGCGAGAGCATGTGTGTTTAGGGGGGTGAGTAGATAGCAAAAAAATAAAAGATGGAGGAGGATATAGATATGTATGGAGGGTGGAGAGAGGGAGGAATATTTCTTGCAGTAGATGGATTGATATAAGTGGAGATGGTGATTTCTAATCCTATTTGATTATTTTCACTAGATGCATCGATTTTAGTGTAGATATTTATTTCTAATGATATTTGATTACTTGCACTAGATGGATTGATTTCAGTGTAGGTGGTGATTTCTCATAAAATTTGATTTCTTGTAATGAATGTGTTGATTCCAATTTATATGTCGATTTATAATTATATTTTATTACTTTCTCTAGGTGAATTGATTTCAATGTAGATGATTTCTAATCCTATTTTATTTTTTGCGCTAAATGCATTGATTTCAGTGTAGATGACGATTTCTAATCCTATTTCATTTCTTTGAGTAAATGCATTGATTTCAGTGTACATGTTGGCTTCTAGAGAGAGAGAGAGAGTGAGTGATAAGGAATATGGAGAGAGAGAGAGAGGAAAAAAGGAGGAAAGAGAGATATTAGCGGGGGAGAGGGAGAGAAGGGGAAGATAAAGATATATATGGAAGGTGAAGAGAGGGAAGAATAGAGAGATAGGGAGAGCGGTGATTGAAAAAGAGAATGATATATATGGAGTGCGAGAGCGTGTGTGTTTAGGGGGGTGAGATAGCGAGTCAAAAAACAAGAGATGGAGGCGGATATAGATATGGATGGAGGGAGGAGAGAGGGAAGAATATTTCTTGCACTAGATGCATTGATTTCAATGTAGATTATTTCTAATCCTATTTGATTGTTTGCACTAAATGCATTGATTTCAATGTAGATGGTGATTTCTAATCCTATTTGATTGCTTTGAGTAAATGCATTGATTTCAGTGTAGATGTTGGTTTCTAATATTATTTGATTTATTGCATTAGGTGCATTGATTTCAATGTAGAAGTTATTTTCTAATCTTATTTGATTGCTTGCATTAAATGCATTGATTTCAATGTATATGATGATTTATGATTTGATGTAATTGGATATAATTAATTTTAGAGTGATTGGATTAACAATATGCATTGATTTTAGTGTAAGCACAAAAAGTTATTGACAATGTACATTGATTTTTGCGTTATACTAATTTAACCAATTAATATTGGAGAGCAAGAGAGACAAGGTATCATCTTTACTACAACAGCGCGAGCTAAATATTTAAATGGTTTATGATTAAAATTTTCTTTTTCATATAATCGATATGAAAAGATAACAAAACTAACAAGGGTGACAATAAGAATAGTAGAAGAAAATAGTTTGAGATTGATCACAATGAAGACTATTTGTAACATGAGCACATTCTTATTATTCACATTTTCTATCTTTCAACACTATTATTGTCTCTTTGCATTCAAAAAAAATATTTCATCATTTTTCATCGTTATAGTTATTAACAATATGTATCATCTCAACGAACTAAGGTAACTAAAAAAAATTAAAATTAAAATGACCAAGTTAATGTCACAAATATTTAGCATATTTAAAATGATTATATTAATATTTCATTTATTTACATATTATTGATAAAATTAATCATATCGTGGATAGATTTTCCTTGGCAGCACATGACTAAAACCAGCCTAGATCCATCTTAACTCCAGATCTATCAAGCGTTGAGAGGGATCAAATCTCTCGAGGTGCAAACCTTTCCTAACATTTTGCACTAAAAAAGAGGGTTGCACCTTGAGAGATTTGATCCTTGTTGGTGCTTGATAGATCCAGAGTTAAGATGGATCTAGGCTGGTAGATAATCACAGTGACACGTAACGAAGGTGTTTCTCCAGAAACATATTGAAGGTGTTTCTCCAGAAACATATTAAAATAAGAAACAATTGCTAAAATGATATTTCTTAGGCCTTCCAAAGATGATACCTCAACCTTATGTTACTAATACAAGAACGTTATGTTACTAATACAACAAATGAGTTCTGTCTCTTATCAATAGCTGAATTTTGTCTCATCTCTTCATGTATATATGGAAGGATGTAATATTCTCTTTTTTGATAAGGTCAAATTGGACTAAATTAGGCCATGGTATTTATCATGGTATTTTCTCATGCTATCAGTCTATGGTATCTTTTTTCATTTTTAGAAGGAAAACAATAAAATAAGGTTCATCTAACCTATAAAAAGGGATAAGGGCTAGACATAAGAAATCAACTTGAGTTATCTATTCTATTATGTTTTGTTGAGAACTTGGCCAAGCCAAGCCAGTTCTAATCTTATCCTCTATGAAAATACCATGAAGACCTTTTCTTGTTGCATCCATCCATGGTCCACAGTTGTGCTTCAGTATCTGTAGTTCCTTATTTGATGAGCAACCGCATGACAAGGGCTTAAGTCTGCATGCATCTTGTTTTCTGTTATTAATATAAATAAAAGGGCTATGTCATTTATAATATAAATACAAGGGCCATAACATTTCTAGATCCTGTTAGCGTTCCTATTTTTTTTGTTGAGAAAATTTTATTTAGAGCACTAAAATGTTCCAGATCTATGGATTATTTCATCGTTTGGGATCTTAAAGAGATTTATAGTTGTGCATCCTCCCAGCGTGAAGATCCTTAGTTCCCTAGATCGTCGTAACTTCGGTGGGATTCTTCTCACCCTACCTAGCAATCTCCATCTTCGTTGGTATCTGGAACCACCCTATATGGTCTCTTACTTTTCAGCTAATTTTTAAGGTTTTCCTATTTCTAGATCTAAATTTGTATTGGGGAGAGAGTTTTTTTTTTAAATAAATTCTTGGAGTTTTTGTGTCGATCATTTTGATTGTTGAGTCGATCATTTTGGTAGTTGAGGCACTGATTTATAGATTTATTTCTACATTGCAGGATTGAGGATTTCTCTGCCATTTGAAACAATGTTGGGCCATATTCTGGCCGATTTTCTTATCACTGTGCATTGTTTCAGGTAAAGACTCCAGGGGCTGATCTATCGACTTTGTCAACAGGCCATCATTTGTTTAAGCTTTCGACCAAAGAATATTTATGGGGATGATATTCTATTGTGGAAACTCCTAGCGAATTTCCATACGGAGTGGATTAAACAATTGTCACGAGGAGATTGCAAAACTCACTTAGTGACAAGGACATCTCAACACCCAGCAAGGGAAATCATGGGAAGTTGCGGGACGAGAAGATACCTATAGTGGCTCCCATATTTTTCCCAGCCGCAACAAGACTAAAAATTATCACAACACAAAACTCAGTGCCCGGGAAAAGCTGACTCCAATCTGTGGTGAGGTTATTTGAAATAGTATGTGAGTTTTTTTACTCGCGGAAGGGAGTTGCACAGTGAGGTTTGCAACATTGTTGAGTATGCCCACTGTTACAGATCCAATAACATAGGGTGAAGTGAGTGAGATCTACACAGTTCAGGGATTATCCAGTAGATTGTGTTAGGAGACCATATAGCTCGGAAATTTCTGAAGAATTCAATTTGTTTTAGAGGCTAATATTTTTTCTTGTTGGAAATATTAATTACAACTACAGTAGACGCATAGGCAGGACATCAAGCTTAATTTTTGATGGGAGAGGTAAAGGACGACAACAGTAGCATAGTCCTATTAGGAAATCCACACACAACCTTCTACCATTACTACCATTCACCTACTGCAATGAATCCTCCACCAACCATTTGATCTGAATTAGATATGCAACCATAAAAATTTCGTCGGTAGAAGGTATTAGGAGTGAAGAAGAAAAGTGACCCACTGGAGAAGGTGATGTCACCTTCCTCTAGACCAACCACAGTAGCTCCGTGGGGTAAAGAAACTAGTGAAAAGTTTTTCCAAGCACTCCACGGAATGTATAAAGGTTAATGTATTTTGTTATATGTGGCATGATGAAATAAGGTTATAAACCTTAGCATAAAGTTTTATTATATTTGTCTTTTATTTTCCGCAGCATATGTTTTGTTTTAAAGGACTTTAGGTTATTTTTATATTTTATAATATATATTGTAAATATAAAATATTTACAATCTATATATATGTGTGTGTGTGTGTGTGTGTGTGTGTAAGTTGTGCAATAAAAAAATTTAGAGAGCGCATTTTACTGTGGACTTTGCATTGTAATTTGTTTCCCGAAGGCAGAAAACAAAAACACAGAGAGCAGCAGAGGCTATGTAATTTTTTTTGAAAAACAATATGTGAAAAACACTGCGTGAAAGACTGAGAGACAGTGAAGCAGTTTTTTTTTGCAGCGCTGCATGTGAAGCAGCTAGAAGCATTTTCTTTGTGAATCGAGAACACAGTAGTTCTGAAGAAAAATTTTTGTAATAGTTTAGTTCTCTTAATGAAATATATTGTTTACTCCATCTCTGTCCAATATTTTTATTAAATCTCTGTGTTGAGTTGAGGAATTTTATTTCCTCTGTGTGTTCGGAATACTTCAAAAATTCCAACATGGTATCAAAGCTAGTCCAGGCTCTTTGCATTTGCCAAAGAAGCTAAAGGAAGAAGGAGTGGTTGAACCTTTTGACCAGCAGAGTGAAGGCTTAGAAAGACAAGGTATTTACCAAAACAGAGTTTTGAGTTTGTTTTTAAAGAGTGTGGTTCAGAGAAGTCTCTTGAAGATAGATTTTAATCTCTCAGCAGTGAGAAGGTTCATTTAAGAAACACAGTCAAGCTTAAAAGAATAGTTCAGTAAGCTAGCAATGGCAAGAGCCAGCACAAGCACGAGTATGGGAAATACTCAACTCCCACAGTTCAATGGGAAGAACTATGACTATTGGGCAATCACAATGAGAGCCATGTTTTCCTCTCAAGATTTACGGGAGCTAGTTGAAGATGGTTTAGAAGAACAAGCAGATGAGCAAGCATATAATGCCTTAACACAGGCAGAGAAGGATTTGCTGAAGAGTAATAGAAAGAAGGACTCAAAATCCCTCTTATATCTCTATCAAGCAGTGAATGAAAGTGTATTTCTAAGGATTACAGCAACAAAGAGGTCTAAGGATGCATTGGATACCGTCTAGATAGCCTACCAAGGTATGGAGAAGTTAAAGGCTGCAAATCTTCAATTAATGAGAAGATATTTTGAAGTCATTTGCATGAAAGAATCAAATACAATAGAATCATTCTTCATAGTGTTGATTGACTTGGTTACCAAAATGAGATCTCATGGAGAGACCATAGAAGAAAGAAAAGTAATGGAGAAAGTGTTGAGGAGTTTACCATCAAGGTTTGATGTGATAATCACAACCATTGAAGAGACAAAAGATCTCTCAAAGTTTACTGTTGATGATATTCATGCATCATTGATGACACATGAACAAATATTGAGTAGAACAACACACTCATCTTTGGAGCATGCCTTCAAGACCCAAATTTCCTTTGGAAGAGGAAGAGGTTAAGGAAGAGGAAACTATAGAGGAAAAGGAAGAGGGAGAAGCCAAAACAGAGGAAGGAACAACACTGCAAATACTAGTGGAATGGGCAACAACCAAAGTTAGAATCAAAGCCAAGGCAACAACCAACAATGTGGACAAAATGAAGCGCATGGATAAAGGTATGATAAATCTTAATTCCAATGTCATTACTGTAAGAAATATGGCCATTTTTCCAATGAATGTAGAAAGAATCAGAGTGACATGGGTAGTAGACCCAGTGCTAATTTTAATAAAGAGAATCTCAGTCAAGAGAATTTGTTTTAAGCATGTAAATGGGCTAAAGAGAAAAATGAAGATATATGGTTTCTAGATTCAGGATGTAGCAACCATATTAATGGAAACATTTCTATGTTTTCCATGATTGATAAAAATGTAAAGTCTCAAGTAACATTGGGGACAGACAGTAAGTTCTCTGTCATGGGAAAAGGCAGAGTAAGTGTTTTGACAAAGAAAGGAGATGGAAAAACCATATCATATGTTTATTATGTGTCTGGTATGAAGTGTAACCTTTTGAGCATTGGACAAATCACTTAGAAAGGCTACAATGTTTTCTTTGAAGATGATCTATGCACCATTATGGATAAACCACCAACCAAAAAATAAATTGCACAAGCGAAGATGACAAGGAACAGAATGTTCCCTCTCAAGATGAGAGCAGATTTGAAGAAAAGAGTTGCAATGGCAGCAATGACACAAGAGATATTCCAAAGAGAAGCAAAGAATGAAAACTGGTTATGGAATTTGAGATTTGGACATCTCAACTTTGGAGGTCTGAATTTTTTGCATAGGAAAGGAATGATAAAAGGATTACCATTGACTAAGAAACTCGACAGGCTTTGTGAAGGCTGCATCTTGGGCAAACAACACAGAGAAAATTTTCCAGCAGGGAAGAGTATAAGGGAAAAGACACCCTTAGAGATTGTCCACTCCGATTTGTGTGGACCAATATAAACACCATCTTTAGTTGGCAACCAATATATTTTAACATTCATAAATGTTATACCAGAAAGAAATGGGTGTATTTCTTGAAATAGAAGAGTGAAGTGTTTGAGAAATTCTGCCAGTTTAAGGCTCTTATAGAGGATCAAATTGGGCAGCATATTAAGTTCTTAAGAATAGAGATATGAGGAGAATATATCTCCAAATAATTTCTGCGTTTTTCAGATAAAATGGGAAAAACAAACAATTTACAACAAGGTATACACCGCAGAAAAGTGGATTTGTGGAAAGAAAAAATAGAACCATCACGGACATGGTAAGAAGTATGTTTAAGGTAAAACATTTTCCAAATGAATATTGGGCTGAAGTTGTACATTGTGTAACATATGTGTTGAATAGATGCCCAACAAAGAGTGTTATGAACAAAGTTCTGGAAGAAGCATGGAGTGGCATGAAGCAGCATGTCACCCACATGAGAGTATTCAGTTCTGTGGCTTATGAACACATTCTAGATTAGCTAAGGAAGATGTTAGACAGTAAGGGGGAGAAGTGCATATTTGTTGGATACACTGAAGAATCCAAAGCATACATATTGTATAAGCCATCCACCAAGATATTTATGATAAGCGGAGATGTGAAGTTCATTGAAGAATAATATTGGGATGGAAGCATTGAGAAAAAAGTGAATGTAGAAAATTGTTTGTCTCAAGACGATGATGAAGAAGAAATGGTTGAAATACATCCCTCATTAGCAGCAGCACCTCCACCAACACAAGGACAAAAAGGGACACCACAAGCAGGTATGAGAACACCCTTGAGAAGTGATAACAGTGCTTCTCCAAGCACATCGCAAGGAGGATATTTCAGTGCTTCTACAATCACAAGTTCAGCAAGTGAAAGAGGAACCAGATTTAGAAGTATGAATGAAATCTATGAGCAAGAGGTAGCAAATGAAGGTATGAACTCTTTAATTGATTTATAATTGGAGTGAAATGGGTTTATAAAACCTTTGTATGAAGTTATGAAGACATGGGAATTAGTTGATCTCCCAAAAGGAAAAGAAGTAGTTGGAGTGAAATGGGTTTATAAAACCAAAACCAATGCTAAAGGTAAGATTGAAAGGCACAAGGCCAAACTTGTTGTAATAGGCTACAAGCAGCAACAAAGAAGAGATTATGAAGAAACATTTGCACCGGTTGCAAGAATAGAAACTGTAAGAGAAGTGATGTTCATAGCAGCACAACACAAATGGAAGGTTTACCAAATGGATGTGAAATCAGCATTCCTGAATGGATTATTGATGGAAGAGGTTTTTGTTGAACAAACTTTGGAATATGAGAAAGTGAGCCAAAAGCACAAGGTATGTAGATTGAAGAAAGCTCTGTATAGGCTGAAAAAAGCACCAATAGCATGGTACAGTAGGATAGATGCCTATCTATTGGAAAATGGGTTTGAGAAATGTGAAGGAGAACCCACATTATACATCAAAGAGAAATATGGTAAGATGCTCATTGTTGTTTTATATGTTGATGATGTTATATCTACATGTAATGATGCTTACCTCATTGAGAATTTTAAAACAGTCATGAAGGATGAATTTGAGATGACCAACATGGGATTGCTGAGATACTTGTTACGAATAGAAGTAGAGAAAAATGAAAATAAAACTTTATTTCTCAAGCAAAGTATATTAAATAAGTTTTGGAAAGATTTAATATGCAGGATTGCAAGGCAAAAATTGCTCCTATAGTGATGGGATTGAAGTTAAAAAAAGAAGACAACAACAAGGATTTTGATCCAAATTTGTATAAGAGCATAGCAGGCAGCCTTATGTATTTGACTGCAACTAGACCGGATACTATGCATGCTGCAAGTTTAATTTCCAGATATATGGAAACACCAAAGGAAACACATTGGCAAGCAAAAAAAAGAATTCTAAGGTATGTGAAAGGAACAAAAAGATATGGAATTTTATATACCACTTCAGAAAATTTTGAATTGATTGGATATACTGACAGTGATTGGGCTAGAAGTATAGATGATAGGAAAAGCACCTCTGGATATGTTTTTCATATGGGTTCAGGAGCCATTTCATGGGCTTCAAATAAACAACCAATTGTGGCTTTATCTATAGCAGAGGAAGATTATGTGGAAGCTACAGCAGCAACATGTCAAGCAGTATGGATGAGGTGAATGTTAATAAGTTTGTGTCATGAACAGGTAAAAGGCACAACAATCTATTGTGATAATAGCTTAGCAATAACATTATCAAAGAATTCATTGTTTCATAAGAGAATGAAGCACATTGATGCCAGGTATCACTACATCATAGAGTTAGTGAGCAATGGAGAAATAGTTTTGAAGCATTACAGAACATAAGAGTAGTTTGTTGATATATTAACAAAACCATTGGGGCAGAAATTTTTTAACTATCTCATAAAATTCCTGGGTATGCAAGAAAGAAGTAGTTGTAATTAAGGGGGAGCATTGGAAATATTAATTCCAACTACGACAGATGCAGAGGCAGGATGACGAGCTTAATTGTTGATGGGAGAGGTAAAGGACAGCAGCAGCAGCGTAGTCCTGTTAGGAAATCCACATGCAACCTTATGCCATTCAAACCATTCACCTAGTGTAATGAATCCTCCACCAATGATTTGATCTAAATTAAATTTGCAGCGAACAAAATTTCGTCGGCAGAAGGTATGAGGAGTGAAGAAGAAAAGTGACCCACCAGAGAAGGAGACGTCACCTTCCTCTGGACCAACCACAGCAGCTCCGTGGGGTAAAGAAAATGGCGACAAGGTTTTCGAAGCACTCCACAGAATGTATAAAGGTTAATGTATTTTGGTATATTCAACATGATGAAATAAGGATTTAAACCTTAGCATAAAGTTTTATTGTATTTGTCTTTTATTTTCCGCAGCATATGTTTTGTTTTAAAGGACTTTAGGTTATATTTATATTTTATAATATATATTGTATATATAAAATATTTACAACATATATATAAGATATGTAATAGAAAAAGTTAGAGAGCGCATTTGACTGTGGACTGTGCATTGTAATTTGTTGCCCGAAGGCAAAAAACAAAAAGACAGAGAGCAACATAGATTGTGTAATTTTTTTTGAAAGACAATGTGTGCAAAACACTACGTGAAAGACAAAGAGACAGTGAATAATTTTTTTTTTTGCAGTGCTGCGTGTGAAGCAGCCAGAAGCATTTTCTTTGTGAATCCAGAACACAGTAGGTCTGAAGAAAACATTTTGTAACAATTTAGCTTTCTTAATTAAATATACTGTTTACTCCATCTCTGCCCAATATTGTTATTAAATGTCTGTGTTGAGTTGAGGAATTTTATTTCCTTTGTGTGTTCGGAATACTTCAGAAATTATAATAGTTCTAAAGATCAATTACTGTAGAACGACCTTCCTTGGGCCGCAGCTAAAGAGTCAACTTGAAAGTTTCGATCGATCTCTGCCACGAAGTTGGAAGCAGAGGATTGCATTAATCCCTACGTCAAGGAAAATATCAGATCAAAAAACAATCAACATTCAATACACCCATGCATGATCTGGAAGGTTTTATAAGTAGTCACGATTGTCGTGATAAATTGTACGGGTATACACAATGGGATTTGAGTTCCATGACCATGATAGGATTAATCAATTTGGTCATTCCTATTGTGAATAGTTCGAATGGATGCAAATCTGTCAATGAAATTAATTGACCACGTTTTTCAATCTAACGGTTGTTTGCTACGAATGGTCATGAGTTCGATTACTCACACCTCCAGTATCCAAAAATGTGGCAGTGAGCTTGAAAAAGCATCTTGCAAAGCAAGGGGATGTTAGGAAGCCATACACCACGTCTAAAGCTAAAACTCTGGATCATTATCGAATCGACACATTGAGAGGGTAATCGATAAGGCCATACCCTTATCTGCATTTAACAGAATTACGAGTGCCCTTTTTTGTTTGGCATGAATCGAGATCAGTAGAGGGTATTCTTTGTTTGATTTCTTGAGTGTCGGTTCTACATATTATTCCCTGGAGGGAATACAATTAATTCAGCATGACAGGGATGGGACGTTCGTTGTAAAGCCATACATGTGGAATAAGTAAATATAAACATTTCCCTAAATTTTTATCCCTATTCTGTACATTGTGGATATAAAACAAGTTTGACTTTGTACTTAATTTAAATCAAGACGGTGGAAGGTCTTACGTCATGGATTTTGAGGGCATTATTGTGTATGACAACTACGATCACTACACTAAATAAAAGCATAAGACTTTGTTTTATGGCAAGTCCATCCCATAGGAAGTATTTTTCGTTCATTGTAGACCTTTTGAAGACAAAAATTTTTCTTATACATTGGTATGCTTGATGGATATTCATGTTCAAAAAGTTGCGCCCCCAACCACAAAAAACAATGGCCACTTCCAAAAACCCTATCATTGTTAAAATTCATGATGACTAGATTTGAGGAAAGATAATACTTCTATTATTGCAGAAGAAACTACCTTTATAGTTATTATTTTAGAAGGATATCTATATGGCAGGGTTTATTGCAATAACCCATTATTTTTCAGAAGGGAAATTTAAAGATTTATTATTATGTTGTTTGTAGAAGGGAATCGATTTTATTAAAGAAGGCCGAGGAAAAAAAGGCGGGATAAATATTGAGATCCATTGATGCTAAGCCATAATGTCAGCATTTTATTTTTGGAAACGACATACGAATCAACATAATGACACATCATTCAATTCTCTGGGCTATAATACTTATGTGGATCATATAAGGCAAAAACATACATATCAAAAGAAAGAGCAGAAAAACAGACCCTTCTTTCGAAAGGTCCATGTTATCCTTCAAAATTGAAAGGCTATCTGGAAGGAAGGTGAAAAAAGAAAGTGTCTCTCTGAACTTGGATTGAAATTGCAGGGTACAAATTCAAAATATGTCCTCCTATGGTTGGACACTTTAAATATGGCTTTGAGCTTGAGAGAGAAATTAGAATGGGAAGGGTCAAGTTGGGTGTTGAAGCCATCCATGCTTTCTTTCATACAACCTAGGTTCTTGGAGCATTCTTTTGAAAATATTAGACTCACAGTTGCCTCTTATCTCAGTAAAATCATAGCGTTAAGAGCACCGATACTACGATACAATGATAAAATCATGGCGAGGACTCTTCAGGAATGCTAGAAGAACTCCAAGGGTTCGATGATACCAGCCTTCTTACTTTTTTTCATAAGCACATAACTTTGGAATGCATGGCGGAATTAAGATTTCGTATATTTATGTTGGATCTAGAGTGTGATGACTTAATCTTTCAGATGCTCCAATACTTCTGCACTAGAATTTAAACATCTCATCCAAGCTTTATAAAAACAAACATGCCAAAGATCGTGGCTTTCATCTTAGGAGAATATAGGTCCATTTGCGAACAATTGAGATCCAAATTGTTATTCATTTCGAGGAAGGAGCTAATTGTACCACCTGGCGCTTATGAACTAGCTGAAGGGTTGATCAAACATAGCATCAAACTACTTAGAAAGAATTTAAATAAGGAGGAACTAAGAAATATTTTTGGAGACAACATGAATGAACTAAGGAGGAAAGGCTTGTGCTTTGAATGCAAGGGATTTTGGGCCCTTAACCATTCCCGTCAACGTGTTGAAAAGGAGGCAAAAAAGTCAAAACAAGAGGAGATTCCCTTAGGTCATGAGGAATCTTTTGTAGATGGTTTTATTGATCTTCAGGATGGTGAGAAGCAGCGTGAAATTATTCAAGGAGGCTTGTAGGATGACAAGCATTTTGAAGTGCAAGAGGAGGTAGAATCCTATACAACTGAGTTTGTATATCCCCAGGGGAACGTCCATAAAGAATATGAATAGTCAAGTATAAATAATATTCCACTAGCGTATCTATGTTCGATAGTTGAAGAGGATGAATAACATATTCTCTCCACATATGGAGGAGACGAGGGAGAGGAGCCAACCATAGTGAACCTGCATGATGAGACTGAACATGACGAGAAAAATGATAGAAATAATGTGGAAAATGAACCATTCCTAGAGAGCCAGTCAAAGGTTCAAGTTGAAACTATGGTTGTTGGGCATGTGGTGCAGACAGGTACAGAGACATTCACCAGGGAACTAGATTTTCCAGTAGAGGAATTTCGGAAAAATATCGTGCATTTCAAGACAAATATTATCATGTTGAAGTAGAGATTCAAGATAGTTTGAGACATTGTCTTACACGAGAATAGAAAAATTGAGGAGGTCATAGAGGTTTGTGACGAATCAATGACAATTTTGTCTAATGTTGAGGAACAATTCAAGTCCCTCACAAGGCAGCAACAGGAGCATAGTTGTGAGTTCTAAAGCAAACCTCTACATGGGTGCAATATAAGTCTTGCAACACTACCAACCCACCTTTATACATTGAAAAGAGCAGGGAAATGTTCTCCAAGGGCATCATGTTGGGTGAATGAGCGGAGTAGCATGAATTGAGCATTGAAAGGAATCAACATATTATATTTACATATATTCATCTTTCCCAAAATATGGATTGGCAAGAGATTATGAGTTGGTATTCTATTGATGGGTTGATTCCATGGAGTATACTCATAACCAAGGGCATATTGCAGCTTGGGCTATTTGACGTGAGCAATGATGGAGGGTTGTGATGGTACCATAACCCACAGGTCCCAGGATCTAGGTGGCATTGGGATTAAAGAAAATCCATTTGGGGCATGATTGAGCAAAGGATTGTATGGGATCCAAGTAATCTCTCAAGGGAAGGATTGGTCAGAGGATTGTTTGGGATCCAGGTATGGAAGGATCCATTCATGACCATTTAGCATGGAGGGATGGAACAATACCCTTGGTTGTATGAGATCTTGGTATGAATGTACAAATTATTTTGTTGTGGATAGAAGTGGATTTCTAAAGGACAATAAATCTTTGGGTGAGAGGATTTGTAATATTCCCTTTTTTTGATATGGTCAAAGTGGATAGAATCAGCCCATGGTATTTACCGTGGTATTCGCCCATGGTATTCGCCTTCATTTTTTGAAGGAAAACAATAAAATAAGGTCCATATAACCTATAAAAAGGGCTAAGGGCCAGACATAGGAGTTCAACTTGAGTTATCTATTCTATTATGTTTCGTTTAGAACTTGGGGAGGCCAGTTCTAATTTGATCTCGAGAGAAAAACACTTGTGCTTCATTATATGTAGTTCCTTATTTGATGAGTTGTCACATGACAAGAGCTTCATTTGGCATGCATCTTGTTTTCTATTATTAATATAATAAAAGGGATGCAACATTTCTAGATCATGTTGGTGTTCTCGTTTTTCTTGTTGAGAAATTTTTATTTAGAACACTAAAATGTGCCATATCTATTTATTATTTGATTGTTTGAAATCTTACAAAGAAACTACAAACCTAAATAAAGAGTTCTTTTTACATCTATTTCCTATGGTGTCTTGCAGTATAGTACATGAAATGTGACACAGAGTGAATTTTACATCTATTTCCTATGTTGTCTTGTTGTATAGTGCATGGAATGTGTTATCGTGCAAGTGAGTGAGATGTGTTAATATACATGGCTCATATCATAGCTTTGAAAGTCAGGGTGGTCACGTAGAGGTCATAGAAATTCCTTTTCATCTTTCCCTCCTGTACTTCATTTGTTCGTGCATCTCATTCGTAATATGTTGAGGTCCATTTGCCATCGTGTTTATGTGGGAAAAGCACTTTTCATTGCTTAGCACCTCAAAGCACATTTTTCCTACATGGTTTTCTCCCTCCTCGGCGTGTTTGTGACATAAAATTTTATAAATTATAAATACTTATAATATAATAACGTGGTTCTTCTAATATGGGCATCATATCCTCTTATGTTATCGTTTTAGTCCACCAAGTCTATGCTTCCTGCAATTTACGATGATGAACCTTCCTTTGATGAATCATGTAAAAGTTAGTGAAAAAATTCAATCAAATGTAACATAAAAAGTTCTTCCCCGTTATGGTTTTGTATCATGTCTTCTTTTGTTACCGTTCCATGCAAGGAAGTGTATACTTTTGTGACGATGACATCTTTGGGTGAAGGATGTGAAATTTAGTATTAAAAAACAATCATGTGTATGTTTAGAAATTACTAGAAGGTTTTAGGTGCTATTTCAAATAAAATAGTTTAGTTTACATAAGAATAAGGAAAAGGCCAATTCATTTATTTAACCTCATGTCGTGCAGAAAGATTGTGACTAGATAATTAGACCTCTCAACTTGTGAAATGTTAGATATTTATATCACTGAACTTTTCACTCGTTAGATAAGTATGTTAGATAGGTATATATTTGAACTATGTAATTATGAAAAGTAAAAGCATATTTCTTAAGGATAGTTGAAAATATTGAATAGAATTTTTTGGAAAATTATCTTTATTAAATATATTGTAAGAAAAATAAAAACATTTTTAAATTTTTTTTGAAAAGGAGATTTTATATCATATTTTTAATTTCAATCCTCCCAAATACACCATTCCAATTGAAACCTTTGTATCCATTATCCTTAGTATTCAAACAAAAATATGAGTATTTTTCCATAGTACAACTCTTAGTATTGAGACAATAATACATCTAACCAGAAAATAAGAACACTCCACTCTCGCATTGGGTTCAAGGGTTTGTTGCTATACTACTTTCACCTTTATTTTATTCTAATACATATTGGTGCATTTAATGATATGGGGTTTTATTTATATGGATATTAATCCATATAATGCATTCAGTTAGAAGGATTATATGTATATGGATATCCATTTATAGACCTAAAAATGATAGCCAACTCATGTCATGATTTTTATATCTTTGATTTTATAGAAATTTCAAGAAGCATTACCTATATAACTATATATACCCATATCCATATAGTAAAGTTGTTTTTTACTTTAAGGGTGAAAATGTGAAGCCGGGTTACAATTTTTGCCCTATTTTGAAAAAAAAAAATCATTTTTTTCGGTTCTTCAACTTTTTGCAAACTATAACAATTTTTCTGTATAGAATTTCATTTTGCGATAAAAATACAAGTTGTGAGAAATTTTGTTAGCTTTCTATTACTTATTTTTTGAAATTTTTTTATTCAGATTTGATATGTCAACTTAGCGTTTCTTTGAGTGTGTGTTTCTTAACAATCAAAGGATTCATAAAAAGTAGTTTATGACGCAATGTTGTATTCATTGAAAATTTGTGTTTTTGAAAAAAAAAATGTGTTACAACAATCTAGACAGAGTCTACTTTGTTTTTGTCATATTTACAAATCCAATGGATGCATATCATAATTACTAGAATTTTTTGAACTGGTCCAATACGAAAAACTGCATATTTTGGATATGTTTCGCGTCGCAAGAAATTTCTTAACATATAAGTTATAAACTAAAAATCTAAAAGCTACCCATTAGAGACGACGAACCAATGTAATGCCCCATAATTTTTTCAATTTTTTTTACAATGTTTTTTGGGAGATACAAAATTTTGATTTCACTGAATCACAATGACCCTCAGAAATTGTTTGCACCCATTTTATTAGAAAAATAATTAAAATTAATAAATGTTTATAAAATTCCATAAAAGTTATATTTCCTGAAAGTAGATTCAATTCAAAAAATGCTTGTCTTGGTTCCGACAGTTAATTAACAACCTTTCATGGAGTTTAATCAGTCCAAAGTTGCAGAACCATTTTCAGAGCCTAGTTTTTGCATAATTGGTGACGCGTTAGTTCGGCCAAACTTTTAATCCAAGTTCGGCCGAACTATGTTTTCCGCTTAAGGGTCGTTAAATCTAACGTATTAATAGTTCGACCGAACTTTTGATCAGAATTTCGGCCGAACTATTGTATAACTCTCCGTTGGTCGGAAACTTTTGCGGAGCCCCCTACTAAAACACATTTCGCGTCAATATAGATTGCTGCGAAATGATTTACAATTTTCGCACATTTCGCACACTTCATCTCATTTTACAAAGATCTTGGTTTGGGTTCACAAGTTTGGGTTTAAGAACATTTCTTGGAAGCAAATTGATTTTTTGGAAGACATTTCCTGGAGGTTTCTTCAAAGTCTGGGTTTAAGAACATTTCTTGGAAGCAAATTGATTTTTTGGAAGACATTTCTTGGAGGTATGTACGTGTTTTGAGTTGAAGTAAATATTTTGAACTTCGTTTCATTTTTATAAAACACTTTTCTCTCGAATTTTTTAAAGTGTGTGTTTTGGATTGGAGTATGTATTTTTTACAAAAAATTTACAATGAACTTTTTTAAATTAAATCTTTTGTGATATTTTTTGTAATTGAGTTATTGTCTAATTTTTTGAAGGAAATTTTTTGAACTTCATACCCTATTATCATGGGAAATCGAAGAACTTGTGTGAGAAAATACGATCGAAAAAGACACCCTGAGGCACGTAGAGAAGAAACGAGACAATCTCGCAAAAGAAAGTTAGAAGCCCTCTCAAATATTGAAGAGGAAAATAAACCTCAAGCAGAAATTGAAGCAGGTATGTAAACGTAAATATTATGATCTATTGAAATATTTTTAAAATTTTCCCAATGTAAAATGTGAAGCTTAAATTTTATTTGATGAACTAGTTTGAAAAATATTTTGTTTAATGTAAACAGACAAAGATACTCCTCCAAATATTGAAGAATAAAATCAACCTCAAACAAAAATTGAAGCAAGTATGTAAATGTAAATATTATGATCTATTGATATATTTAAAATTTTCCTAATGTAAAATGTGAAGCTTAATTTTTATTTGATGAACTAGTTTGAAAAATATTTTGTTTAATGTAAACAGATAGAGATACTCCTAAAAATATTGAAGAAGGAAATCAACCTCAAGCATAAATTGAAGCGGGTATGTAAATGTAAATATTATGGTCTATTGATATATTTAAAATTTTCCTAATATTTATTGACATAGTTATTAATTTAGTGATTTATTGAATATGTACTATTTTTTCGAATATGTACAGATGAAATCACTATCGATAAAGAGATGTTAGAAAATGTTGACACTCACACATATGGAGATAAAAAACTTGACCATGTTATACGATATCGTTTCAACCGCATTTTTGAAGAGTTTTTCTTAAATGAGCAAGTGACAGTTCACGCTCAAATGTTGAAAGGTCTCCTATCATTAAGGATATTAAAAGAAGCGACGAAACTATGGATATTCGAAAATCAACCAAAGATAAAAAAATGAATGAAGAGGTGATAAAAAATATGAGTAGTGTTATAAAGTCAATTAAGAGATCTAGAGATAAAGATGTTTCAAATATACGTAGAGGAATACAGATGGCAATAGTTTCACCAAGTACTCAAGAGAATCGTTTGATAACATCTATGGCATGAGCACTGGGAACCTCACGAAAAAATCTGCACAAACATCGAAAATTTCGACTGCAAATAGATGTAAATGATGAACTCGCTTGTTGGAGAGCTATTTGTAGGCAACCATACAAAGATAGAATTGGAGAAAATGTTAAAAAAATAATATTCACCAACTGCAAGACATGTGATGCGAAGAAGAATAGCACGAAATCAATACGAAGAACATGAAAAACATCTCTTGGAAACCACTCAGATAGAGTTATTCAACAAGTTTAAAAAAGAGAATTGTCAAATTCATGTTTCACTCAGTGCTTTTGTTCAACAAAAACCATGGTATGTAAAACCTATCACCGTACGCGACACTTGTTGTTGCCATTATCATGTGGAATTTGAGTTATATTATGACACATTCCTTGATTTCGGTAGAACATTATGGAAGGATTCACCTCCTCCTTCCACTATCCGCGAATTCATATCTCAAATTCTATGTGAAAGAGAAAGCGATGAACTATTTTACAAAAAAAAATGTGTTGGTGGTAAAAAATGCAATGATTGTGGAAATTTGACTAAATTTCAAAACAAATATCGTATTGATATAAATGATCAATCATTGTCCAACATGAAAGTGAAATGGTAGAGATATGAATATATTGGTACATCAATTCAAGGTGAAAATAGTGTTAAAAGAATCAAATTACGAGAAGACAAAATTTTTCTGATAGACTTTTTGAGAAAGTTTGAGGCAGAAATTTACAAATACACCAAGCATTCCCATGGAGCTCGATGGCAAGACTTGCAATTCAAAAAATCTCATGAAGTTTTTCCACCAGGGACCATTTTGTCAATGATTGATTTCGCAGAAAACTACACATTTGTTCCAAAAAAAGAAATTCAGAGTGAATACTATCATTCTAACCAAGTCTCCATGCTCGTCCATATTCTATATAGACATGCTAAATAAAATGTCGATCATATAGAAAGCAAGAGTGAAAATTGACATATAATTAAAGAATATCACTTTTATATCAGTGACTATCGTACACATGATACATGTTTTGTACAACATTGTTTTAGAAGAATTTATGATTCATTGAAAGATCGTGGAATAACATTCAATGAACATTGGATATGGTCAGACGGATACGTAGGTCAATTCAAATCTGCACGATCAGTCTTTTGGTTGTGTTGTCTTCATAAGAAAACATGCATTAAACATTGTTGTAATTTCTTTGAAACTGGCCATGGAAAAGGAGAACATGATAGTGCAGGAGCATGCATAAAACAAGTACTTTGAAGATATCAAATGAACCACTCTGCACGCTGACTTGTGAACGCTGAAGAAGTTGTTCAATGGTGCATCGCTACTCTAAGCCATGAGAAAAACCCATCAAGAGAAGTGCGAAGGTACATTCAATTTAATTTATATTGGAAATATAATTTTAAACATTGTACATTTATCATGCAATGATTATTTTTAATTGTATTTTGATATCATATTTACAAATTCTTTTTCTAATTTTCCATATAAAGGTTTTTCTGGCATATTGGAATCGAAGACGTAGATAGATCAATTGGAAATGACGTTGAAACAATAAAAGGAACTCGAAAATTGCATTAATTTCAAACAAAGTTGTCCACAAATGTGTTTGCATTGGATAAAAGAAAATATTCTTGTTTTTGTGATGTTTGCATAGACAACACAAAATCCAATGACATTTGTGAAAACAAAATGTATGTGAAGGATTGGCAACATACAGAGCTAAATACAAAGGGAAAAATGTCTGTTGCAATTTTTGAAGAAATGTAATCAGAGGAAACTACAATATCATCCGATGGTGATCGAGTTTCTGATCTTGTTAGAGAAGGTAACATTTGAATTACTTTCTAATGATTTAAAGATCTAGAAATAAATTTAAATATGCATAATTAAATGTTAAATTTATTTTATTGTACAGGAAATGTTTTTGCTGTAATTGCACCTATTGACAACGATGAAAATGTGAATTATTATTTGATGCGTTGCACTGAACGAAAAATGAAATTATTACAAGACTATAATGATCACGGATTTCAGTATGACAGAGGGTCTATTATACTGAAAGGTTATTTTTTCAAACAAACTCATCAAAGTGGAGACTTTGTTTACTTTGAAGACTATGAACCTGATTCCATAAGTTGTCAATATAGTCACTTGGTGTGTGCAGCACACATAAAGTTGATAGAAGTTCAATCAAAGAAAAAATCAAAAATTAAGAAATGGAAAATGTCCAAATCCGATCATGAACGGATTATTGAGGATGGAATTCCATTAGAATTTTTTTGAGTGAAGTGTCCAACAATTTATTATCTTTGGATTAAATATGTTTTAGAACTTCCAGCACTCAACTAAAAATTGAGCTGCTTATGTTATTTGCGGTTTTCACATGTTACAAATTGTTTGGGTACAAGCACGTGCTCTAGTATCAACTGAAAGTAGTTTTTCTATACATGTGCATTGATGAAAAATGTTATATGTATTGGATATATATATATATATATATTGTAGAATGAAATTAATTATTTTTGTATATTAATTGTTCTTGTATATGTTTTCCGACCGTATGGTACAAATTATTTCACTTTATTTTGTAAGGTCAGATTCGGTCCCCATATGGCCTAGCCTCCAAGGGACGAGATAACAAGTGGTTGTCCCCACTTGCCCGAATCTCAGCTTTTAAGTACAATTTTACTATTTATGGCAGGCATCTTACATGATGTCCTAGCCAAGGATAGATTCTCTTTGTTTCAAGTTTCCGATAAAATTTGTCACCGAATGACCTACTAGGATATTATAAATACTAGCTTTGTAAGATCATTTGGCATTCGGAAAAATTCGAAAGTCTTAGACTGTAAATCAATTTAAAGTATCATTCACCCTAGGGAGTGTAAAATATTCAATGTAGGTTGGTGATGATGCTCACTCCTAGCTTGAAGCAGCTCCAATGACCAATTCTTTAATGAATTCCAATGCACTAGACCAAATTTGGTGATCTGCTTGGTTTTTCACCCAAGAAATTCCAAGGTACTCTTCTTACCTTTGGCCCCCAAAGCTACAATGGAGTTATAGGAAGTTGAAGAAAAAAATTTTCGCTGATAGGAATTTGGTCACATCCCTAATCTCCCCTTATCAAAAAGTTCCTATCTACTACATTATCCAGCGTGTACTCAAGATCACTATTTCGTAATTAGAATATCACAATATCATAAGTTCTCACAAAAATACATGGAATGCCATTATGACACCCATCTAACAATGGGGAGCTCAAAACCTAGAAATCTCCTCGTCCCCTTAATAATAATGTGTTTAATTTAGTCTTTTAGGTGAGGATTAGGTGTGAATATTGTTTTCACATACAAAAATAATTAATTTTTTAATTCCATAAATTTGATTATTCACCAAAATACATGTCATATCCACTATTTGTCTCTCCTACAAATTCCCATTATTTTATTAAAATATGATTTTATCTCACCCAACTATCACATGTTCCTAAATTTACTCCTAATTGTTCCTTATGCCCTAAATCTACTCCTAATTGTTCCCTATGCTTCTTTTCCCTTACTTATTTTTAGAAATTTATTTTCCTAGATCCATCATAACTATGGATCTATCAAGCGCCGAGAGGGATCAAATATCTAGAGGTGCAAACGTCTTTTTTGAGTGCAAAACTTGAGGAAAGGTTTGCACCTCAAGAGATTTGATCCCTCTCGGCGCTTGATAGTTCCGTAGTTAATATGGATCTATGTTGGTTTCAGTCATGTGCAACCAAGGAAAAACTATCGATAAACCATTTTAAATATGCTAAATATGTTTGAGATTTATCAAGTCATTTTAATTTTAAATTTTCTTAGTTACCTCAATTTGTTGAGATGATAAATATTGTAGAATAACTTTAATAATGGAAAATGATCAAATAAAATTTTTGAATGCGAAGTGACAATGTAATCATATTGAATGATAGAATGTGAATAATTAGAATGTACAATCACTTACAAATAGCATTTATTGTGATCAATCTTAAACTATTTTCTTCTTCTATTCTTATTGTCACCCTTATTAGTTTTGTCATATTTCCTTATCGATTATATTAAAAAGAAAGTACAAATCATAAATCATAAACCATTTAAATATTTAGCTTGAACTCTTGTAGTAAACACCATACCTTGTCTCTCTTGCTCTACAATATTATTAGGTTTAATTATTATAACACAAAAATCGTTCTACATTGTCAATAATTTTTTGCGCTTACACTGAAATCAATGAACACTATTAATCCAATGACTTTACAAGTAATGTACCATGATACATGAAATGATATCAAATCAGAAATCAACATATACAATGAAATCAATGGGGATTGTCTTGTTACAAGTAACATAATTTCAATTTACCACATGTGAAAATGTAGGTTGAAACCATCCAAAACTTTAAGTTGTAGATTGAAACCATCCAAAACATTAAGTTTTAAAACCCTTTTGATTATATATTGTGCAACATTAAAACATTAAACATTTAAAGTTCATTAAATATCACATGCAAAATGTAGATTGAAACCATCCAAAACTTGAGTTTTAAAAACTTCACATGCCATGCCAATTATAATTCAAATATCCAACAAAAACATTTAACATTAAATATCACATGCCAAATGTAGTTCAGATGACAACATTACTTCACATTCACATGCCAAAAGTACTAAAACCATCCAAAAGTTAAATAAAACAAATTATATAATAACAATGTAATAAAATATGTCCAAAAATTGTAAATCTCACAAGTATCAAACTGTATCAAGTTTAACAAATTTTAAAACCATCTAAATTTTGAAATCAAATCTACTATAAATCATGTCCATCAAATGGAGGATCTAGCGTCTTCCCTACTAGGGTCTCAGTCCGTGCCCTATCCTGTGAATAGGAAACCTACATACACAATGCACATGTACTTGAACATTAAAATTTGAATTTTTTAAAAATGAATGAGAATATATATATCTAAACTTCATGTAAAAAACAAAATATAACAAGAAAATCATGCAATACCTCGTAAGGTTCCCTCTCCATTTGATGAACAGGTTCTCCCATAGAAACATCTGCAGCACTGGTAAACTGTACAATATACATGTACAGTTAAATATATATATATATATATATATATATATATATATATATAATTTATATAAATTAAAAACTTTCAAATGAAAATGCACATGTACATATATAAACTTATTTTCAATAATATTAAAAAAAGGAACTAAAGACAACTTGTTCAAATGCTGTGGATGTTCCTATCTCCGTCGCTAGAGTGCCCGGATTAAAGAAATCTTCTATAGGAACCTAAATTCAAAAAAATTTAAATAACTCAAAATATAGAGCTCTCTCTCTCTCTCTCTCTCTCTCTCTCTCTCTCTATATATATATATATATATATATCTCAATTTTTAATGGAACTTTTTGAGGTAGAATATATATATATATATATATATAACTTTTAAACATAAATTTTAAACTTGTGAAAAATTGTCCATACTTGTGGCTCATCTCCCAAGGAAGTAGAAGGTATATCTCCCAAGGAAGAAGAGGGTACCGCCATCCCAAAAACATCAGACGGAATCGGTACCTGTTAAAACATTTTATCAAATTATATATATACATACATGTACATGTGTGGCAACAATTATTTATTTTAGAGTCACTTAAGAAACACTAACATACATGTGCCAACATATCATGATGGTCAGACCCATCTGCATCGTTTGAACCGGAGGTCCCGAACGTAATATTAACATTTTCATCACGCATCATGCCTGAGAACTGCAAATGGTGTTTTAACATATAATCATACATTTTTGTTAGATTAATGTACATATACAAATAAATGTATACATGTACATACACATGTATTTATTACAAATTGTACACATGTATATATAAAAATAATTTCGAACCCTAAGGTCACTAACACATACTGTTCCGGTGCCCTCTTCCTCATGAAAAATTAGGTCTTGCAGACCATTGCGACAATTTATTGCATATGTTCGGAAATCTTCAACATTCATGTTGTAAATCTCCTCATCTGTACGATAAAAAAAATTGGCATGTGCATTTTCACGTGCTCTTTGTCGATTTAAACAAAGATCGACTCCACTCAATCTACTATGAACATTGTTGATCATAACATATCTTGCTTCTCGACTTATTTGAGAAGTCACATCCATCTCTGATCGCAGAGTTTCGAATCGAAACAGTCGACTCACCAATGGCGGCTCAGGGCGAGGCAACTCCACATCTCGCTTAGCGCCCTTACGTTGATATAATCGACCTCTCCCCGGGCCAAAAAATTCTGAAGGAAGGTCATTGTAGTCGGGTTTCATACCCAAAAAAAATTCTGCTTAAAACATTTGTGCAAAATAAACAAGAACCTCATCGTTCCATGGAAGCCTTCCAAAGGCCGCAAGATGTCGATCATACAAATAACTAGCTTTGTCTGGGTGCTTGAAATATTGCACCTTCAACATTTTTTTTTTGGCCCTTCCTTATAATTAAACATTGACTTGGCCTCTGCTCTTGTAACTTTTTGTTTTATGTCCTGCCATTTATCGGGACCTATCATTGTTTCTTTTCTCTTTCTCATCAGTTCTACAAACGAATCAGTCGTTGGCCCCAAATTTCTGTACACCTTTACCATTTCACCCAATGAATGTGTAACTATTTCAAGGCTTTTTCTACTCTCAGCAGGTAGAGACAAAGCCATGAGATCTCTTTGCAATTTTGCATGAAGGCTTTCACACCTTTGTAAGGTGCATTCCACCATGTTGGTTTCCCATGGTATATCAGTAATCTCAGCCGGATAAGTTGTGCTGGGTTGACAACCTTCTTCTTGAATGTAGCGCGCTGCCCTGCGTCTATTTTGACCACTGGCTTGAACATTTTCAGCCTCTGCATCAATATATATAAAATTTTGTATATTAGAAAAAACACGTGTAAAAAAAGTTGTACAAATTTAATGAAAAAATATTGAAATTGATGGAAACCTTGATGTTGTTGGTTAACATCATCTCCAACATGACCCTGCTGAGAACCAACCCCAGAATGACGCTGCTGAGAACCAGACCCACAGTGACCCTGTTGAGAACCAGCAACCGTTGATTGGCCTTCGGGGGAATAAATATCACCCCCTTCCCGCAACTTGCTACCACTCATACCTCGACCGGTTGAACCTTGGCCACGCTCCATGGATGGAGTTGAAACCCTTCTCCTCTTACCTCCTAAAAATTAAAATATGAAACTTATTAACAACTAAATTAACTCAAAGTTAATAAAAAAATCAATTCCATATGTACACATGTATGGAGATTTAAGATTATATTTAAATACTGTGAACATTCCCCGATCCCTGAACCTCCATATGGGATTCGACTGATCTTCGTTGTTCATCCTCCATGATATATATCTATTGGTCGACATTTACACAAAATAGATTTCAAAAAATCAATTGTAATTTAGTGTACAAAAATTATGTAGAACACAACTTTCAAAGCAATAATTGATCATATGTGTTCAACTAAATTTAATCGAAAAAGATATTATAAAAATGATAAGTTCACCGAATTGCACTTTACATTGTGGGAACACACTTGGTATAAAATTTAATACTTATACAATTTAGTTTGTGCGAGAAATGACACATGTACATAGTTTACCTTAAAGTTGTTGTGTTTTACGGGTATTAAATGAAGAACTTCTATTTAGATCTATTCCAGAGATTGACTGTAGGGGAATTTACTAGATATGTCACCTTTCATAAAAGATGAGATCCAGAGGCTACCTGGCCCTTTATAGACTCTACCTATATAACTTGTAGAAGTAAACACTAGAGGCATTAACAATATCAAAGAACGTTTTCATGCTCAGACATGGGAATGTGTCTCTTTCCCTACACAAAAAAATAGTTCAAGGTAGTTAATCTTCATAGACATGTCATCAAGCAAGTCAATGTGATCATCCCCAACTTACCTTTTATGAAATTAGGCTTGAAATCTCATTTTAGAGCTCAAATTTTTAGGAAGGATTTAAGTATCCACCTTTCAATAATCACTAGAAGAGGTTGATAAAGAATATAGGAAGACAAAAAACTAACCAGTGGTGTACTAAATGTATTTCTTGGGAGGTAGATTGGCATATGGAATTTTGGTAGCTAGAACTTTTCCAAATAAGTGAATGTATTTGAAAACCAAAGCTCTAGTTTATTTTGGTTTAGACAAGGTCTAGAATTTGAAAAGTGAATTCCCTCTTTCTTCCTCTTACATGTCCAATGATCGAAATCTGGATTGAGGGAAAAAAATTTCCTAAATAAAAATTTTGCATTTTATTTGTACAGGAGCTTTTAAAAGCTGATTAACTCGTAAATTTCTCACAAAATACACTTAAATCTTGACACAAACCCCTTCCCACTAGAGGAATAAGGTCCAAATTTTTGATGAAAATGTGTTATGAAAGTAAAGGGTTAAAGGCAACCATGTACAAGGCATAGTTGAGCCAAATGTTGTTGAGGAAGGGCCTAATTATTTGGGTCTTGGTTATGGAAAACATGGAGAATGCTCCAAAGCCAAGGAGGCACATGAAGCTGTTCCAAGAAGGAATTTTATTTCGTGTTAATTACCTCAAGCTTGTGAAGTTTGTGTTCATGATGAATGGAAAATTTTGACACCCACTTTTCAAGAAGATATTAATAAACATGCAGCTAATGAGAATGTAAAAGAAGAGGATGTTGAAAGCTCTATCTAGTCATTGAATTCATTGCTAGTATTCAAAGGAGAGCCACTACCTCATCAAATTCACCTCCTCAAGAAGGCGACAATGGTGAATGTTCAAGGTATAAATTTGCCTTTAATCAAATTGCTTTTGATTATGATAAACATGGTAAATATTCACATAAGATATATAAAAGAACTTGCACATGTTCCTTTTTTGGTTTGAATAATCATAATGTTTATAGATGTTGGAAGAAGATATCCATACACATTGAAACTTTCTAAATAAATGAGGCAAAAAGTCAAAGGCCCATTGGAAAAGGAAAATGATGTTGAAAATAAGATGCAATTGTTTATTACTCATTGCCATAAGAAAGGTCACCTTGTGGACAAGTGTTGGACTTTGTATCCAACAAGTCATCCACAACATTTGAAGGTGGTGGAAAGAGATAACAACAAGAATGGAAAAGAGGATTACATAATCGATGAGGGTCAAGATTATTCACATGATGAAGTGCTGCTAAAAGATGTGCCATTGAAATGGTTTTCTACTAGATGTTTAGATTTCTTATCTAATTAAGGCCTTGCATGTATTTTGTTGTTTCATGAATTTCTTTGCAAATTCAAAGTATGGTACATGTTGCATGAAGCAATATGTTGAAAGTAGAGTTACGTTGACACACTTAAATGCAACAAATATGGAAATTTGTACCTGAGCTCTATTATTTGACTTCAGAGTCGGTTGTTTGAAGAGGCATGTTTTGTCGATTTGTGTTCGGTTGATGGTTTTGTACACCAATATGTAAGAGTACATGGAGATATTCACATGATGTGAATTTTTTTTCTTTGAAGGAGAAAAATGATATGTTAGCGAGCTATGTTTCTTGCATGATGTGTTTTCAGTTTGATGGTTTTGTTTGTGACAAGACGTCACAAGATTTTGGGAAGGTCCACTCTTGAGCGAGAGCCTCATGATTACAACCTAATCATGAGAACCAAATGGGAGTGCATCCTTATTTTGAAAACAAATAGGATTATGAGCTACCTAGGACTCGAACCATTATTTTTAAATTTTAAATATCATGGTGTGTTGTTTCAATCCCTGAATCCATAATCCTAACATAAATTGTTTTATTCTTTTTTTGCAGGATTTAGTTGGTTATATTAAAAGTTAGTTGAATTTAAAATTCTTGGCTTAGTGGCATGAACCAAACATATGAAGTTGGAAGCTACTAGGTGTAATTTTCCTTAAATCTTCAAAAAAACAGAGCAAAAATGTCAATTTCGATCATTTTTTATTAGCTTCTGCATACAACAAATGTTATCATAATTGCAACACAATCATGTTCCATGAGCATGAATTATGAATGTCACAAGCCAAATTGCAAGGAAATTTTCTTTCATTTTAGGCAAAAGAAGGTTATGACATTAAGGTCCATGCTAGGAAAAATTATGCAAATAAGGTTACTAAGTCTTGATACATTAAGGTCCATGCTAGAAGAATTAGCTATTGGTTTATGTCTTCAATTTCCTCTCAAAATGAATTTGTACGTGCTTTTGAGAGACACACTAGAGGAATAAAGTCCAAATTTTTGATGAAAATGTGCTATGAAAGTAAAGGGTTAAAGGCAAACATGTACAAGGCATAGTTGAGCCAAATGTTGTTGAGGAAGGGCCTAATTATTTGGGTCTTAACCATGGAAAACATGATGGAGAATGCTCCAAAGCCAAGGAAGCACATGAAGCTGTTCCAAGAAGGAATTTTATTTCGTGTTCATTACCTCAAGCTTTAGAAGTTTGTGTTCATGATGAATGGAAAAGTTTGACACCCACTTTGCAAGAAGATGTTAATAAACATGAAAATAATGAGAATGTAAAATAAGAGGATGTTGAAAGCTCTATCTAGTCATTGTTCATTCATTGCTAGTATTCAGAGGAGAGCCACTACCTCATCAAATTCACCTCCTCAAGAAGGCCACAATGGTGAATGTTCAAGGTATAAATTTGCCTTTAATCAAATTGCTTTTGATTATGATAAACACGGTAAATATTCACATAAGATATATAAAAGAACTTTCACATGTTCCTTTTGTGGTTTGAATAATCATAATGTTTATAGATGTTGGAAGAAGGTATCCATGCACATTGAAACTTTTTAAATAAATGAGGCAAAAACTCAAAGGCCCATTGGACAAGGAAAATGATGTTGAAAATAAGATGCAATTGTTTATTACTCATTTCCATAAGAAAGGTCACCTTGTGGACAAGTGTTGGACTTTGTATCCAACAAGTCATCCACAACATTTGAAGGAGGTGGAAAGAGATAATGACAATAATGGAAAAGAATATTCCATAATTGATGAAGGTCAAGATGATTCACATGATGAAGTGTAGCTAAAAGATGCGCCATTGAAATGGTTTGCTAACAGATGGTTAGATTTCTTATCCAATTAAGGCCTTGCATGTATTTTGATGTTTCGTGAATTTCTTTACAAATTCAAAGTATGGTGCATGTTGCATGAAGCAAGACGTTGAAAGTAGAGTTACGTTGACACACTTAAATGCAACAAATATGGAAATTTGTACATGAGCTCTATTATTTGACTTGAGAGTCAGTTGTTTGAAGAGGCATGTTGTGAACTTGTTTTTGGTTGAAGGTTTTGTACACCAATATGTAAGAGTACATGGAGATATTCACATGATGTGAATTTTTTTTTTTTGAAGGAGAAAAATGATATATGTCAGCGAGCTATGTTTCTTGCATGATGTGTTTTCAGTTTGATGGTTTTGTTTGCGGCAAGACGTCACAAGATTTTGGGAAGGTCCACTCTTGAGTGAGAGCCTCATGATTACAACCTAATCATGAGAATCAAATGGGAGTGCATCCTTATTTTGAAAACAAATAGGATTCTGAGCTACCTAGGACTCAAACCATTATTTTTAAATTTGAAATATCATGGTGTGTTGTTTCAATGCCTAAATCCATAACCCTAACATAAATTGTTTTATTCCTTTTTTGCAAGATTTAGTTGGTTATATTAAAATTCAGTTGAATTTAAAATTCTTGGCTTAGTGGCATGAACCAAACATATTGTACATGTATTAAATTCAAGGAATTTCACTCTCCCAATCATTTCTAAATCACCCATATCACCAAGAAAACATGTTTTAAAAGAACATACTTTGGTATGGGAAAGACCTTCGATTTCAAATATTATAAGAAGGTTTTTTATATGGTTGAGAGAATGTGGAAAATAGAATCCATAAACAAATTATTTTTCAAAAAGTATTACTTTAAAAGTATCAACAAGGAACATGTACAAGGGTGTTCAATGAATTAACGGTATTTATTTAAATTCCATTATGTATATCTTACTCATAATTTTAACAAATTATTAAATAATGATCTAGATTGGATAATTATATTATTTGTCATATATTTTGATGCTTATAGAGTGAAAAAACTTAAAGAATCAACTTGTAGGGTCATTTTAATGGTGGGTGGAGAATTGGGGTCTAAAAACTTTTGGAGTCATTTTGAGGCATTAAATGACATTTCTGGGGGTCAAACGATTATCCCTTGTGCCAAAATCTTGACCATTATTCTACACTTAAAGACATATCCAATGGTGCAAGAAAAACATCAAACAAAGTTCATTCAAAATTTATGCCTTTAGTAAGTTGACCTATCATGTTGACCACCATGGTATGAGAGAATGACATCTTAGCCCCATTACTCATGCATGGAAAGCTAGCTACATGTGGAATTTTAACAAGACTCTAAAAGGTCTAAAATCACAAACCTCATTAATGGTTGACAGAGTCAAATCTTACACCTAGTTGGCTATCACACTAGGTTAAATACTTGGCCACTAGGAGGAATAAGAGTTTCATTTTGTGTTATTGTATTTTGTTCCATAGTTGAAAATACAACTAGGACTGTGAAGTTAGAGAGAAAAAATGTATGAAGTTAATTTTTTATAGCAACCTTACACGCTAAGTGTCTTAGCTAACTCTAGAGAGATTACCTCTTTCTTTGTACTCACATATTTTCCATACCAGAAAAGAGAGAGTAGAGCATGTTTACATTTTAGTGTTGTTTTTCTCCCATAATGATTTCCTAGGGAAAAAGGAGTCTAGAGCATCATTACTTTTTAGGGTTGCTTGTCTCCCATATAAGGATTTCCTAGGAAAATAATCGTGTTCATTGTCTAGAGATATTTATGTGTGTGTTTCATTATTTTCTCTATTTCTTACGTTGTGTTTCATTATGTTTTATATTTCTTACATTTCTGCCCTCCTATTTTTCTTTCCAATCAAGCTTTATAAAATAACATGAGAAGCAACATGAGACTCGGAACAATCATTTTCATTATCTATATGGAAGGCAAGAAGGATTATATCCCCTTAAGCTTAAGCTTATGTAGTTTGTCAATTTTTATCATATATTTTTTGGTAAAGGTAAATGTTTTTTTATCTATACTACAAGTCATGAGTTCCCCAATTTTACCTCATGTAAAGCATGATTCTAGGATTACTACAATTTGTACTTGGTTTTTTATTGTGATGATGCCTTGTCTCAATCACTTGGCCATCTCTTGATCGGTAGTTAAATCTTTATAACAATACTTAATTAAAATTTATATCTATTTGTATTATGTGAAATTATGTAAAAAATGGTATACTACTTTTCATAAAATTAGGTTGACTTTATCGTATATTTCAATGAAAGTTGATTAAATATGTTTTCTTTAAAAGGATCTAACAATTTTGGTAAGGTATGAATTTGCAATTTTGTGTGGCTCTCTATCAACCTTCACTTTCTCATTTCTAGAAAAAATCTACTTGCTCATTCGTATACCCACTTTCTATTCAAATGCATGAGTTTTGAACTCTCAGTAACTATGTTTTTCCATGCAGGAAAATTATGTCACATTTTATACCAACTCTAAATATTATTTTGAAGTTTGAATTATTGTTATTATTTTATATAATTTAACATTAGATATAAGTGTAAATTGAAAGCTACTTAGATGAAATATAGCTTAGATATGGCATTTGCAAATTATTATCTATTTATTGAACTAAAGGACATAATTATTACACATGTTTAATTTACATTCAAATGCTTCTTTGATTTATCTCCTATAGCTTAATGTAATGCTAGATATATAGTTTAAGTTTAAGGCCCATGAGATAAATATGACTTCTATGTGACATTTGTATCGAATCATCTATTTGTTGTGTTATATGAACATAATTGGTACGCATATCTAATTTGTATTACTAATATGTCATGTCATGCTTCTTCAATTTATCTTTTATAGATGACCAGAGCATCCCTTTTGACTTTGGATATGTGGGTAATGCTCATCCGAATATTTTTCTATCATAAAGCAATGAGTAAAATTGTATTCCATTTGTGTCAATGTTAAGGTTAAGCACATGGATTAAAGTTTTATATAAGATACATTGCCACGGTGTACATTTATATCTAAAGAGTCTAAAACCTCATTCAAGACCATATGTTTTTCTGGTGTAGTTTGATTGGTTATATTGCATTGCTTTTGCAGTTGTTGTTGTGGGCCTCACCATCTAGTGATTTTAGGTAAAAAAATTATTTACATGAAATTTTTATGTATCCTAGAATGTTTATTATTTATCACTACTAGCCTTGGTGATTTAGTTGTTTGTTTTCATGCTACTTGGTTACCCATATTTAATAGTTGTTCATGTTTAATTCATTGTTAAGGCTTTTTATTGTCCTATCAGGATGTATTTTTCTCAAATCCATAATGGCTAAAAGAATGAAATTTATCCATGAAAAAGAGAGGTCATATGGAAAACAAATTGTTTGCAAGTGTTCTTTTGAACCCATAGAACTTTCAACCCCAATATGGATACAATACTAAGTAATACATAGCCTCCTCATCTAACTTAGTCAGGGATTTGCAATACTGTATTTGACTTGGCTAGCTCCATTTCAAGATATTATAATGTTAGATTATTATTTCTATAGATTTTGATTATGGTAGTAAAATGTTACAAAAAACTGGAAACTACAAATAATATTATTCTAGATATATGTAAAAAGGACATGGTAGAGAAAATCAAACAATATTAAACTTTTCATAAATAGTTTCTAGATATAAAAACATTTCTAATTTTGATTGTAAATTCCAAGGCTTAAAGCAATAATTTTTTTAATAATTTTTTTTAATTAATAAATAAAAAAGAAGCATTTTCAATCAAAATCACATCCAATATATAATAAAAACAATAAAAACAATTTAAAACTTCATACACTGACATTATTATATGGCAAAGAGCATAAAAATATACAAACATAAAATCCTTTTATATAATAATGGAGAGCTTCAAATATACAAGAAAAAAATCTTTCAGTTTTAAAAAATCATATTTTAAACAATTAAAACTTGGAGAAAATCATCTGTTTTTGAATTTCAATTATATAAAAAATTAGTCAAATATTTCAAATCTGTTTTTTGGCTAGTTGCAGAGTGTAGGTGCAGTTCTAGCTAGAGAGAGACTCCAAGAAGGGGTTTCAAGACAGAGCAGGTTTCCAACATTCCAGTCAAGAAGGGAGGAAAATATTTCCAACAAAAGATGCTGTCTGTGTTTTCTTTAGTACTCAATCGAGCCTGATGTTTCTTATATAATCACAAGGATTATTAAAAATATTGCTGCAATTTCCTCAACAGACTTGACAGTCCTCAATATAAATGGTATCCACATGCTCTGTTTTTGGACGTGGTAGATAGTAATGGTTTTCAAACGAGCCTAATGTATTTTCAAGCGAGCCTGTACTCACTTGTATGCTGTTCCATAGGGGTTCATTTTTTTACTAGACTATTATCCGCACAACAAACCTGTCAATTGCATACTACTCATTTTTGCTGATCAAAAGATGCTCTCCAGTAGTCAATATGAATGGTACCCACAAGGCTCTGTTTTTTTTTAGACATGGTAGATTGTTGCGGCCAGCAGGCAAGCCTAATATATCTAAAACAGTGATACTGCGTAAACTGTTAGAGCAGCAGGCGAGCCTAATATTTGGTAGACTGTTTCGCATCCTCTACATTTGTCGTTGCCTGAAAGGCTTGAAAAAGTGGTGTATTTTCAAGGCCTCATGTACAGAGAAACATCATACCATTTGGGCTAAGGTGGGTTATCTTCTCTTGGCGGCCAAATTTGTGTAGTTAACTAGAACACATTTTTGGGCACTATTTTTAACACTAATAACAAAGAAAAAATAACATTACATGGTTCAAAAGTGAGATTATTTAGAGGGAATTAAAGCCCAATGGAAAAGGATGTCAGGGATAATTTAATAGTCCTCTCAAGTTTGACCCTTCTGGAAAACAAATCGCAGACTTTTTGCACCTCCATTATCCCTTAAGAAGGGATAAGAATGGGATATTTTGAGTATAATAAAAAGTAAAAAATTTATGAAGCATAGTATCACTGTTAAACGAAACTCATAGCCTACATCTGTACAAGATATATAAAGGTATTCTCTATAGTAGTGCATAAGGTACTAGCATAATTATCGTGAAAGTGAAAGATAGAAAAGAAGGAACCTATTTCTCCTCTTGTTATGAGCATAAACACATTTCAAAAGAATAAATTCAAGCCTTACCAGCGCGGACGACAGGAGCAACAGGGCGGCGACAGGAGCACCAGGGCGTCGGCAGCAGCAACAGCGCGAACACGATAAACCGCAATAACAACACGCGAACAATGAAACAGTAAAACATAAACATTCGCGGGCGATTTATTTATAGAAAATAGTTCGGCCGAACTATTTTAGAAGTAAAATTTTGGCCTAACTCTTTTAGTAGTTCGGCCGAACTTTATTTGCCGATTTTCCAAACTCCGGCAAAAATTCTGTTTGCCAGCGCCGTTAGTGTGCCGTCATTGTAAACGGAATTTAGAGTTCGGCCGAACTTTATAAGAAAGTTCGACCGAACTTTGTAGTAGTCCGGGCGAAATTGTAAAAATTTTTGGCTGAACTATTGTTGGAAAAAAATTTTGGGCCCCGATTCTCACAAAAGTGTAACCCAGCTTCATGTTTCCGCCCTTATGAATTTTTTTTGTTTTGATAATACATTCAAATTTTACACTTTATGTCACATTTAATTAGAGATGTAAGGAAATCTGATGAGAGGGATCTATCCAACCTATGAGAATTATTGCTACCTTAAGGTCAAAATAGGTCCTTTCTTCCTTATAATATATAATTCTACTATGTGTGTTTATATATTGATATAAGAAATGTTTGTCGCATAAAAAAAAAATAAAGATATTATGTTTTAAGCATAATATTTTATGGATTAATTTTATAAAGGAACACATTTAAGAAAAAATAGAAATATAATGATTTTAGTTGGTGCCAAAAAAAATTTAAGGCCTAGAAAATTCTATTTGCTCTTTTATTTAAATATATAATTTATGATATGAATTGGATCATTATATTGTTTTTCATCCATCTCGATGCATGTGGAGTGGAAAACATGTACGAGTCAACTCAGAGGATTGTTTTTACCAGCAAGACCTAGTTTGGTGAAATGTGGCTTGTAACCTTGCCGTAGTGTTTTGAGGCATCAAACGATGTTTTTAGTGGGTAAAAATTTTATAGTTTAGTTCTGCACCTTTTCATGTTATTCTACACATAGATACATTTCCAAAGCTGCAAGAATCATGTCAATCAAAGTCTTTATACAAAATTTATGCCACACATATGTTGACCTTCCTGTTTTCACACGTATAGTTTGGGATCAACTCCCATTATTTTTGAAAATGGGGATATCCATGTGTTTGTGATGTAAAATAATCTAGAAGATTCTATATTTTAACTCTAGTTAAGAGTTCATGAAGTCAAAATTAACCACTAGTAAGTTATCAGCCTATTTTAAAATTGGGCCACTACAAGGAAGAGGCATTATATACTTTCGAAAGAATTTTGTTCCATAAATGAGAAAATATAGCCAGGAGAGATAAGAAGTAGAGAACACATAGAGGATATGTACATTGTTTCAACCCATGGGCCACATGCATTACTTCTTTGTACCTGCAGCCATATTTCTAGATAGAGAAAGAGAGTGAAGCGGTCTCAGCTTCCGTTTGGGTTTTCTCCCAGAACGGTTTCTCACACAGCATATCTTGTGTCTTGTGTGTGTGCTTATTTTTTCATTCTCTATTTTTATGCATAATTTCCATGCGCATGCGTGCACTAATTAAAATTAAATACACATATCTTAAAATTTAATAAATTTTAATAATGTATAATTTTAAGAGTTTTAATATAATATTATTAGATTTGTTGTGATGAACTTTCCAATGAAATATCCTCCACATTTTATGGATGATTTGGTATGAGAGCAAGATTTTTTAGGCTATTTTGTGGATATTGCAGGGATCTAAATTTGGAGAATATGTGGGTTTTAATGTAGAGGAAAAATATGAACGGGGATTGGGATATCGTGAAGATGCGCAAAAAAAAAATGAAGAAAGAACCTCAAAAATATCAACCCAATTCGAGTGTCCTGAACCAATCCCTACTTAAAATGGAATAAAAATATGATATCAAGTCATACCACGATGAGATCGATGCTGTGAAGTTGAACCACTAGTTGTAATAGCTCGAAGTTTATTTGATCATCCATTAGATCGAAGAAAGGAAAAATATCTCATTTGCACAACTGAAATTGGATGGTCATGCACTGACATGCTGGGAGAGGCACATGAAAACCCTGACATTGAAAGGAGAACCTCAAACAAATAATTGGGAGGATTTAAAAATGGTTATTAAATCACAGTTTTATCCCATTTAGTACGTGGAGGACTAGTGGATCCAGTGGCATTACTTTGAGAGAAATCCAAACCAAAGCATGCATGACTACGCCGTAGAATTCATAAAGATGGTTACAATGTTGGGTATGTATCCAAAGAACCCAGATGTACTCCTTAAGTATCTCAGGGGTCTCCACCGCCCTCTGCTAAGTGATGTTTTTGAAGCACAAATCAGTGGACAAGGCTTGTGTACAAGCATGTTACCTAAAGAACATAGGTTTCAAAAGAGTGCAATCAATTGGACCAAAGCAGAAGTAATAAGATGAAGCTTCTGAGGAGGGGAAGAAGAAGCGAAAAGGGGGAGAATATAAAAATACTGCATCCACAATAGACTAATTCAAATATCCTAGCAACCACTACAAGAATTGCAACATTGATGGCCATACAGAGGAGAAGTGATGGAAGTTTCATCCAGAGCTAAACCATAAGAACAAAACGAAATAATAAGAAGAAGAATCTCATACCCACTGATTTGAGAACCAAGTTGAAAGCATCTCATATGTGGATGAGAATATCGTTCATATAGAAGGAGGTTAATCTGAGTATCCAACAGCAACAAGAAGAGAAATAAATGACCAAAATATTCCATATAAATATACATGTGAAGAATATGAAGTTGATTCTCTATTTGACTCAATATTATAGGAGAATCTCATAGCAAAAGAGTTGGTCAAGAAGTTGGGGCTAGAATTTCATGATCATCCAAACCCATATCCACTAGGATGGAGAGCTGAAGGTAACAAAACAATGTGAAATTAAATTTTATATGAGTGTTGATTTTATTAATGAAGTAGATCTGGATGTGGTTCCCAATGATGTATTTGGAGTCATATTTGCGAGTCCATACATGTACATGCATGATGCAATATTCATGAGGAGAGCTAACTGGTATCGGCTCATGAATAGGCACAAAGTAAAGTCACAAATTTTCACTGGTAAGGGTTATCCAAGCCAAGAAATTGATCAATTCTAGCAAGAAGTAAGTGTTATTGTTTTTGAGAGAAATTCAGTTTAAATAGGGGTCAATAAGAGGAAAGGAATCCCTAGAGGGGTGTACTCTGAAACAGAAACACGAATTGGGGGAGTTGTTATATGCCTTCAAGGATGTGTTCCCAAAGACTAAAGGGTTTCCGCCTAAGAGAGAAGTGGAGCACAAGATCTAGCTATTGCTAGAATCCCCATTGCCAAATATTGGGTTGTACAATAAGTATGTTATAGATGCAAGTGAGGTGAGTAAATATTTGCAACAGTTGCGGGAACATGGTTTCATTCAACTCAATACATCGCCATGTGGGTCACCCATCATCATTGTGTCAAAGGAGGATGGGAATTGGTGGATGTGTATATATTACAAAGCGTTGAATAAAATGACGCTAAAAAAACATCGTCAGCTTAACATCGACGATATGCTAGATTGATTGCAGCAAGAAAAGTACTTCACCAAGTTGGACTGGAAGTTTGGATATCACCAGGTTCGAGCCAGAGAATAAGACACTTAGAAGATCACCTTCAAAACTAGGAAAGGTTTTTAGGAGTGGGAGGAGCATATTTCACATTTAATGTAGATGCTAGAAACATTCAAGAAGCACCAAATTCTAGAAAATCTTAAGAAATATGAGTTTTTGTAGCATTTTTTGGTGTATTTGGGGTATGTGATCGGTGCAAGAGAGGTGACGATAAAACCTTCTGAGATGGAGGCGAACATGAAATGTTTGGTTCCTGTTAATGTTTCTGAGGCCATGAGTTTCATTAGGGAACCACAATATCAAAGGAAATTCGTAGCCTCATTTTTACCTGTAGTAGCACCGCTCCATGCCATAATAACAAGTGGAAAGAGTTTAAATTAGGAAAAAAGGTCAGCAAAGGGCTTTCGAGGAGCTAATGAAGAATATCATTCTAGCAACAATTATCACATTACCAATATTGTAGTGGTATTTTGAAGTTGAGACAGATTTGAGTGGGTATGATATGGGAGTTGTCTTGATGCGAGGAGGAGTGCCCATTCGCTACCACTCTGAGGTATTTGATGGGGTATTCCTTAACTACCTTACTTAGGACAAGGATATCTATGCCATGGCGCAAGCTGTGAAGAAGTGGAAGCATTATCTGGTGGGAAAAGAGATAGCAATCCACACAGATCACCAGTCGTTACAATACTTATCATCCCACAGTAAGCTATAGCAGACGAGGCAGTACAAGTGGATGGGGTTTTTACAAAAGTGGCTTACATGCTTTCAATGCCACCAAAATCAAATATTACAACATTTGGTACTCCTATGCACATGGATCCATTCAACCATGATGCATACAAAGAGGCATATTGAGAAGATGGGGACTTCGAGGAGGTGTATCAATAGTTGGAGAGTCAGAGTCATGTGCACGATGGAAACAAAAACATTGACTACTATCTCCAGGATATGTTAGTATACAGGCTGGATAAGCTAAATTTTCCTAAAGGTGGGTGAATGCAGTTGATTAGAGAGGCACACACCTCCAAGTTTGCAGGAAAATTTGGTGTAGGGAAGACCGTGGCTAAATTGCAAAGGTATGTGTATTTTCCCAAGATACAATAGCAGGTAGCTAGGTTCACAATAACGTGCATGATTTGTTGTACCAACAAGCCTAGCAAGAAGAAACATGGTCTATATCATCCCTTACATGTACCTACTCGTCCTTGGGAAAGCATTTCCAAGGAATTTGTGGGATGTTTACTAAAAACCAAGAAGCGACATGACTACATTTTCATGGTATTTGACAAGTTCAACAAGATGTCTATTCTGATAAAAATACCATTAGTGGACAGGAAGAAACAAACTTGTTCTTTGGATAGGTATGGGTGTTCTTTGGGATACCAAGGAGCATCATTTCAGAAAGATATACAAGATTTATCAATTCATTTTGGACTACATTGATGGAGAAGATGGATACGAAGTAGAAGAGATCTATAGAATCTCATCAACAGACGAATGGGCAAACAAAAGCAGACAACAATAATTTGGTTCAGATTTTGAGGGGATACAACCAAAATCATCTGAAGATATGGGATGAAAATTTTGTATATATACAACATTGCTACAATAAAGCACCACAAACTTCTACATGAAAGTTCCCACTTGAGATTGTTTTGTACGTTTTCCACCTTCAACTTTGCCTATTTCATATGAGCAATAAGGAGGATTGAGGGAATATATTACAGGAGATGCTTTGAGGGGTTGAAAAAAAATAGAGAAGATTGGGAAGATCCATCTATAGGTACAAGAAACATTGCATAAGTCACATGAGAAGTATAAGGTCTAGCATGATCAACGCAGAACTTAGAAATCATTCAAGGTGGGAACCAAAGTGTGGTTACAGTTGAACAAGTAGAGGTTGCATGGGCCTAGTAAGAAAATAGAAGATCTTAGATATGGTCCCTTTGAGATACTAGAAAAGGTGGGTGATAATTCCTATCGACTTAGTTTACCACCATATATGTGCATTTACTCAGTTGTGAATGTAGAGAATTTGAAACTCTATGAACCTTCCCTGATCGATCACAAACAGGAAAAGGTCCTACCTTCTGTGGAGAATTTGGAACCAGATGCTCAGGCAGAGTTTACAGAAGATACAATTTTGCAGAAGAGACTCAGAACTAGAAGACAGGGGCAACATGACCTTTGGTAGATTCGGTTGAAGGGACAACTTCCACGCAAAGCTAAATTGTACACTAGAGAGAAGGTGGAGGAATTTTTTCCTCACGTCATTCAGTAAAATATTTTAGGGACCAAAGGCCTCTGAAAATGGGGAGGCATGATATGGATCATCATATTTCTTTTCATCCATATCAATGCATTTGGAGTGGAAAAAGTAGAGGAATCAACTCAGCGGATCGTTTTTAACAGCGAGACCTAGTTTAAAGAAACAATTGTTTTGGGTAAAACATTGAAACATCAATGCCACTCCTTTTCATGTTATTATATACAAGAATACCTTTCCAATGGTGTAAGAAGTGTGTCAATCAGAGTCCGTATGCAAAAGTTATTCCAGTGGAAAGTTTTCCTTCATGTTTTCACACCTATATTTTAGGAGGATCTCATGTCAGCCCCTATTATGCACAGAAAATGGGCTAGCCATGTGTTTTTTTTATTTCAAATACTCTACAAGATTCTATATTGTAAATGTAGTTAAAAGTTCATGTAGTCAAAATTAACCACTAGGAGAATATTGGGTTGTGTTATAAACGAGCCGCTAGGAGGAAGAGACATTGCATTATTTTGAGAACATTTTGTTCCATAACTAAGAAAATATAGCTAGGAGAGATAGGAGGTAGAGAACACATAGAGGATTTGTTGACTGTAGAAGCAAAGGGCCACAAACATTACTTCTTTTTACCGACAACCATATTTCCAAACAGAGAAAGAGAGTGATGCGGCGTCACCTTCCAGTTGGGTTCTCTCTTGAAAGGTTTTCCCGAAGAGCATATCTTGTGGCTTGTTTGTGTGTGCTTATTTTATCATTCTCTACTTTTTTGCATAATTTCCATTCACATACATCCACTAATAATAGTTAAATCCACATATCATAAAGTTTAATAAATTGTAATAGTGTAGAATTTTCAGAGTTTTAATATAAAATTATTAGATTGGTTGTGACGAGTTTCTGAGTGGAATATCCACAGAAGTTTACGGATTAATTTATTACATACTTCCATTTTGGTCTTGAAACGAATCAATAGTACTCTATAGCTTAATCTTTATTGTAAAGTTAATTTTTTTCCTATTTTTTAATTAAAATTTCTTATAGTGGACAACAATGTCCATGTTCATATAGCTAAGAAATTTCCCTACTACAAACAACCATGAGTATATTTGTTTCAATTTGTTATAAGTGACCATATTAATAAACATAAAATGATATTACAAATCTCACATGGTGAAAAAACACAATTTCCACAACTTTTTAGTAATTTACTAATTCCACTCTTTTTTCCAACTCCCAACAAAATTGAATGTTGTTGATTCATTTTTTAAAAATGTTTTTCCAATTAGCATTCGTTTCTATGAAAATAATGATAAAGCTATTATTCCTTGATGGGAGATAGTAGCCATAAAAATTACATCCATAAATTCCATAATAAACATATCAAAACCTTATAATAAAACAAATGTTGAAATATAAAAATTTAGTACCCTAAAACTTAGTGCAAGCCTTTTTCAATCCTCTATAAATAAAATGACCTCAAAATTTCCTTATCTAAATCTCATCCATTTACCTCAATTATTGCTTAGATCTCATGGCTTAATTTTTTATAGTTCTATTTATCTTTCCCACCTAAAACTGTATCAATAGGTCTCTATATGTAAATTAAGACTACATTATATGTCAATTAAGACTACATTTAAAAAAAAAAACAATTCCCCCTCAACGAAAGTAAACCCAATTAAACTAAAATAACTTTGTTTAGCTTTTATATTTGACCTCGTCTTTAAGGGCTACTGCTTTAACAAACTTTCAAGTTCAAAGGACCACTGCTCTAACAGAAGTCCAGCGCATAGGCTCAGTTGGCATAAAATGGAAATTTGTTGACCTTTATGTTTTTATGGCTTTAGAGGTTATACATGAGATTATACATGGTAGCCCGTTGCAATAAAGATGGATGCTATTTCGAAATATTCCTTCCTAAGAGAGACTTATCGATACCATTTGATACAGATACTTGAATGTAAAATTTTGCATCGAACAAGATCAGTCATTCGTACAGTGGCACTCATTCGCATGCTGACAAGATCACTTGATCAGCATAAAAAATCCGTTGAACAGGGTATGAACAAATATTTAAGTCATCTATATTGTGTGATATAATAACGTGTCCCCTAAGAACGGTATTAGAGGTATTGTTGTTATAATCTTATTTGTCCATAATTTACTGTTGTCCAAGAATGTCAGTGAAGGTTTCCAAGCGTTTTTGAGATTATAAACGTTTTAGACTTTAGTATTTTACTCGAAACCCCAGTCTACCTTGGCTATCGTTCTTAGCTAAAATTCATCTGGAATATCATATGTGACAACAACATCAAATTCATATGGAAGATCGTAAATTACAATAGCATTCGTTTAAACGAGTGTCAGCTAGAAAATGTTCTTGGCATGTAAAAGCTATAATTCGTGGATAGTGTCATTTACTTTACACACAGTAGTCTTCATATTTGTTTTGTCCTTACCCTTCTCTCAAAAGATATGGGAGAGCCTCGTTAAACGCGTTAAAGGCAACATAAATCCTTGACGTTTAAGCAACAGTTTAAAATTTTCTGTTGCGGGGTAAGGTTTCCTTCCCTGGTTACACAGACATGGATTGGGCTAGAAATTATGATAATAGGATGTCCAGTTATAGAGATATTCCTATGGTTGATTCAGATCCATTTTCACAGTCATGCAAAAAGTTTACTCTCGCTGGGAAAAGGTTTCCTAAGCTGGTTAAACCAATATAGATTGGGCTACAGATTCTGATAATAGGAAGTCCAAAGATTCTGAGAAGCATAAGGCGGCTTGTAATGATGTTTACATTCTTGATTTTGGTATGGACAGTAATATTCAGGCAAGAAGCAATGCTCTATTGATGCTCTATTGCTCTTTCATCAATAGAAGACGCAGGATGCCATGGAGTTGTCATCACCGCACAGACAAAATCATGGAATATAACCATCAGGATTAGCATAAGATCATCCTACATACTGTGATGTGAAAGTTTTATTCTAATAGCCTGGAAACAATCTCTCCATGTGCAGCGCAAAATTGTAATGCGAAGATGATTATTGGTGGTGTGATTGAATTACAGCTCTTGCCCTACTAATGAGCAGTTATGCAGTATCTTCAACACTTCAACAAATTCTTGATCGGGTTTTAAAATTCAAATCTTTGTGGGCATAACTTTGATAGAGTCTAGGGCTTTAAAAAACAAATATCTGTTAGCATTAGAGGGGGATAATTGAGCTGACTAATTTCAGCTGATTTAGAAATCTATCACTATTTACCATTTCACGGAAGATACTATTCAAATTATCAATAAATATTAAAAAAATTCTCTACATAAGAGCAGAAATACTCTATAGGTTGCGTATGTCGCTTGGACCTAGTTAGCAAACTCTTGAATCTCTCTCATTTTCAGAAGAGTTTATGTATGTGCGTAAAATGAATATGGTTTAGCCCATGTACAAGGGTCCCTAAAAGCACCTATGTTTTCTAAAAATCTCTCAAAACCTAGGCAGTAAAAGCACCTATGTTTTCTAACAGTAAATATTATATCTTTAAATATATAAAAATCAGAAATATGCAAACTTAGCTTTGGGACTTTTATTTGCATACTAAGCCACATCCCATCCCGAGTTTAGATTGTTATTACCAGGTCTCAAATACTCGGGGGCGTTGGATATTAGCTTGATCAGTCCCGTGCGCCCACAGAACTTGGCTAAGAAAGCGGTAGCGTTTGTCTGAGACTTGTTGAAATTACTTACAGCTGCTCAAGTACTGAAGCCGCCTTCCATTTCCAGCGATAAAAAAAAAACGTTACATAGAGCCGCTTGCCATTTTTTATTGATCAAAGTTTAAAATCGGAAGGACAGTGGTCTCAAAGCACATCAAAATTTCCGGATTTGAAATTTCATTGAGGCAGATTTAATAGAAATTCCGCATCACACTCAGCAGTCCGTACGGCTGCCCAAAATCGGACACAGAAAATTCATAAGGCAGAATTAATAAAAATTTCGCATCACATTTTTGGTGACGTCAGCAGAAATTTTTGTGACTCGAAATCGTTATACAGATTGGTTAAATCCATCTTCAAGTCCGGCGGATAATTTTTTCAAAGGGGTTCGATTGCAAAGTCTTAATGATTTTTTGGTTGATTGTTGAACGCCTTGTTAAAAAGATTAATTAACATATGTCTCAACATATGTTATTTTACATGTGCATGAGTTTTGAAATGATGGAGTCCAAAGGATTTTAAAATTGGTTTATGTTTTTTTATTTAACATCACACCATATATACATCATGTGGTATATTGTATAGGCGGTACTTTTGTTTTAAAGTTTTAAAATAGTTTTATTTTAATATAGTTTTTTAATATATATATTGTAAAAGTGCTGAGGCATAAAAGGAGTTGAAAAGGCCTGTGAACAATATATACATTGTAAGTTTTATTTTTACACACAGCAGAAGTGTAAAACAGAATTTGAATGGCACAACAGTGCATTCATTTTTTTTGAAGAGACAAAGTATTTTTCCAACACACAACAGTGAGTTGTGAATGCACAGATAGAGTGAAATTTTAGAGAGTGTGAGTTTTGTTTTGAACTGTGTTTTGAAGCAGTCAAAGATTTTTTGTATTCCCTCAGTCAGAGGTGATTTTGTAACCAAGTTTTTGAAGTTTAATGAAATAGTTTTTAGAGTGAAAAATCTATTTCCAATGAAGAAATTTTTAATATTTTCTCTGTGTTGAAGATGGGGAATTTTATTCTCCATTGTTTTTCTGGAATTTTAAATATTCCAACATGGTATCGGAGCTAGTCCAGGCTCTTTGAAGGTCAAAGAAGTTGAAGGAAAGGAGTTCTTTGTTGCAGCAGCTTCTCCAACAGAGTGAAGACTCAGCCAAAAAGACTTCAAGGTATTTCTCTATATAGTTGTTGTGTTACTGTTGCTGAACAGTCAATTTATTTTGAATACATAGTCAAGTGTTTTTGAATCATAGTTAAGAGTGCAGAATGGCTGGAGCCAGCACTGGTGTGGGTATGGGAAATATCCATCTCCCAATGTTTAATGAGAAAAATTATGACTACTGGTCAATAACTATGAGAGCTTTATTTGTCTCCCAAGACTTATGGGAATTTGTTGAGGATGGATTTGAAGAGCCAGTAGATGAAGAAGAGTTTGAAGATTTAACTCAGGTAGAGAAAGAGTTGCTGAAGAGCAATAGGAAGAAAGACTCCAAAGCTCTCTTCTTATTGTACCAAGCAGTGCATGAGAGTGTGTTTCCAAGGATAGCAGCATCCAAGAGATCTAGAGAAGCATGAGAAAATCTCAAGACAGCCTATCAAGGCATGGAAAAAGTGAAGACAACAAAACTTCAGTTGCTGAGGAGAGACTTTGAGACTCTCTGTATGAAAGAGTCAGATACTATTGACTCGTTCTTCACTCATGTGATTGGAATGGTCACACAAATAAGATCTCATGGAGAGACTCTTGAAGATAAGAGGATTGTGGAAAAACTCTTGAGGAGTCTACCCTCAAGATTCGATGTGATTGTCACCACCATAGAGGAGACTAAGGATCTCACAAAGTTCACAGCGGATGAGCTACATGCATCACTGATGACTCATGAGCAGAGATTGGGTAGGAGTGAAAACTCATCTCTAAAACATGCCTTTAAGACCCAGATGTCTTTCGGAAGAGGAAGAGGGCAAGGCAGAGAAAACAAGACAGGAAGAGGCGGAAGCCAAAACAGAGGTGGAAGGAACAGTCGAGCAAATGCTCAAGGAAGGGGCAGCAATCCAAATCAGCATCAAGGCCAAGGCAGTAGCCAGCAGAGTGGTTAGCAGAATGCTCAAGGACAGAGGTATGATAAGTCCAATGTCCAATGTCACTACTGTAAAAAATATGGTCATTATGCTAATGAATGTAGAAAGAAGCAGCATGATATGGGAAACAGAACTAGTGCAAATTTCACTAGAGAAAATCTCAGCCAAGATAATTTGTTTTTAGCTTGTAATATGGCCGAAGAAAAAAGTGAGGATTTATGGTTTCTAGACTCCGGTTGCAGTAACCATATGACAGGAAACTTAGCAATGTTTTCTATGCTAGATGAGAGTGTGAAGTCACAAGTCACACTAGGAACTGATAGCAAAGTTTCTGTTATGGGAAAAGGAAATGTAAATGTTTTAACAAGGAAAGGTGCAAAGAAATCCATAGCAGATGTGTATTATGTTCCAAGAATGAAGTGTAACCTCTTAAGTATTGGACAACTTGTTCAAAAGGGGTATAATGTATTTTTTGAGGATGATGTTTGTACCATCATGGACAAACCACCCAGCAAACAATGTATTGCTGAAGTGAAGATGACAAGGAACAGGATGTTCCCTCTTAGAATGAGAGCAGATTTGAAGAATGAAGAAAAGATAGCAGCAGTGGCAAAAGAGGCTATCCAAAGCAAACCAAAAGATGAAAATTGGTTGTGGCACTTGAGATTTGGACATCTCAACTTTGGAGGTCTTAATTTGTTGAACAGAAAAGGAATGGTAAGAGGTTTACCATTGATAGAGAAGTCGGACAGCCTTTGTGAAGGTTGTATCTTGGGGAAACAACACAAAGAAAGTTTTCCTTCCAGGAAAAGCATAAGGGCAAAGGCACCCTTAGAGATTGTCCACTCAGATTTGTGTGGACCGATGCAAACTCCATCGCTTGCTAGCAGCCACTACATGTTAACATTCATAGATGATTTTACAAGAAAAACTTGGGTTTACTTTTTGAAAAACAAAAGTGAAGTGTTTGAAAGATTTTGAAATTTCAAAGAGCTTGTGGAAAACCAAAGTGGGCTGCACATAAAAGTCCTAAGGACTGATAGAGGAGGTGAGTATATCTCTAAATATTTTATACGTTTTTGTAGAGAAAATGGTATTCATAAGCAATTTACAACTAGATATACTCCGCAGCAAAATGGAGTAGCCGAAAGGAAGAATAGAACCATAATGGACATGGTAAGGAGTATGTTAAAGGCAAAGCATTTGCCTAATGATTATTGGGCTGAAGCTGTACATTGTGCAGCATACATTTTGAATAGGTGCCCTACAAAAGCAGTTATGAACAAAGTGCCGGAAGAGGCATGGAGTGGCACAAAGAAAAGTGTCACACACATGAAGGTTTTTGGATGTGTGGCTTATGCACACATTCCGGATCAGCTCAGAAAGAAGTTGGACAGCAAGGGGGAGAAATGTATTTTCATTGGATACAGTGAGGAATCCAAGGCCTACAGGTTATATAACCCATCCACCAAGAAGTTTATTGTGAGCAGAGATGTTTAGTTTATTGAGGAGGAAGCTTGGGATGGAAGCATAGAGAAAACAGTGAATGTTAAACACTGTTTATCTCATGATGAAGATGATGATGAATTGGCTGAAATACATCCCCAAACAGCAGCACCAACACAAGAGCAGCAAAGCACACCCTTGAGGATAAATGAAAGTGCTTCTCCAAGCACACCACAAGGAGGAAATTCAAGTGCTTCCTCAGGCATTTGTACACCAAATGAAAGAGGTAAGAAGTTCAGAAATTTGAATGAAATTTATGCACAAGAGGCAGAAAATGAAGGTATCAATTCTTTGTTTGCTTTATATTGTCATGTTGATGATCCTGTTCATTTCGAAGAAGCTATTAAGGATAAGAAATGGATAGAAGCTATAGATGAGGAGATTAATGCCATAGAAAGAAACAAGACTTGGGATTTGGTTGAACTCCCAAAAGGTAAAGATGTCATTGGAGTTAAATGGGTCTACAAGACCAAGAGTAATGTTGAAGGCAAAATAGAGAGACACAAGGCAAGACTTGTCGTCAAAGGGTATAAGCAAAAGCATGGGATAGATTATGAGGAAACTTTCGCACCGGTTGCTAGAATGGAAACCGTGAGAGCAGTGTTGTCCATAGCAGCACAAAACAAGTGGAAAGTTTACCAAATGGACGTGAAGTCAACATTTCTAAATGGAGTGTTAATGGAAGAGGTTTACATTGAACAACCTCTCGGCTATGAAAATAAAGGCCAAGAGCACAAAGTGTGCAAGTTGAAGAAAGCTCTTTATGGGCTGAAGCAAGCACCAAGAGCGTGGTACAGTAGGATAGATTCCTATCTACTGGAAAATGGATTTGAAAAGTGTGAGGGAGAACCCACCCTCTACATCAAAGAAAAAGATGGAAAAATGTTGATTGTAGTTCTATATGTTGATGATGTTATTTTCACAGGTAATGATGATTACCTTATTGAATATTTTAAAACAGTCATGAAAGAAGAATTTGAAATGACTGACATGGGTTTATTGAGATACTTCTTAGGAATAGAAGTAGAACAAGATGAAAATGGGATTTTTATCTCACAGGCAAAATATGTTAACGAAGTGCTTGAAAGATTTAATATGCAGGAGAGCAAAGCAGCGATCACTCCCATAGTGATGGGATTAAAACTCAACAGAGAGGACAGCAGCAAGGATTTTGATCCTAGCTTGTATAAGAGCATAGTTGGCAGCCTCATGTATTTGACTGCAACTAGGCCCGACATAATGCATGCTATTAGTTTGATTTCCAGATTCATGGAGAAGCCAAAGGATGCACATTGGCAGGCAACGAAGAGAATTTTGAGGTATGTTAAAGGTACAAAAAGGTTTGGTATTTTATATGCTTCTTCAGAAAATTTAGATTTAGTTGGATACACTGACAGTGATTGGGCTGGAAGTGTAGATGATCGGAAGAGAACTTCCGGTTATGTTTTTCACATGGGTTCAAGAGACATTTCATGGGCTTCTAAAAAACAACCTATTGTAGCATTGTCTACAGCAGAGGCAGAATATGTGGCAGCTACAGCAGTAGCGTGTCAAGCAATTTGGATGAGGAGAATGTTAAGAAGTTTGTGCCAAGAGAAGGTAAAAGGAACAGTGATTTATTGTTACAATAGCTCAGCTATTGCATTATCGAAGAATTCTGTGTTTCACAAGAGAACGAAACACATTGACACAAAGTTTCATTACATCAAAGAATTGGTAAACAATGGTGAAATTGTTTTGGAACACTGCAGAACTCAGGAGCAGTTTGCAGACATTCTGACCAAGCCATTGGGGCAGAAGAGTTTTGAGTTTTTGCGGAAATGTCTGGGTATGATTGATAACCCAGCAACTGAAAGTAAGGGGGAGTGTTGAAATTACATACATCTGCTCAAGTATTGAAGTCGCCTTCCATTTCCAGCGATCAGTCAAGATCGCAGTATAAAAAAAAAAACATTGCAGAGAGCCGCTTGCCATTTTTTATTCATCAGAGTTTAAAATATGAAGGACAGTGGTCCCAAACCACATGAAAATTTCCGAATTTGAAATTTCATTGAGGCAGATTTAATAGAAATTCTGCATCACACTCAGCTGTCCATATGGCTGCCCAAAATCGGACGCGGAAAATTTATAAGGCGGAATTAATAAAAATTTCACATCACATTTTTGGTGATGTCAGCCGAAATTTTTGTGACCCAAAATCGTTATACAGATTGGTTAAATCCATCTTCAAGTCCGGCGGATAATTTTTTCAAAGGGGTTCGATTGCAAAGTCTTAATGATTTTTTGGTTGATCGTTGAACGCCATGTTAAAAAGATTAATTAACATATGTCTCAACATATGTTATTTTACATGTGCGTGAGTTTTGAAATGATGGAGCCCAAAGGATTTTAAAATTGGTTTATGTTTTTTTATTTAACATCACACCATATATACATCATATGGTATATGGTATAGGCGGTACTTTTGTTTTAAAGTTTTAAAATAGTTTTATTTTAATATAGTTTTATTTATATATATTGTAAAAGTGCTGAGGCATAAAAGGAGTTGAAAAAGCCTGTGAGCGATATATACATTGTAATTTTTATTTTTACACACAGCAGAAGTGTAAAACAGAATTTGAATGGCACAACAGTGCATTCATTTTTTTTGAAGAGACAGCGTATTTTTCCAACACACAGCAGTGAGTTGTGAATGCACAGATAGAGTGAAATTTTAGAGAGTGTGAGTTCTGTTTTGAACTGTGTTTTGAAGCAGTCAAAGCTTTTTTGTATTCCCTCAGTCAGAGGTGATTTTGTAACCAAGTTTTTGAAGTTTAATGAAATAGTTTTTAGAGTGAAAACTCTGTTTCCAGTGAAGAAATTTTTAATATTTTCTCTGTGTTGAAGATGGGGAATTTTATTCTCCATTGTTGTTCTGGAATTTTAAATATTCCAACAAGACTCTGGGCTCCTTATTCATTGGAGGCAGGGCCTGAGAACGCAGGATTCGCTGCAGCCCTTTCGGAGGACTCGGCAGCCATTGCAGCTTAACCCCATGACCATAAAAGCTGATTTGACAAAAACAAGAAAACACACAAAACAATAAGAAATATAATATTCGGTCAATCTACAAGCTTACAGCATCGAGTGAAATCAGCGATAAACAAAAATAAATAACACAACAAACTTTCAAAATCTACGGGAAAACACCACCGACATCAATCTGTAGATCCGCTGGTTCTGTAAATAAACTGCAAGCTACTGATGACTTGATTCCAAGACAAGAAAATGGAATGATAATTTAGTTGTTTTCATTTCTAGGAGCGTTAATGCGGTGGGTCCCGCCACCGTCAACCAGAGGCGCGCTCTACAAATAAAGAAAAATTATTCTGCCGCATCATTTCACCCTGTCCCCTCGGCTAGATTCGGGTTCATTGTCCAAAAATAGTTTGACAGCCGTTGGGTTTCGCCAAGGTTTCGTGTCACCTCACCTTTGGCTTTTCTAATAATTATCTGGTATTTTAATAATATTAAATCTGTTTGTAGCTATTAGTGTACCTGTCGCATCACAAGTTTAACAGATCGAAATACTATCCGATCGAGTTCAATGAATCTCTGAAACAGTTGAGCGTTTCCGATGAATGTCGAAAAGGTAACGAAAGTTTGGACAGAGTGTTGCCGTAATTTGCCCACACCTTTCTTTTAATTATTCTATTTGCCCCACTTTCATATCCAAAAGGCCAGGTAGATTTGGACGGAACCATAGTTTAATTGACCCAATAAATTATTCTGTTTCACCCACTTTCATATCCAAAAGGCCAGGCAAGTTCGGACAAAGATTTAGTTTAATTGAGCCAAACCTTTAGGTTTAATATGGAAAATTTTAAGGATGGATATCTATTTGAAATTTTAGAAACCTTGGCGAATATTAGTAATCTAGAATAGAAAAAATGTAAAAAATTTGATGATATTTTTGTAAAAATATCCAAAATTTTGATTATATTATATTATTCTATGTAGTATATTGTTGATTTTTAAGGTAAAATAATTTCATACTATAAAATTTGGGTGAATTAATTTTAGAAAAGAATGGAAACTGGGGAATATTTTTTTGGGGGAAAGTATAGAAAATTAGCCCACCTACGAATATTAGCCCCTAAAATTTTCCCTTATCACCGAATTTCACGCCACATTGTTTTATGGGTCCCTGCCGCCTCCTGCTAGTCAGGGACTATAGTAATCAAATTGAAGAGCTGAAATTAATCTTTCTCCACCATAATTTATAGTTTTCTATTACTTCTTCATTTCTGTTGCTACCACAACCAATCAAATAAAAGTATGAGTGCTTACAACCAATGAAAATTTTTATTATTTTATTGGCCCCTTCATGGTTAAAAAGTTTGGTTTCATTGATATTTTTAAAACTCAAACTAGTGCCAGCATTAGTTCCCTGACATTAAATGTTTGATTCGTTTTTTTCTTCCCATAGTTGTCAAAATTTGTCTAACTTTTAGCACCACTCAGAGTTTCTGCACAACACCTGAATAGCGACTGCCACCTGCACATAACACATTCACATCTTATTTATGTGGCATTCTCTTTTGATTTTCGCTTTTCGTTATGTTGCAGGGTATCTAATGGCTAACAGGGATGGAACAGGATCAACTATCTCCTTTCAACTTCTTGACCAGCAGTTGCAGTAATAGCAGAGTAAGCATATGAGCCAGTTCCCATTCCATTTGAAGGAACACCACCAGCCATTATATTCGCCCCCCCACTAAAATATTTGAATTCCTTGGGGTGTCTCTGAGTTGCTTTAACCTATGAAAACACAATGTGGAATTTATACATTTGTACAGAAATATCTAGAGTGTATCTTGACTTTAAGGTCGGTTATATTAAATGGTTTATGCACAGAGGCCACAGATTTTGAATTTATAGGTTTATGATTTGATTTTCTACAGTGGACATCAGTCTTGTACGATAGGGTGTTCATATTATTTTGAAAGTGTTCATATTATTTTGAAAGAAAGGATATGTGATATGGAGACAACATCCTTCTATTCTATCCTTGGGGTGAATAAGGACTCCTCCGCTATTGGAATACGCAGCGCCTACAAAAAACTAGCAATGGTGAGCACAAAATATTGGTTGTTTATAGATCCTGTGAGGTTATGTTCATTAATTGTATGTACTGATTTTGCCTTGTAGAAATGGCATCCTGATAAATGGTCAACCGATCCTTCTTCATCTGAGAGAGCTAAATCTAGATTCCAACAGATTCAAGAGGCCTATTTAGGTAATATGAAAGAAAGATGTGGACTTCTATCTGGCATTTTTTAATTTAAGTTGTGCGTGATAAATAGCTGAAAGCTTATTCTATTTGCAGTTCTATCTTAAGACACCAAGAGAGCACTATATGATGCAGACATGTATGAACCTTCTCAAGATATGGATGTAAGTTAGTTAGTGTCTCTCCATTTGTTGCAAAGTTTAGAGCATATAATCTTGTCGAGTGGAAATCTCTTCGGTTGTACAATTTATTTATATTTGAAGAATTTTTGTCTGGAGTAGTTGTCAGGCTAGTTTTGATTAGGATTAGATCACTATAGTTTTGATTAGTATTATATCACTAAATATGTGGGATTAAATATCCTCATCTCATCTATTTTAAATTAAATATTCCCACCAAACTTTTTAAGACATATATAGTTTTGTTTAGGACTAGAACACTAAATCCTTACCTAATCTTAAGACGAATATAATTTTGTTTAGGATTAGAACAAGAAAATTGGGAGACCAAACCTCCCTTCAGTGATTCCCATCTGTCATATTGCTAACATTATTTCTATATTTTAACATTATTCCTATATTGCTAACATGTACAAATCAATTTAAATTCAAACCAATTTAAATTCTGAATACTCACTAGCGATAATTAGGAGTCTTGTTGTTGCCATTTTTTTCCTATTTTGTGTAGGCGTTTTGTGATTTCCATGATGAGATTTCATCTCGGATGGCCAATAAAAGAGTGCAGGTATGAAATATGATTGATGGCTATCTAAATGGGTGCATGCGCAATATTAGAAATCAGTATATCAGTACTCCTTTTTGGAAAATTTTATGGGTACATCTGCATTATAATATCTTGCAATTTTTATCATTGTTTCAGCTCGTTGGTATGGTTAGTCACGGATGAATTTTTTCCATTTCAGAGTAAGCAAGAGGACAAGCTTCAGTAGTTGCAGGAAATGTTCACAAAATGTTAGAAGAAGACGAACTAGGTTAGGGCCATTATTATGTAATCACAGGAACGCATCAGAAAGGTCAGATATAAAGCCTACGTTCTCTCCTTTATTAAAAGGAAAATTCCTAAGAGGCATTTCGCATGGATCCTTCCTGGGTAGCCTAGCCAGCATACTCGATCGAGCAGGGTGCCTCAATTAGAAGGACCCACTATCTCACTCACTCAATAGAAGGGCCTCAGATCTCTAAGGTCCTCTGCTTGCTTTTCAAGAGGTTCCTTCCGGCGGCATAAACATGACAATAAATAGCTGTAACTACGAGGGTTTGAATAAAGGCAATGTCGAGAGGGTTGGCGAATAACAAAGCTAGTTCAAAGTGGACTGACTTACGTTCACTTTACTGGATGGCTTCTTTAGGCTTCTTCGGGTAGCTGAAATAAAGGTTAAACCTCTGGACTGTATGATTAACATGGGAAGATACCTACCATGAATCTACAAAACCCCCAGGCATTTCAAATATTTCTACATTAACAACACCCGACCGACTCACTTCTCAAAGGTATTTAGCTATAACAGTATTCAATGTATGGGATAGAAATAGACAAAGAAGCACTAATAACTTACCTAGAGAAACAGAGCTATGACCGGAGGAATAGAGCTATGACTAGTTCATTGGCTAACCCAACGATTCTCATGCCAGTTGGATCTGAGCTCGTTAAAAATTTGAGATCTCTTTGAAGTTTAGTACATGGGTGTGAAGGAAAGGAAAAGTTGAATTTAGTCTGGAAATGGGTTCAGTTGGTCCACCAGTGTGCGATATGACCTATTCTTGCACCTCCGTAATTTTTTTCCTGGGCAATTTCTTGCGTTCCAGGCTTTAAACCTCTCTGTTGGATGCCTGGGAGCACAGGCTTTAAACCTGTCTGCTGGATGGCTGGGAGCATCGTTGGAGGCTGGGCGTACGCTTGGGGGTTTTACAATAGTAATAAATCCCCTTCATCTTAGATACGAAATACTTCAACCCAGAATCTACCCCTTTGTTGTCAACCATGGGTTTGTCTCGTAATATTGTTGCAACATGGGTTGCATGCAATCATGGCGTGGTTAACCATGGTGACTAATTTTTATTCACACTATTACTGATCATGGTTAAAATGACAGTTCTTGCACTTATTCCCATCACCTTGTATTTTATTTCTAAGTTTGTTTTTAGTGGAAAACATTAAAAACCATTTTGTCTCGCAATAATTGCCTACCTGAAAAAGGTTTGGAAGATAAATGGGAAGGATTCATGGGGTTACCATGCCTTTTCATGGTTTTAGTACATATTGGATATTTGAAATAAAATCAATATTAAAATAAATTTTATAAAACACTATAGTTTTCATGTCAGCAAGATTCTATTTGCATAGTTTTTTGACAAGTTATGGTGCAAGTCGGTTTCAATTATAAACGCAGGTTACAAAGGAAGTAGTTTTAGTCAAAGAAATATTAATGAATGATCCACAGGGAATTCAGAATGATAACACTGTTAGCAGCTCTACTGAATATTCCTTGAATGAATTCTAGTTTATTTCAAAAAAGTATTTACTTGGTGCTGTACAAAGTACTTTGGGATCCCAACAATCAACACTTATCTCAGGCTGTTAGAATTTATAAAGGAAATTTTGTTATAATCAAGATACTTATTCTTGGTCATTCATACGCTATAGAAATTAGTGTGTTAAAATTAGAATTCAGAGGCTGCTCGAAATGCCTATAGTTGTGTCTAGATACCCATCACAAAGATGCACAAAGGGATAGAATGAGCTTCACATATACCTTTTCGACTCAATCCAGAAACAAGATCGAACGTAATCCCGTTTCGTATTCATTTTCGTGAACTATTACAGGAGAGCACAGTTTGGCAGTATCATTTGATCTTGGAGACTTAATATGAAGCTATTGTGTTATGGGTGATCGACATAGTTCTACCTTGATATTTATGTCTTGCTCTAGTATGTTTTGATAATTATTTATTTCCATTGTTTTGTACTTAGTAGTTAGAGAGCCAGGGCACTGCCTGAGCCTTCAGTTGGGCCGCTCAAGGTGCAGTCAAAATCCATATCCTTTGTTTTTGTTATATTTATTTTAGCGGGTTTTTTTGGTTTTTTTTATTTCCTGAGTTGGTTTTTCATATTTTCATAACTGTATAGTTTAAACGAGAATTGATAACCCTTTTGTTTATCATGTGGTGTTTTAATATATATATATATATATATTGCATGAAATTCAACATAAATATCTCTAATGATATTTGCTATGTTGACCTATATAAATATTATGCTATTTTTAGACCATTAATTTTAGTCGATGATTATTCATTGCTCCAGCTCCGGTTCAAGGTAGGGACTAGTTTCCTTGTAGCCATCCTTGTTTTCATTTCGTTTTATGCATTTGGAAGTAGCCTCTTTAGTGGATGAAATTTTGGCTTATTATATTGTTATTATGTGTATCCTGTACATGTATGAACTTCTGAACTAATAAGTTGGTTTGCAAATGAATGAAATTGTGTATATAAATGTGCAATCATGTAAGCTATAGGAATCATATAGTTTCAAAATATTATTGAGAATATTCATTACCTTTGTAAATGTAGCTAATGTTGTAAATATTGTTCATAGCATTCATCACACTTAATGTTGTAAAGTTGCGAGGATATTTTACTTTTTAATGTTTTTTTAAGAAGAATAAGTTATGGGATTATTATAATGTAATTGTAATGGTTCGTATGGTTATTTTATGGTAAAAATAATCATTTGATCATAATTTTTTGTGTTAAGTGTTGGAACATGTAATTCCTACTTGTCTAAGTTGTGATTTTATATTTAAAGAGTTCCTTCCTATATGATAGGAGTTTGCTAAATCTATATGTTCCTAGTTTGGTGTGTGGTTGGGATATTCTCTCAACCAACTTATTGTGAGCCCAACATAGTTTCCCTATCTCGAGACAATACTTCATGTATATATGTAATCATTTTTTATTAATAAAATATAGCATGCATACTCAAATTTAATCTCCATATTAGAGCCTGTATGGGCTCAGACCTCAACCCCTCTTGGGCTGAGGGAAATAAGAGAGAGTATATTTTATTTTATTTTAGTTTTTTTAAGATTTTCCATCGATAAAGGTTCTAATAATGGATGGAGTAAGTCGAGCAGAGTGCCCCTGTGAAAGACTACACATTGGAAATATGGAATATTGCATGTTGGTTGAATAAGGTTGCTTGAAGTCGGTCGTGGCAGTGGGCATAGCACAACTCCTGACATTTGGTGCAACAATTGTGAACTTTCATTTTGTCTACATGATCTCACATAATGGTGCATGTGGTGGGAAGAGTAATTTTTTGCTGTATGATACATAGGAGTTGAACCCTTTCGACAATTGTTTATAGATCGGGCGAAGGAAACACAAATCTCTAAAGGTGGTTGTTTGGTAGTTTGGGTTGCAGTTGTATCGCAGAGTCGAATCTGGTCCCCATGAGCTCTTGCATCAGTAAGAAAAACCCTATTCCAGAGATTGAATCCGATGAGGAGTCGAAGCAAATGAAGACGGAGACGTTGAGCATCAATGTACATAGGAGTCGGAGAAAAACGGGTGATGCCCGACACTGTTAATATTTTTTGTGGGGCAAAGAAAATTGTGGTGTGCGTGGTGCGAGATACAATACAAAGTGTTACAGTATAGATTTTATGATCAGGACGTGGACCCCATGGGCGCTAGAGACAACCTTCTAGTGGGATTCTCTCCCTGCATAATGAAAGCTGCCCATAGATGATATGAGAGTATAGAGAGTGCAAGAAAGGGATCTAAGGAAAATTTTTTTTTTTCAAATATGATATTTTTACATTGAATTGAGAAGCAGGCACCGATGCCTTTTTCTTGAATTGTTTGAAAGTTTTAATATAAATACTGCCAAGGTCGTGCTTTGATGCTACAAAGATCCAGCAACCGAGAGGTGAAAGAATTGTTGGATGCATGTGCCACTTCTATGAATTAATTGACTCAATGGTATTCTTGTTGTGCAATTCCACGATAGGAGCACCCAAAGCATGGTAACTTGTGTTTTTCTACCAAAACTTATATGGTAGGTTCAAGGTGTATCTGGATCATAGTTGGGTTCGAGTCTTTTAGGTAATATTTTGCCACGGTAAAATGTGATATTTATCAATGTTTTCAAATTTGAAGCATTGAGCCTAGATAACTCAATGGAGTGGTTTTGTTAGAATTATCTACTCTAACAAATCGTGTAGGTGAATCCAAAACAACAATTAAATCAGAAATATTTTGTAAAAGATACTTCATGGGGGGTAATAAGGTTGAAGTGCGGAAAATATTAATTTTGTGCAAAAGCGACATTGAAAATTAGGTGATGATGGACAATACCATTTGTGTGAGTTTTTTTTTTAGTTTCTGGAATAGAATCTTAACTATGGTCACACATTTTAACTGTAAGAAAGTCTAGGATTTTTTTTATAGTTGTGTTTGTAAAGTATGTACCTGGTAACTCCAAGAGTTGGATTGTGTAATGTAAGACTTGTAAAGGCATGTGTATCCCCGTGAAGTTCGTGGCAATCGAAAAACAACTTTGTAATTGCCACTCTATAATTACAGGATTTTGGTCAGCCGGAAACCACTTTGTCACTTTGTAGTGATGGTTTGTGGTAAGCCACAAACCACATGCGAGCCCTAGTGGCTACAACGCCTTCACGGCTATAGAGCCTTCGTGGCTACAGTGCCCCTATGCACATAGGAACCTTAGTGCTCACATAAAAGCCTTCGTGCTCACAGCAGAGTAGCTGGTCTACAGAAACACCTTACTCACAAGAGAAACTTGGTTTCTCGCAGGTCTTAGTTTACTGAGCACAAAGTGGTCAACACTTATTTGGGGGGGGATTTGCAGGTATATGTACATGTATGTAGTAATAATGGTTGAAAGAACCATGTATGTGAAGGAAATCCTACAAGACTATCGGCTACAGTGGTTGGCACCCATGCATTCCGATGGATGGTTCGTCCTTTATATGGACGTCGACATATCCTTTTGTTATGTGTGACCACAATAGATTTTGAAAATTTATATTGAGACAAGGAGCGATTAAGGGGGTGTGTTGGAATATGTAATTCCTACTTGTCTTAGTTGTGACTTTCTATGTAAGGAGTTTGTTCCTACATCCAGGGAAAATTTTAAGGATGAAATTTTATCCTAAAGTTTAGAAACCTTGGCATATCTTACTAGTTTCAAATATTTGGTTGAATCAATTTTAAAAAAAAATGGAAATTGCCGAATTTTTTTCTTGGAAAAAGCATGGACAATTAGCCATCCTGCGAATATTAGCCCCTCAAATTTTCCCTGCCTATATCATAGGAGTTAGCTAAATCTATATGTTCCTAGTTTGGTGTGTGGTTGAGATATTCTCTCAACCAACTTATTGTCCGTCCAATATAGTTTCCCTATCTTGAGACAATACTTCATGTATATATATGTAACCCTTTTTTATTAATACAATATAGTGTAGATTTTATCTTGATATTTTTTCTATTTTATATATACTTAGTTTGATATTTGTTTTTTTATTAAAATAGTTTATGTATCTTGATAATAGAGTTTTAATAAATGTAAGGTTTCTTCTATTTTATATTTTCATGGTGATTTTTCTGTATGTGTTGATTGTTTTTCTACTATGTTTATGCATTGAAGATTATGGTTTTAAAAAATTTAGAATTTAAAATTTGATATCCTAATTAATTATAGCTAACAAAAATTGATTCTTGAAGTGTTGAGGTGTTTGATAAAAGGGATTCAATGCCTTATTATTTGGACCATACATTTATGGATGTTATTTAAGACGAAATTCTAAAATATAAGTTTAGAAGCTATAAATACGCATGATGCCATTCTTATAGCATGCCCAACTTAGTAAATAGGAAACTATGAGATGAGAAGGAAAATAGCTCACAATAAGACACCATCTTCTTGACAACTTACTACTATATTTAGCTTTCTCACTCTTAATCCACAATTCAATGCCTTATTGTTTGGACAATACATTTATGGATATGTTTTAAGAGGACATTCTAAAGCGTAATTTTAGAGGCTATAAATACACATGATGTGATTCTTATAGCATGCACAACTTAGTAAATAGGAAACTATGAGATGAAAAGGAAAATGGCTCACAATAAGACACCATCTTCTTGACATCTTACTACTATATTTAACCTTCTCACTCTTAATCCACAAACATAAGTATTCTAGATACATGCCTAGAAAATTTTCACACTTAAAATACTGTGTAAACATTAAGCTAGAACATAGAAATTTTAATTTTATATTACTTCAAAAGCTTTAGTAACTTTCTCACAAGATTTTCCATTCCAACATTTCCCAAGTAAAAAAGAGAGATACAAAACCTTTCAATTGGTATACCTCAATTCTCTTTAGTAACACCCCTAGTTTATGTTTGTTTCAAGTTAGACATTTGAACTTTCACTACAAGAAAAAAGGACATTGGTTAGGGGCGAAAAATGTCACCATAAGCTCATTGGTGATGGTCAAAAGAGTCTTTGTCACCAAAAACTGAATGTCACCAAAGGTGGTGTCGCCGAAAGTATAGGTGTTGTGGTGACATTCAAGGTCCGTCACCAATAATGATTTATAATGACGGATAATGATCGTCACCATTTCATATGAGCAATGGTGATGGACAATAGTCTCTGTCACCCAAAATTTGAACGTCACCAAATGTGGCGTCGCCGAAAGTATGTGTTGTGGTGACATTCAAGGTCCGTCACGAATATTGATTATAATGATGGATAGTGACCATCACCATTTTATATGAACAACAACATTTTTTTTGTAATGGACCTTTCATGGCCGTCACTATTGCTGTATAGATATGGCAACGTTGGTTGACCCTCACCATTTCATATTTGGTGAGGGTCAAAAAATGTCACCATAAGCTCATTGGTGAGGGTTAAAAAATGTCACCATAAGTTCATTAGTGATGGTCAAAAGAGCCTTCGTCACCATTCCATATGAATATCAAGGCACGATGGAATCAAACCACCAACCTCCTGCTTGTAAAGCAGGTGCTCTTCCATTGAGCTAGCACCCTTTGAAGAACTAGACTTTAAAAAATTAAACCTTCAAACTTTATAAATTCTAATTTATACAAATTTCAAGAAATTATAAAACTTTGTAAAGTCTTGGCAAATCTTTACTAAACAAGAAAAATAACATCGAAGTTGTAGGTGTCTACCTAATAGTTATGGAAATTATGAAAATCGGGTGGAGGTGTAAATGAAGTGTTGGGAAGTACCAAACATACAAGTAGAATACATTTGTTCCATTTTATAAGAAGTCTTAGAACAAGTTTCATATTGTAATCTATATGAACTAAGTTAACTATTATATGTAAAATATGCAAATGCTCTAATGAATAAATCAAGACTGCTAAATGTATATTTGTGCTATGAAAATTTGTATCCTGCACCAATATAGAATAGGTAGTGTTCGCCAACTGCAAAGTAATGTACATGTCAAAGACAAAATCAACAAGAGGAAGTTATTTCTATGAATTTTGGGGCACAATTACTACACTACCTATATTTGAATGTCCATTTTGTATATATATTATTATATTTAAAGCTCTAACATATTATAGGACCAGAAGAATACTTCCGTATTTAATGCAGAGCTTCTTTTCCATAGATAGAGAATATGCCATATCATATGTAAAGATCGACATTTTACAGTTATGTTGACCACTAAAAGAACCCATTTATCTTGAGACAATTTATAATTTTATGAAGGTGTTTAGCCTTGACTAAAACAATGACTGGAGAGGGGAAACGGGAGTAGACCTTAGTATGTGTAGGGATTGAGTGGGGTATTTCCTAGCAAGTTACATAATCTTAAAAAATTGATGGTGTTAGATGTGGTGGTGGATGTTAATGGACCTGCAATTGTTCTCAGCAATATGGAACATCGAACATGCATGGGTTGAAGATAAACAACAAAGAAAAACTATTATAATGTTTTCAATTTTTTTGAAAAAATCATTAAATGGAGTATATAGAAGTGACAATCTGTAGTGTATTTGTTTTGCAGACATATTTTGGTTTAGTTGAAGAATGTTTTTCCTTGACCAGACTGCCATCATTAGAGAAAAAGGGGTCATGACCAGGTTTTCAATTTTCATTATATGCTCATGGAGGCAATTATGAAGGCATGTCAAGCCAGTTTTAGTTGAATGTAGTGTTGAAAATGCTCTTTACTAGTGGTAAAATTCTATTAAGGCTCGGTTTGAGGGGAAAATCATTGGCTCAAACTTGAAAATACCCCACTCAATTTTACACTCATGAAATGTACATCAACATTACAAAGGTTTCCCAATTGCAATATTTCATTAATGTATATCCCACGAACATTTCTTATGTTGGGCATGGTGATTTGGTGTCAGACTACAGACTACTTCACTAATACACCAGAAATGTTGAAATATGCAAGCAATTCTCCTTGGACATAAAATATGGAAACATTTTCCACTTATCATCAAGTCGATTTATGTCAGTATGATCATTAAGTTAAAGAAAATTCATCTCAAGCATTATTATTAAATTTTACTTAAATATAAGAGTCCATACCTGACCCACATTAGGACAGAAAAGGAACCCTTTCTGATAGAAGTGATAGAATAGTAGTTCAAACAATAGTCTACTCTACGGAGTACTAAAAAGGACATGAAAAATTAAACATGGTTCTAGCATTTATACAACACCTTAGTGTGTGATGGCCAAGAAAAGAAGAAGATAAATCCAAATCTAACTAATACACTAGATATGAAAAAATCAACATGCAATTCTCCTTGGACACTTCAAATATGGAACCTTTTTCGACTTACCATCAAGTTGATTTGTTTCACTGTGATCATGATTAAGTTAAAGAATATTCATCTCAAACATTCTTACTACAATTTACTTAAATATAATAGCCCATACCTTGCCCACCTAGGGGCATGAGAGGAAACCTTTTGGACAGAAGCAAATGAATAATAGTTATAACAATGGTCTAAAATATTCTATAGAGTACTAATGACATATGACAAATTAAACATGGTTCTAGAATTTATAAAGTGCCTTTGTGAGTGATGGAAAAGCAAAGCAGCAGATAAATCGAAATCTAACTCCAAGCTTTTGTGAAACCATCCATCAAAGTCTCCATAGAACTCAATCTAATGTGGAAAACCAGAACAAATAACCAACACCAATGAGCTCAATGCATATTGGATTTCAATAAAATTCTATAAAAGACAGATATAGGTTGACTTAGTATATAAGAGAAAAAAAATATACTATATATAAGATCTCTTCTGAAGAAGAGATAGAAGTACAACCAAATAACAGGATAGTTTCCACCAAACAGAGGTATTCACTTGTAAGTTGTAGCATAGACCCTACAGAACCCAAATTACTATCGAAACAAAATTTACAAGCACTCCGAGATTAGAGCATGTGAGTTTTATAATACTTCCTACAGAGCATATAAAATATTTTCCAATACTTTCTACTATCCAAAAAAAAACTACAGAAACTCTCCTTAACAAGACATCGGAATATTCAAATACAGAGTTGGTGCCATACACAATTTCATCCAAGTAGATGTAAAAACCTTTGAGTTTTGATGCTTCAGTGGCCGATGAAGTTTGCAATTTTTGTATAGCTCCTTAGGCTTTCATAGAAGCTCTTTTTCAGGGAGACACTTGTACATATCATCAAACAACATTTCAAACTACTGAGAAATCTAATTTTAAAGTCTTCATCTTTTTGTTCGCTGCAATCCAAGATTTTGATAGCATAAACAATAAATTCCAGGAGACTGATGGTTTTCTGTTAAAAAATTGTGCGTTGTTAAGCTTCCATTTCCTCCCACTCCATGGTAAAAGCTTTCATCTGATGGAGTTCAACCAAATTTCTTTTTTTGGAGAAAGTTTGTTACAACTATGGGGACAATTATTTAGGATTGAATGTTCGTGCTGAGTCATGAAAAAAACAAACCAATCCTGGGAATTAAAAGGATTTCCCTCTTGTTAACTTCCTGTTGCGACCAAGGCTTTTCCATCTTCAAGGGAAGAGAATTTGACACCTTGGGAGAGAGTTGAAGAGAACAAAGGTGTTGGACTGTATTCATGCTGAGAATTTGATGAGGGATGTCTATTGTTAGGACATATTTTTAGACATGTGTTTCTATTCCATGTAATTTTTACTTTTCCATTAGGTACACATAACATGGTTCGATATATTTAGTCACATGAATTTATGCACATATGAATAATCACATATATTTATCCACATGTGAATAATGATATATTCACATGTAGTCAAACTTATTTATCCATATGTAATTGTCTTCTAGGAACTCATAATTTTTTTTTCCCAACTACCTTTCTTACCTTGCCTATCAATTGTAATCTAAATCTATATATTGGAGGTATGTGGAATGCATTTTGTAAGAGAAATGTGACAAAGGTTGCAATTGTTACCATGCATCATTGACGATTATTTTATAGAAAAAAGCTATTCCCATGTCCACTTTCTAATTGCATGCTTTGATATTTTGATTTAAGTTAGCAGGAGATCATTTCCACGTTGGCAAACAACAACAAAAATTGGAGAGAAATGGCACACTTATAAGCTTGGTCCTCATGAGTTCGATTTTCTTTATGGGCCCTCCCTTGTAATTTGGATTTGAAGGGGTTACTATTGTGCATTAATAAAGTAGCACACATACCATAGAGCATATTCTCTTGTAATATTGTGGGGTATACATCCCTCTGTGGCACATTTATGCTTGGAAGTTACAATTGTTGTGTAGGGCTGCACTTACCAAGGAGCATTTATTGCTGAGGAGGTGGCTGAATTTACTTTGGGATTTACACTCCATGAGGGATTTAATTAGCCAAGAATGGTGCACTACTTGAGCCCATTAATGGCTAGTTTGTAACCCCATCCTCTTGGCTTATAAAATGATGGAGGGCACATTAATATTTCAAACAACAGAGTTGTAGGCGTTGTATCTTTCAGACGTGTAGAGATTGAACATAATGAAAAACTGCTATAATACTTTATTTCTGAGTAATACAAAAAACATGTGATTGTTTTTGGAGCCTGTCCTTGCCATCCAAAACATTTCCCATTGTTGCATGATGTATATTAGACCCTATTTAGCTGGTATAGCTTGTTTTCATAATTTTCAAATTGCATATTTTATGTCAAGTAGACATTATTTATCTTCTGTTGTAAATTGGCTCATGAAATGCAGTCTTTGCACTCCTGAATATTTCCTTATGGTATTTTAGTGTATACTCATCTAAATTTTTGATAGGTGCAATCTATATTCTAAATTTTAATGTTTTAGGAGCTGTAAAATTCATTATTTGGGTAAAGATCTGAAACATGGTGTAGAAAACTGACATGGTATCAGAGCTGTACATATGAAATCTCTCAGCAAATCCATCTATGGATGGGACTAAATTTTGTGAGATAGATCTATCAGAAGCTTTCAGTGTGTGCAATGCCCTTGTTTTTGTGCTTGAAGCTGATCTGCCCCAAATATAGGCACTTGAACATGTACTAGTTTTGAGGGTGAGATGCCCGTCTGTTCGTTTGGTTGAGCACAATAAGAAGGTGGCCAAAAAGAAGCAAATTTTCCTTGATTCATTCAAGGACCGCTTGATCCCTCACATCACATAGAAGAAGACAAAGAATAATTTGTATCATGTCTCAGTCACTCTGTATCAAAGTGTGAAATTTGAACATATCCCACAAGATGCTTTTGAAGAAAAAGCTCACTCGTAACCACATGAGCAATAGTAATACTATGGCAAGATATCCAATAAATACCAGAGATCAACTTACAAACATAAGAAACAAGGTTTATGAAGATGAGTTAGTTCAGATAACTGTAAATGGATTCTTATTATCTTGACTTACATTTGTGCAAGGAAAATGGGAATGTGTGAATTTTTCCACTTTTGAAACATTGCGGGATGACTTTGTCCAGGAGGAGAGTTTTCAGTTAGAGTGGAAGAGACTCAAAATCTTCCACTCATTGGGAGGATGACTAAAGGAGGACCCAAGAAGGCCAAGGAAAAAGATATTTGTTCATCTAATTCTGAGGAGGAGGCTACGATCCATGTGACATGTTTCAAATGTTGTAAGAAGGAACATTATGTAAGAAAATATACAAAAAAGGGACGTAGCTACAAAAGAAGTTTGAGATGAGTGTTAAAGATGAAGTGGAAGAGTTCGCATCCAAGCTAGAGACATACTTCTCCACAATTTATTTTTTCTCAACCAGTACCACTTTATTTTTTATCAATATGTAGACAGTGGAGGATCAAAGCACATGACATTCAACTGTGAGATATCCAACATGTTTCAAGAGAAAAAGGATACATGCAAGTGGAGTTGAGTGATAATGCTATCTATGTAATACTTTCACTTTTGATACCTAGAACAGTAATGTATATGTCTACATGATAAATGGCTAAAAGGCCTAACAATGGAATAGGTAAAGTGGTACATTGAATCATAATACTAACACATCACAGACTACAGAAGGAGAAATGAAAAACAAACTAGGGGGGCTATGATCCCACAAGAAGGGAACAAAAGGGGGCTAGCCAGTTATTCTGTATTTTACCATTTTATTACTCCCATCGGTTCTTTAACCTTAACCTTATTAAGCCTTGCTTTATGGCTATCCTAAGTCTTATTAACCTTAGAAATTTGGAATTGGTGGTTAAGAGAGAGACATGCACTTCTTATGAAATCACATGGTATCTCATATGCATGCAAATATAATCCATGATTTTTGAGCATGCAAAAGAGATTTTGACATCCATTCTTTTATGATATTTTTCTCTAAATGCTTAGGCTGTTGTATTAATGCTAAAATAGAATTATGGACACAATTTTCATGAAACTATGTGGAAATTATGACAATGTGAAATGGAAATTATTGTCATTGAATAAACTTAATTACAGTTGATAATCCCTGGAGTCCCAGCAGTGAGATTTCCTGACCGGTCAATGCTAGAGCACTAGAGGGAAGTGGGATAACCTGAGGGACTGCATGACAAAGATAGGGATCCCATTCTTTGGGTTGTGAAACCTTATGGGAGAGGGATGGTACATTGAGATAGTTGTAAGAATTTATAGACTAGGAAATCCTAGGAATTAGACTGTATGAAGGGAGCTAGAGCCAGCAATAGGTAATTTTATCCTTGTGCATCCTTGGTCCAAATAATTAATTAATTTATATTAGTCAATGTCCTATGTCATATGACCCTATCCTTAAAAAAAAATGTTGTTTAAGGAAATTAATAATATCGCCCACCTTTAAACTATAACCCAAGGCCACCATTTTAACAAGATACTCAAGTTTGGAGATTTATGAAGCTATGTGCTTCTTCTTTTTCTTGCTGCTAATTTAATTTGGTCTAGTTTATTATCCTCTGTTTAATCTATATGTTTTGCATTCTGCAGCTCATTCCCTTGTTTCTTTAATATGGTTGATGTATCAATTTTTCTATATTGAAACCTTTAAATATTCCCAACCTCTTTTAAATAGAGAAGAATCTGAAAAAAACGATAAAACTACTTACCGGTGCAAATTGGGGTTCCACCATAGGAAGGAATGGAGTCCATTCACTGTGAGAAAACCATAGTCACCTTTCCACAGAAGCAAAACCCTGGCATGGTGCAGCAAAACCCTCAGCAGCCAAGAAAGAACAATGAAAAATAAAGGGCAATGGTGTAGTCAATCCCATCATGTGAACAACCAAGAAATCAAGACTGTTTGTTTTCTCCAAGAACATTCAGAATGTCAACTCCAATTTTTAATTTAAAATAATTACAAATATCAAAATAATAATTTAATATAAAATAAATAATTAAGACAAAATGATAATTTTGTCTTAAATAAATGTCTTATACAAGACTTTTGGTGTAATAGTGGTTGTAGGTGACTTACCTCAACTTTCAACAAATTCTATCACCTAATTCCCCCAATAGTTTGGATGTGATTTTCTTCAAATGAACAAGATCTAAACACCCAAAAGAATGAGGTCAAAGAGTTGATATTGTATGGCTACATCCAAGATCAATCACCTATGTGTTGTGAGTGACCTATCGAGTATCAAATATTCCCATCTAAATCTTCAGATAATAGATATTGCAAAGGTGTAGAAGCTCTTTTGTACAATACATAAAATAAATCAGCCAGGAAATATTGTGGAGTTATAAAATAAAGTAAAAACAACCTAGCTCCAATACGATTAATCTATCAATTACAAGTTGCTTCACCTCCTTAATGACTTGGGTTAGAAGAAGATTATGGCTGCGACCAAAACGGTTGTATCCTTAACATATTTTCAACTTTGCAATTGAAAAAAACCATGATAATGTTTCTATGTGGTGACCATGAAAAAAAGGGGCATGATATATTTGATTCAACACCTAGATTTTTAGAGTTTCCTTATGTATTTCCAAAAGATTTTTTTGGGCTCCCACCCACGCATGATCTCAAGTTCACCATTGAACTTAATGCAGGATGATTCCTATCTCCAAGGTTCCTTATCAAATGATTTCACCCATGTTATATGAATTACATATGCATCTATAATAAATGTTGAGTTTTGGATTTCAACCTAGACTGATTCAGGGAATGTGAAGAATCTGAATCCTTGGTAGAGTTGTGTGAAGATAGCCTATTCCATTTTTTTTGCATTTGGTCGAGGAAGATGTGCTGCTAAATGGGTTTTAACAATAGCTCCTAAAATGACTATGGCAGACATAATCAGGATACGAATCTGAAAGACCACACAGTGGTGTTTTGGGAGCATTATACAACAGATTCACAAAATTTTTAGCTGCGAGTGACCCTGTGAGAAATGGGTAACATTAGAAAAGGGTTGGGATTGGAGTTAGCAAGCACTGTTGGAAAAGGGGAGTCAAAAAAATTATGGTCTTGCAACTTCACCTTACAGCTTGCAAATTCTTTGACAACTGAAGGGGATTTTTAAGGTGCAATACGTGGTTTAGAGTCTAGACAACAACATGCTAGTAAAATAAAGTATCCTAAAATTGAGATTGTTTATGTAACATCAATATTGCACATTCATATTATGTAGTGGGAAGATGTTATAGAGAGAGTTGTGAACAAATGTGATGCCATTTGGAATTCAATCCCTCAGGATCAAATATAGTGTTGTCATGGTCTGCACTTTTATACTGAATGTTTCACATGTTTTATCTTCTACGAATATGTGATTACAAGGAGGCTTCAAACCATGTGAATATCTTAGATGCTGCCTTGCAAGATGATATGCAACAAATAGAACAAGTTCAGGAGTTGGGTGTAGAACTTAACAAAGTAGAGAGCATGTTATTGCAACCTGGTCTACAGCCAGGTCTAGTAGAGAATGCCTTATTTTTTCTAATGGGTGATACTTGTGATTTATTTTTTGCGCCTTTCTTTTGCTGCAAAAATTTTCTGCTGATCAATCGTATCTTTTTGAGTTTTGGAAAAGATATTTTTTACTTTGATGGAAATAGTGCATAGAATCCAACATATGGCTGTGGCTTAAGGCTTCTCACAAAGGTTTAATCCTTATATTTCATACCTCCATTCAAAAAAGTGGGCAGACTAATGTCATTCATCATTGAAATATTAAATGACAGATATAAAAGGTGCCAATCAAAAGTAAATAAGGGTGACTTTAAAACCAGAACTATAAAAGTCAGAAAGCAGGCTCAAGTTTTATTTTGGTTGCCCCAATTATTATAGCCAAGAATTTGGCACATTCATCAACTACCATCACTATTATGGTTACAAATTTCTCTTTTGTTTGGGGAAATGGCTAGCCCCATGTATCCCAACCATGAATGGGCTTTCCTAGGTGCTTGGTAAGAAAGAATCTTGGGAGTTTGTTTAACTGGGCTTTACCACTGGCTCCACTTTTCTTGTCCTAATCATGCTGGTGCTTCTATGGTCATCATGTCATAGAAACACTGTGTCAATGGTATATGGGCTGCTCACTAATGCTCAATTAACTTTAAAGTTTATATAACGTAATTTCTCGATTATATGTAATTTTTGGTTTACAACTTTGGCACGGTATACACAGAATTGGTAGGATCGAAAATCTCTGAGCCTCTTGCAACAAATAGAAGTTTTGGGTAGGAAGTTGAATGTGATAAGATTTGCAAGTATCCTCTTAGCTTGTGCCAATCTTAAAGCCCTTGACCAAGGAGAGGATATCTATGAAGAAATAATTAGAGGTGAGCTTCAGTCTAATATCTTTCTGGTAGAAACCCTAGTAGATGGGCACACTACAGAAGTCAGTGCTACTGCAGGTGTTAAAAGAGCTTTTACAAGAACCCATGATGTCATATCAATGTAGATCGAAAGTTGTTTATGGTAATTGACCGCTGATGGGTAAAATATCAGGAGGCATTCAAAAAATTTCATCAACATAGCATATCTTGGCACTAAGAAATTTATTTATTCCCCTCTATTTTTCTCAACAACATCTATGAAGATGGTTTAGTACAATCATATTCGCTTCTATGCTGATATTACTGTAGCTCTTACAAAAGATTTAAGCAACTAAACAAAGGACAGATGAAGTTTCAAATTGAGGGGATTCTCCCTTGCAAGTTGCAACAGATACCTATAGCCAGGTTATTATTAGTATTTTATTGAATGTGTCTTGTACGATCCCTCAGATGTTGTTACATCCTTTTAGTAATGTCCTTCCAATGCACCTCCATTTGATTGCAAAAGAAGGCCAATGTGAATTTTGAACGTTATTGTGGGGGAAGACTATAGAAGGTCTTATTCTCTAATTGATATTAATGTGCCTATTTAAGCTACAGCTTAGTAAGCTACTTGCTTGTACTCCTCCAAGTATTTTTTTACAAATTCTCCAAATGAATGCAACAATGAAGTTGATGCCTAGTTTTTTTAAGGGCCTGTGGTGATGACATGAAAATTAGCAGAGTGAGGCATAATTCACAGTTCACACCCTTAATTCTCATCTCGTTCATTCAGAAATGGTGGCACAGTTTTAGTTGAAACTTGAATCAACAAATCACCTTCTCTATTTAGAAGCTAGGCAACACATATATTCCTGGAGACATGGCTTATTTGTGGCAGCTTGGAAAAGCACACTAATACCAGTCAGAAAGGAGATTAGTCCTAGTTGGTTGTTAGATCTATCCATGTACATTTTGACAGAGATCATGAGCTCATGGTCTTAAAGAATTCCTTTGTTGACCGTGGCTGGATTGGACAAGTGGATGGCACACTTCCTATGTGGACCTTATCCTCCTTCAAAGCAAGTTATGTAGGATGATGCATGGTGACATGGTGACACGTAAAAGTGGTATCTTCTAAGTTGTTGCAAGATGATACCAACGGTTTGGCTTAAATAAGAGGGGCACACTATAAAGTTTTGGAGCTGCTCATTTCTTAACAATGAGAGGCTCCAGACCAATTTTCATGTAAAGATAGACATGGTGTTTTATGGGAGGAGCAAAGAAGAATATTCCTATTCATAAATGACCAATTTTACATGGTGCAAAGGGGGATGATGTAACTATTCCAACAGAGGATCCATGAACAATATTTAGCCCAGAATTCTACGTGTGAATAGAAGCTTTAAGAAGTTGAGCCAGGGATTAATTTAACATAATTCACTACAAAGAAAGTATGCTCTGCATCCTGGCAAGGAATATTTTGAAATCCTGTTAGAATGTTGGCTTGGGAAGTGAAGAGTTATTGCTATCAAATTTCTCATCATTTACAAGGCAGGCAGAATATGTCAAGGAGTTCAAACCAGCCTACCACGAGGATGATGACAATGCACTTGTAAATGTAGTTCCATACATTGATATGGACAGCTGATGGTGGTAATGAAGTTACCACTCAGTGAGTGATCCAGTGCCACAAGTTTCAAGCACTCAGGTTTGGATTTTGGCAATGCACTTGCCAACCAAAAGGATGTTTTTAAATTTCTTTTTAAATCAATTTTAGTTCTTTATGAAATTGTGGATGGGTGCAATGCTGAAAGGTACTAAATCTTTCTCCCATTGCTTTATAGGTGTGATAATGATCATACTAGATTGGAATGTTTAGAATGGTGAATCATAGTGGGCAGGAGGATCAATGTCTTCTTTGAATTAATTTCCCAAGGAAGGATGTAGTACTATCTAACCTTGTAGGATATAGTCAATCCAAAATGGGGAATTATGATTTAATGTTATCTAGGTAACATTAGATAATAAAAATTAAATTGGGGCAAATGGAGGGAAACTTCCACGTCACTCAAATTTAAATTTAGGAGGGAAAAGCCCCAAAAGGAATCTATAAAAGGAAGGGAGGAGAGTAATTATGATCATCATGAATTGTTATTATTTTTTATTTTGGGTTGAGGCTCTTAGAGGGTTTTAATACCAATGTTGCAAACATCTCGATAACATCCTGATTAAATCTCAAAATCACAATTTTTTGGGCTAGATAATGTTTTCCGATTTGTACCAATGCTTCAAACCATGTGAATATCTTAGATGCTGCCATGCAAGATGATATGCAACAAATAGAACAAGTTCAGGAGTTGGGTGCAAAACTTAACAAAGTAGAGAGCATGTTATTGCAACCTAGTCTACAACCAGGTCTGGTATAGAATGCCTTCTGTTTTCTAATGGGTGATACTCGTGATTTTTTTTCCCCTCTCTTTTGCGGAAAAAAGTTTCTGTTGATCAATCGTATCTTTCTGAGTTTTGGAAAAGATATTTTTTCCTTTGATGGAAACAATGCATAGAATCCAACATATGGTCATGGCTTAAGGCTTCCCACAAAGGTTTAATCCTTATCTTCCATACCTCCATTCACAAAAGTGGGTAGACTAATGTCGTTCATCATTGAAATGTGAAATGACAGAGATATAAAAGGTGCCAATCGGAAGTACATAAGGGCTACTTTAAAACCAGAACTATAAAAGTCAGAAAGCAGGCTCAAGTTTTATTTTGGTTGCCCCAATTATTATAGCCAAGAATTTCGCTCATTCATCAACTACCATCACTATTATGGTTACAAATTTCTTGTTTTTTTGGGGTAATGGCTAGCCCCATGTATCCCAACCATGAATGGGCTTTCCTAGGTGCTTGGTAAGAAAGAAACTTGGGAGTTTGTTTCACTGGTCTTTGCCACTGACTCCACTTTGCTTGTCCTAATCATGCTGGTGCTTCTATGGTCATCATGTCATATAGACACTGTGTCAATGGTATATGGGCTGCTCACTAATGCTCAATTAACTTTAAAGTTTATATAAAGCAATTTCTCAATTATATGTAATTTTCGGTTTGCAACTTTGGCATGGTATACATATAATTTGTAGGATGGAAAATCTCTGATCCTCTTGCATCAAATAGAAGTTTTGGGTAGGAAGCTGAATGTGATAATATTTTCAAGTATCCTCTTATCTTGTGCCAATCTTAAAGCCCTTGACCAGGGAGAGGAGATCTTTGAAGAAATAATTAGAGGTGAGCTTCAGTCTAATATATTTATGGCAGAAACACTAGTATATGGGCACTCCACAAAAGTCAGTGCTACTCCAGGTGTTAAACGAGCTTTTACAAGAACCCACAATGTCATATAAATGTAGATCGAAAGATGTTTACGGTAATTGACAGTTGATGGGTAAAATATCAGGAGGCATTCAAAAATTTTCGTTGACATAGCATATCTTCGCACTAAGAAATTTATTTATTCCCCTCTATTTTCCTTGACAACATTTGTGAAGATGGTTTACTACAATCATACTCACTTATATGCTGATATTGCTACAACTCTTACAAAATATTTAAGAAACTACACAAAGGATAGATGCAGTTTTGAATTGAGGGGATTATCCCTTGCAAGTCGCAACAGATAACTCTAGCCAGGTTATTATTAGTATTTTATTGAATGTGTCTTGTACGAGCCCTCAGATGTTGTTACATCCATTTAGTAATGTTCTTCCAATGTACCTCCATTTGATTGCGAAAGAAGGCCAATGTGAAGTTTGAACTTTATTGTGGGGGAAGACTATAGAATGTATTATTCTCTAATTGATATTAATGTGCCTATTTAAGCTACAACTTAGTAAGCTACTTGCTTGTACTCCTCTGTGTAATTTTTTACAAATTCTCCAAATGAATGCAACAATAGAGTTGATGCCTAGTTTGTTTAAGGGTCTGCGGTGATGACATGCAAATTAGCAGAGTGAGGCATAATTCACAGTTCACACCCTTAATTCTCATCCCGTTCATTTAACAATGGTGGCACAGTTTTAGTTGAAACTTGAATCAACAAATCACCTTCTCTATTTAGTAGCTAGGCAACACATATATTCCTGGAGACATGGATTATTTGTGGCAGCTTGGAAAATCACACTAATACCAGTCAGAAAGGAGATTAGTCCTAGTTGGTTGTTAGATCTATCCATGTACATTTTGATAGAGATCATGAGCTCATGGTCTTAAAGAATTCCTTTGTTGACCGTGGCTAGATTGGACAAGTGGATGGCACACTTCCTATGTGGACCTTATCCTCTTCCAAATTAAGTTATGTAGGATGATGCATGGTGACATGGTGACACGTAAAAGTGGTATCTTCTAAGTTGTTGCAAGATGAGACCAACGGTTTGGCTTTAATGAGAGGCACACTATACAGTTTCAGAGCTGCTCATTTCTGAACAATGAGTGGCTCCAGACCAATTTTTCATGTAAAGATAGACATGGTGTTTTATGGGAGTGACAAAGAAGAATATTCCTATACATAGATGACCAATTTTACATTGTGCAAAGGGGGATGGTGAAACTATTCCAACAGAGGATCCATGAACAATATTTAGCCCAAAATTATACATGTGAATAAAAGCTTTAAGGAGTTGAGCCAGGGATTAATTTAACATAATTCACTGCAAAGAAAGTATGCTCTGCATCCTTGCAAGGAATATTTTGAAATCCTGTTAGAAGGTTGGCTTGGGAATTGAAGAATTATTCCTATCAAATTTCTCATCGTTTACAAGGCAGGCGAAATATGTCAAGGAGTTCAAACCAGCCTACCACGAGGATGATGACAATGCATTTGTAAATGTAGTTCCATATATTTATATAGACATTTGATGGTGGTAATGAAGTTACCACTCAGTGAGTGATCCAGTGCCATAATTTGCAAGCACTCAGTTTTAGATTTTGGCAACACACTTGCCAACCAAAAGGATGTTTTTAGATTTCTTTTAAAATCAATTTTAGTTGTTTATGAAATTGTAGATGGGTGCAATGCTGACAGGTACTAATTCTTTCTCCCATTGCTTTATAGGTGCGATAATGATCATAATAGATTGGAATGTTTGGAAAGGTGAAGCGTAGTGGGCAGGAGGATTGAGGTGTTCCAAAACAGAGGCATCAGCTTGGCATGCAATGTCTTCCTCAAATTAATTTCCCAAGGAAGGACGTAGTACTATATAACCCTATAGGTTATAGTCAATCCAAAATGGGAAATTATTATTTAATTTTATTTAGGTAACATTAGATAATAAAAATTAAATTGAGGCAAATGGAGGGAAACTTTCACGTCACTCAAATTTAAATTTAGGAGGGAAAAGCCCCAAAAGGAAGCTATAAAAGGAAGGGAGGAGAGTCATTATGATTATCATGAATTGTTATTATTTTTTATTTTGGGCTGAGGCTCTTGGAGGGTTTTAATACCAGTGTTGCAAACATCTCAATAACATCTTGATTTAATCTCGAAATCGTGATTTTTTGGGCTAGACGATGTTTGCCAATTTTTTGGGCTAGACAATGTTGTATCCTTAACATATTTTCAACTTTGCAATTGAAAAAAACCATGATAATGTTTCTATGTGGTGACCATGAACAAAAGGGGCATGATAGATTTGATTCAACACATGTTTTTTTAGAGTTTCCGTATGCATTTCCAAAATATTTTTTTTGAGCTCCCACCCTCGCATGATCTCAAGTTCACCAATGAAATCAATGTAGGATGATTCCTATCTCTAAGGGTCGTTATCAAATTATTTCACCCATGTTATATGAATTACATATGCATCTATAATAAATGTTTAGTTTTGGATTTCAACCTAGACTTATTCAGGGAGTGTGAAGAATCTCAATCCTTGGAAGAGTCATGTGAAGATAGCCTATTCCCTCTGTTTTTCATTTGGTCGAGGCGGATGTGCTGCTAAATGGGTTTTAACAATAGCTCCTAAAATGACTATGGCGGACATAATCAGGATAACAATCTGAAACACCACACAGTGGTATTCCTGGAGCATTATACAACAGATTCACAGAATTTTTAGCTGAGAGTGACCCTTTGAAAAATGGGTAACATTAAAAAAGAGTTGGGCTTGGAGTTATCAAGCGCTACTGGAGAAGGGGAGTCGGAAAAATTATGGTCTTGCAACTTCACCTTACATCTTGCAAATGTTTTGACAACTGAAGGGGATTTTTAAGGTGCAATACATGCTTTAGAGTCTAGACAACTACATGCTAGTAAAATAAAGTATCTTGAAATTGAGATGGTTTATGTAACATCGATATTGCACATTCATCTTATGCAGTGGGAAGATGCTATAGAGAGAGATGTGAACAAATGTGATGCCATTTGGAATTCGATCCCTCAGGATCAAAGGTAGTGTTGTCATGGTTTGCGCCTTTATACTGAATGTTGCACATGTTTTATCTTCTACGAATATGTGATTACAAGGAGGCTTCAATGTGAATATCTTAGATGTTGCCTTGCAAGATGATATTCAACAAATAGAACAATTTCAGGAGTTGCGTGCAGAACTTAACAAAGCAGAGAGCATGTTATTGCAACTTGGTGTAAAGCCAGGTCTGGTAGACAATGCCTTCTATTTTCTAATGGGTGATACTCGTGACTTATTTTTTGCCCCTTTCTTTTGTTGCAAAAAGTTTCTGTTGATCAATCGTATCTTTCTGAGTTTTGGAAAAGGTCTTTTTTCCTTTGATGGAAATAGTGCATAGAATCCAACATATGGTCGTGGCTTAAGGCTTCTCACAAAGGTTTAATCCTTATCTTTCATACCTCCATTCACAAAAGTGGGCAGACTAATGTCATTCATCATTGAAATGTGAAATGACAGATATAAAAGGTGCCAATAAAAAGTACATAAGGGCGACTTTAAATCCAGAACTATAAAAGTCAGAAAGCAGGCTCAAGTTTTATTTTGGTTGCCCCAATTATTATAGCCAAGAATTTGGCTCATTCATCAACTACCATCACTATTATGTTACAAATTTCTTGTTTGTTTGGGGAAATGGATAGCCCCATGTATCCCAACCATGAATGGGATTTCTTGGGTGCTCGTTAAGAATGAATCTTGGAAGTTTGTTTCACTGGGCTTTGCCACTAACACCACTCTGCTTGTCCTAATCATGTTAGTGCTTCTATGGTCATCATGTCATATAGACACTGTGTCAATGGTATATGGGCTGCTCACCAATGCTCAATTAACTTTAAAGTTTATATAACGTAATTTATCGATTATATGTAATTTTCGGTTTGCAACTTTGGCATGGTATACACAGAATTTGTAGGATGGAAAATCTCTGAGCCTCTTGCAACAAATAGAAGCTTTGGGTAGGAAGCTGATTGTGATAAAATTTGTAAGTATCCTCTTAGCTTGTGCCAATCTTAAAGCCCTTGACCAAGGAGAGGAGATCTATGAAGAAATAATTAGAGGTGAGCTTCAGGCTAATATCTTTCTAGCAGAAACCCTAGTAGATGGGCACTCTACAGAAGTCAGTGAGTGACCCTATGAGTTAACCCCTATATGCACCGTGATAAGGAAACCATCACATATGCCACAAAATCTTATACCCCAGACTCGACACATTTTAACAGTCATGTAACCGGCTATATCTAAGGAAACCCAATAAGAATAAGACTCCTAGCTCAGAACCATATAGATGGCCCGAGAACTGTATACAGACACCCCCTTCCTGCTAAAAACATTCAGAGCATCGTGAACGAGACAGGACCAAACCAGTTACTAGCGAGGCGTCCTCCACTTATGTTACCTTGTATACGGGGCCAAATCCTCCCTGTCCTAGCTAGTTATCATCATGAAAGTTTTGAGTAGCAGTGAGTAATGTTCCTATTGTAGATATTATTGGTCGATCATGTTCGATGAGTGTGCCTTCTTCGACTTTTTCATCATCTGGGTATCCTCTTCGGAATATTGTCGAGATCAGTCTTCTCCCAGTTACAAATGCGCATATAATTAACACAAGAATCAAGGCACCCACATCATTTAAAATTATGGGTGTTTTGATTGAGTGCTTGATCTGCCCACTATTGCTGGATGTGATCTGCTCCGGTAGTGTATTCACTTGTCCTTCGGTAGTGGCTAGTGAAACTGCAGTCATATTAAAGAAAATATGTATTTCATAACGAACTATGCAGCTTTGACTCCAATATTGAACTCCCGCACTTCCATAAGATGTCAATATTGTGTTGATTGCATAGGTTAGAATTTTTGTGCAGTGGTAACTAGATATATCCCTGGTGCACTGAACCAGACCGTAGATCGTTTGAGAGGAATCTACAGCTGTATCCCAAGCACATATTTTCGTTATAGGTGTTGCTTCCCCTGATAAATTATTTAAGAGATTCTCAACAGATGACTGGAAGCCACTCGACATAAAGACACCCATGTCTCCGTGGAAGTTCTCACTGAAATTCATCCCTAGATCTGTGTTTAGTATTCCTGTGAAATTATAGTCTTCATAATGTAGGAAGCAGTGAAAAGGCTAGATATTACCACCACAGGCATTTAACCAACGTTCTTGAAGGTTAGTATTTTCTAGATCCCAGCAAGTGTAGTACTGGCCAACTGTTATGTCTTCCCTGCATTGGAGGAGACCATTTTATTCCTTGATTGAGTCCATTGATTCCAGGCATGACCATTTTATTCCTAGATTGAGACCATTGATTCCGGGCATAAATAAAGAACCAATTTGATTTCTAAAATTTCCAGACTGCGACGGGTCACTGTGCAGTCACATTTTCCAAGTGATTCCAAACCTTGCTGGTCAATCTGTAGGTTTACACAATTTACTGAAATGGAATTGAAATCCTATCGATAATTTCCACAGAATTCACCCAACCTAATGTACCAAGGGTTAGAAGAATAGAAAATCACCGAACATCCAAAAGGGTTGACTTCAAATCTCATTGGGTAATGTTATCAGGAGAGCTCCAATGGTCAATCTGTAGAATGTCACAATTTCTTTAAGATAGCACAGGTAATGAAGTGAGGGTTTGCAGGGCAGCAAATTTCCAAACATTCAGAGGTTTTCTTTCAAATTGTGTTGGGTTTTGTTAATAACTTGAATTTGATTTAACATTATGGCATTTTCCACATAAGGTTTGTTTGCGATAAACATTCGGAATATATGAGGAATTAGATATATATGTGTTGCAATTTTGATGAATGCATGAGGAATTAATTAGATCTATGTGGAAATTTTGATGAATGCCTGCGATCTGGATTGAGTGCATTAGAAAACTTGTGTAAAGAGGCAAGAGATATGAATATATTTACCTAATCAAGTCAAGTAAACTCCAGGCCACCTCAAGCTTTGAAGAAATCGATCCAGCCATTGTTGTCAAGCATATCCAGGATGATCATCCTTGTGCAACCCCTTGAACCGGGGTTTGAATTAACTATTTTCAATCCTTAAAACTGTGGGTAGTAAGAAACAGGGGATGAAACGAACGCACTATTCTATACCGGCGATGGAACGAGCTATTCTATACATAAGAATAAAATATCTCCTTCTGAATAGAAAAATTCAGTAAAGTTTAAGTGGGAAAATGGATTCAAAACTCTACTACCATAGATAGAGACTACACCAAATGGAATGGGTAATACATTCATATAAAAGATACAATATTCAAATTCAAAACTCTTTCCGATGTCTCAATTGGGATGAAAGATAATAATCAAATTAGCAATCACTCTCTCACGTGATTTAGCATGGAATATTTTAAGAGTGATTTTTTCATATATTTTGTTTGTTATTTAGTTGAAGTTATTTTTATTTTTCAAGATTTTAAAAGATTATTTATTTTAATAAATAAAGCTTAAACTTTAAGTTAGATGTTACACTTTGATAAATACAATAATATTATGAGAATTTTATTTAAGCCCACTCAAATTATCTTGGGATTCTTCTAAAATGAAAATTTCAAAAGCAAGGAAAATTTATTTCATCATAGAAAAAGTGAAAGTGCTTTCATGGATATTTTTAGTCTTCATGTTGTTTATACATCTAATTATTTTGGAAGAACTCCAATATCTATCCCAATTTGAATGAATAATTTCAACAAGGACATTGATGTGACCCTTGAGAGCTAAATCCAAGAATTGGTCTTTGCTTAATATGATAGGGAAATCCATCTTCTCTTATCATGTATTTTTTCCTCTTTAAGTACTATTATAGGGTCTCTTCTGAGCTTGTATATGTATTCTTCTCAACAATAAGTTTCCAACCATTGTATTCTTGCTTAATTATGGGCCATGCATAGAAATATATGACATTCTAAAAATTTCTTAAAGTTTTCTTTTTCTCAACCACACTAGCAATCATACTAGTGATGTGGTAGCAAGTTCACCCATCATCCGTATTATGACATGTCACAACTAGAATAATTCACCCTTGGGTTCACACTTTTTGAGAAATTCATCTTTTCTTAACCACTTATTGGGTTTGTTCTTTTCTTAATATGATAGGCAAAATCATCTTCTCTTATCATGTACAAAGCCCCCCTAAGTGGTATTAAGGAGGTGAATGTATTTTCTTCCTCTATATGTACTATTATAGGGTCATTTTTGAGCCTGTATATGTGTTTTGCTCAATAATAACTTTCCAATCATTATAATATGGCTTAATTATGAGACATTCATAGAAATATATGACCTTCTAAATACTTCTTCAAGTTCTCTTCTCCTTAACCACATCAACAAACACAATGGTGATGTGGTAGCAAGTTCACTAGTCATCTATACTATGCCATGTCACAACTAGTATGATTCACCCTTGGGTTTACACTTGTTGACACATTCATCTTTGCTTAACTTCGTATTGGGTTATAATGCTACTACTCCACAATTCTATCAGATTCTCCCCAATCTTCTCAGCATGCCAAACATTTTAAACCATGTGACACAGTGCACATGAACGTTTTATCTATGCAATACGTCACATAGAGGAAAATCTTATCCTATACAATAGCACATCACACAACTTATCTTTGTACGCATCCTGTTTTTCCCTATGTATTCTATGTCCCCCACCTCTTCTTCCTTTCTCTTTTCTTCCTCTATCCCTTATCTTTTCCTTTATTTTTCTTTCTCTCTTTCTTCATTGCATGATGAAACTATTTTGTTTTGTGGTAACCCCCTTTCCTCATATTTACCACATATAAAAAGACTATAGACATGCAACAAAAAACCAATATGTGACATGTGCTAACCTCAAAGTTTACAAGAGGTGCAACATCCAATTAGAGCATGCCACATGTCCTACTCAAAGTTTCCAATGATATGACAATGTGACACATGTCACACGAAAAATATTTCCCAACTCATGATATTCCAATGAGGGTTTACCACATGTCCCTTCAAAATTTCATGGCCTCTATCATATCACGCGATTTTTTTTGTGCAATACAGGCTATATCACATAAAATTAATTCTATGCAATACACAAAAAACATTAATAAATCCTTTAAAACCATCCAATTTTTTACAAACTTGTGTTGAAGTGTTTTCCACAGGGTGAGACACTTCTCTAAGGCCCCTAGGCTTCTATAAAACTCAAAAAAATGCATGAATACTTAAAAAATAATTGGTTTATGTGTTCATAAGATTATTTTTTCAAGTTAGTTTGTCAAGGTGTTCATACCTAGGTCCCATCCCAGAGGAAGCATGATGGATGCACTCAATGATGTGTGATGTTCAACTGTAAAAAATGGGTTGGAAACAAATCAATTTTTGACATGTTCAAATTTTAGAGATTAAAATTCTCTTTTGAGTAATTTTGAATTTTGTGATGGCTTAAGGATGATAAGCATGGATGAAACATGGAAGGAAATCACCCAAAGCCTCCAATGTAGATCTCACATCTCCTTGTCCTCTTGGAGGAATGTTATGGGAAATTTTTCCTTCCCAAACTTTCAGTGATGATTATCTTAAAAAAAAAGCATCAATAATGTTTGACTATTTGTAATACAATTAACAAATAAAATATGTATGTATTATGACCAAAAAACAACCATATCATTGGACTTTCGACATTTTTTGACTAGAGAGACCTTGTCCAACTAGAAAAATATTGACTTCTTCAAACATCAATATTTTGATAAATAGATAATTCACTTGGTCAAACATTGGATATATGAGGAAAATTTAATTTTCGTCGCATATCTGATGAAAAAAATTATCATTGGATATTCGACTAACATATCATCATATTTTTTACGATAATTGTGTTTATCAAATATCCGACAAATGTCAGGGATTTAAACAAAAACTAAAAATATTTGCAAGAAAAATCTAACAGTATGACTGAACTATTGGAGTATGACATCAGATTTTTGATCCATTGTACTAGTGTGGGTTATGGGTTAGGGGTTAAGGCTTAGGGGGTTTGTGTATTTTAGGTTAGGAGTTAGAGGCTTAAGGTTTAATGGGTCAAGGGATTAATGGGTTATGAGTTATGAATGTACATGTTAAGGGATTATGGCTTGGGAGTTAAGGGGATAGGGAATTTAGTGGCTATGGATTAAGGGTTTTATGGGTTTTGATAATGGGGCCCCTAATCCCCTAATCCCCTTATCACCCTTTGAAAGAAAATACATGGAGGATATTTGTGGGAATTGTGATTGTCCATAAAATGTGGATCAAATTTGAGGACCTTGTGGCCCTTTTCCTTGAACCCTAGTACTGATTGAGGTTGTATTTGAAGGGGTTAGCGAACAAAAAATTAATATGACCAAGAAGATTAGTGTTGGAGCACCTATGGTTTGGGAGAAAGGCTTAGGGGTTCTAGAAGTTAAGGGGTGTAAAAATTCCTTGAAATCCTGCAACTGCTTGAATGAGAAAATCTGAAACTAATTTTGTTACACCAAGGCACAAGATTTTTCTACGATAGATAAGCAGCAGGATAGAAACAAAGATAACGAAACACAATCACACATAATAACACACTATTTTTCTAGGGAACTCAACTGGGAAAACCCTCTACTTGTTGTAGATTTTATTGGAGGAAATTGAGCAAATATAATACTTTACAAGGAAAATTGTTCCAATAGAATATAAGGTTGTTCTCTATACTAATAGTTAGTTCGAAACCTCCCTGCAAGAACTCGAGTCAACCAATATTTCTTTGCATTGAAGTCTCTTATTCCCTAGCACTGGACAAGCCCCTATTATTTGGGAATTAACTCGTAATTATTAGTGTAGTTCTAGAAGGAAAAAATTGTCTGTGATTTGCATAGAGGATCCTCCTTGATACTTTGTTCCTACAACAAGCTCTCTACCTAGAAATTGTACATGTTCTTTGCCCTCACACCTATTTGCTTCACTAATCCCGAAGCTAAGTGCTTGAGGTATGCATTACCTTTGTTTAAGATGACTTCATATCCCTTGTCCTTAAGGGTTGCTACTGAAACAAGGTTCTTCTTCATTCCTGGAACATAAAGAACATCTCTAAGATGGAGAGAGCTTCCAGAATCCCTATCAAAGATGACGACACCAACCCCCTTGGTTGTGTACTTTCCATTATATCCTAGCTCAATATGAACGTCCATGTTCTTCTCCTCCAACTTGCTGATACTCCTTGCTCCCATTCATGTGGAAGGAGGCTCCAGAATCAATATACCATGTGTTTCTCCCTACCAAGCTTTCCATGTGTTTCCCTTTTCCCATATTTCCCTCAGCCTTGTCTGTAAGAGAAATATTATTCATGTCCTCGGTCTTTGTTGATATACCATCTCGAGTTCCTATCTAGATCTTCTCTTGAACATATTCAATCCATAGCCTTTCCCAACTACATCCTAGAAACCATACCAAGACTTATGAATTCATAGTAAAGCAAAACTCACAAGGTCCTGTTAAGGTATAGTGACACCCACACCACCTAGCTCATCTCTAACGCGAGTGAACTTCGTAAAATATCTGATGATGGGCTATACTTGTCTCATATGGATACTCCTTAGCTTCTCTTTAAGGGAAAACTTCCTGGGATCATTGATACTCCAATATAGATCTAAAATAGTTGAACATCTCAAAAGTTGTCTTCTTCTCATGGATATGAGTAACTATATGAATTTTTTCCCTTTTTGTATAATCTTCCTAGCCTTGGTATCATTCTTATTATGTTGGGTCAACTATTGGGGATATTGCAGTGGTGGTATAGCATTCTTGAAAAAATCCCCCTCCCCATTATCCTCCAATATACTATCACTATCCTCCCTTTCCAGGAGGTGAAGTTAGAAGCTCCCTCTAAATAGTGGTCAGATCTCAATCCTTGAAATGCCATCCTACTCACCTAGATAGCTCTCCTTCACAATATAGCGCTAGCCTTCTTAAGTGGTATGTGTTGGTCATGAACTGGTCTCAGCGTTGGTCATTATACCAATCATTGCTCTGATATCACATAGAAATTCCTTGAAATACTACAACTGTTTGAATGAACAAATTCGAAACTAATTTCATTGCACCAAGACACAAGATTTCTCTATGATAGATAAGTAGTGGAATAGAAACAGAGATAAAGAAATATGGTCACACATAACAAAATGATATTTTTCTATGGAACCCAACTGGGAAAACTCTCTACTTGTTGTAGATTTTTTTGACATAAATTGAGAAAATATAATTATTTACAAGGCCAACTATTTCTATAGAAAACAAGGTTGTTCTCTCTGTTAATACTTAGATCAAAACCTCCCTGTAAGAACTTGACCCAACCCATATTTCCGTGCACTGAAGACTCTTATCTCCTAGCACTAGACAAGCCCCTATTATTTAGGAATTAACTCCTAAAGCTTAGCATACTTCTGTAAGGAAAATTATATTTGTTATCTAAATACAATCTCCTCCTTGATATGTTATACCTACGAAAATATCTCACACAAACTTGTTCTCACAATTATGATACCATGATGTGCCTTTGTGTTCCTTTTAAGCCTTTCGTCTCATGTTATAATTGGCAAGTTAAGCTTCAGAACTCAAACTTGTGATTGATTTGTTAACTAAGTCAAACTGACTCTTTTAACTCATCATTGACTCAATTAGAGACTGAGTCTCTCACTCATATTTTTCCTCTAATTGAGCCTCTAATTTCTTCACATGAGTTCACTATTCCATGAACTTATCCTCCAACTCATGTGCGCTAAAGAAGGATTGATCAAGGTCTTTCTTGACTAAGGCATAATTCAAGAAGACCTTTCTCGCTACTATTTTCAATAAGGGGATTAGGGGTCAGGGGGTTGAGGTCTAGGGAGTTTAGGGGTTATAGGTTAATGGCTTAGTGGTTAAGGGTTAAGAACAAAGGGCTTAGGGGTCAAGGGATTTATGCAAGGACTTGATTGGGTTCCCAAGTCGTGAAAAAATGTAAGGCTAGATGTAAGGAAATGAGTGCCAATGCATGCTAGGGAATGATAACATGTTCCATATTGTGTGAAAGCATGTCAAAAATGCTAATATGTGTCAAGTGCTAAGGCATGCCAAGATGTGCAAGGGTGTGAAAATGTGTGCCAGGGAATATCAAGGAAAAAAAGAACGAAACAAGTTAAACTACGAGAAAATGAAGACATAAGAGGGTTAATAAGTCATCAATTCACCTTTTCCAAGAGGGTTGTTGGTGCTCAAATCGTTCCCACATGTAAGTGATTCAAGTCCACATTCACTAAGGACTAATGAGTCCTCCCACTCTAGGTGGAACTGCTGACCTGTAGCACACCACAGGGGGTAACTACTAACCCTGTAGTCTAAATTATTTTATTTTCAACAAAAAAATAAAATAAGACCAGATTTAGATAATCAATCATTGTAATAGGTGGTGATATTCACAGAAGGGAGCAACACATTTAATGTTTCATAATTCCTGAATCATATTCCTTGCGAGAAAAACAATAGTGATAAACTCTAACAAGGATAATAGCAAACATAGAAAGAACAAAAGAAATAAGGAAAAGAAAAGAAAAACACCAACTTAAGAACTATCCTGAAGTTAAACAGGGACATGTGCAACAAGTGAGGCATCTTCATTTTACTCTATACTGTAAATGAAAACAACTAATAGTAAATATCGTGACTAAGATTCATAACAAGAGAGTAAAACTTTATAATATGGAGAACATAACACACCTTAAAATAAAACAGATATAGCAACACCACAAGAGAAACATACAAAATTGCAATCACTGATAAAACATGAATTATTGTTAAACAAAATATAGATATTTAGTTATCAATAATTCAAGACTAATCATTCAACAATTATGTTGATAATATAGATATCGGAACACGAAAACCAAATAAGTTATTACTTTCTTTTTTTTGTTAAGTTGTGCTAATCTATTATTTTTGAGAACATAAAAATACATATGCTATAGCCAGGGACGGTAAGTTGCGCTTAACCGATCCCTGCCTTTGTAACATTGTTTCTGGGCCGCTACGGGGGAGGAGCTTGGCCTAGACAAAACTTGAAAATGAGCCTTACATTGTGCACAGCAACACTGATGCATCTAAAAGCTAGAGAGTAGAAAATTATAGAAAAGCCCTGCGGGCACATATGACAAAAAATAGAGTAAAACTGAACACATACGTAGACATTATTCATCATCATCATCACTGAAATGGGGATTCTCCTTGTCTATGGAACAAGACGGGGCTTGTGCAACGGTCGCTTCCACAACATCTTCCACTTCGATAGCAGTGCACTGGGGAGACTTTCAGGAGTGCAAAGGATAGGGGAGTCCAGGTCTACTCCTTTAGGAACCAACGTCCAAACGTCGTCGAAGTCCATGATCCATATATCTGTATCCTCATCAACCTGTGCAGGATTGTTCGGGGGAGCCAACGTGCAGTGCGGAGAGGGCACTCTGGGAGAGGAGGTGGACCTCCTCACGCCTAGACTTCTCCTATGCGCAAATTTCCTGGAGGATTCTACTCGCTGCTCGGGAGCAGATTGATGGCTAGCAAGGGTGGTGGGGGAGGAACCTTCAATCCATTCAAGGCGGTTATCGTCGCCGCAATGGTAACGACCCGGGAAGGCCCCTCTCTGACCTCCGCGAATAGTGAGTTGGCGCATTCTAGGGGCCATTGCGCACTTGGGATAGGAGGTGGGAGAGACACTGGGGATGGAGAGGCTACGAAGGCTGGGGGGAAAGTGCACAGAATGCAGAGCAAAAAGCAGAAGGAATCTGCGCAGCTTCACTTTGGGACTGAGACTTTGCACCTAATTGGAATCAGTTAGAGTCCATATCAGAAGGAGGAGAGCTAAATGCAACTGAGAATAGATGAAGGAGAAAAAGGGAAGAGGTCTGGAGGTTAAATAGGTGTGAGGATGAAGATTGTAAGTGTGGCCATGAATGATCTTCACACGGTACTACGTGTGGAGCTAAATCAAGTGAGCAGGCGCAGAGGGGTAGGCGTGGTTGCAATGTTGTTTATACATCATGGACATTAACGACAGTATGGACGAGGTGATGATCAGGGTCAGGTGACACCATGCCTGTCCGATCTACGTTATCTTTGGTTCTGCGAGGAGTGTGCGAGGAGTTAATGGTAATTAGATCCACTGCAGGTGGGGAATTTCATTGGAGATTTATGTTGTCTGCATGAATTGAGATTTGATGTTCACTGGTGTCAGGCGTGTCACCCACGTTTGGGGAAATACGTTATTACTTAAATGAGAGCGAGCCTCAGATTTAATTCATTGTGACTACAAATCGAAATAGCAGGAAGAACAGATATAACTAATAAAAAATGCGAGTTCAAACTTTCAATATTGAAAATGAAAACATTGTATCATGTGTAGTCAGTTTTAGTATTTCGTAAGGTTTTTTCCACTTCTGCCAACAAACCCCCATGATGAGAAACAAGGTTTTAAATAATAGTTTTCAAAATAACTGTTTTAGTAATTGTTTCTCTTGTAACCAATTGAAATTGAAACTAAAATAAATAAAAGTAAATTAAAGCTTGGCAATGAAATTATTAAACATTGTGTTGCCTTTGTGGCTTTGACGACTTGGTCCTTTTAGTCAGCCCCATTGGAGAGAGCGTGTGCACCCCACGTATCCTGACAGTTAGTGCCTGAGTTGTGATCAGGGGAATTTTGTTCCAGTCTTCCGATTGATTTGTGACAGACTACATTGGTGGGACCGGTTCAGCGACCCATGACGTATAAGCAAACTGTTGGATTGTTGCGTTGTGTTTAAAATGATTTTTCAATTTGACTAACTTGTCCCATTCAGTAGAAACTAACTAGGGCACGTTCTTGTATTTGGAAATTGCCACCACCAAACATGATCTTATTTGATTCTTGGTGGTGGGGAGATTCTGTATGATCTTGTTTACCTCGTCTAAAATAGTAAATTTCTTGCAAAGTTCATTGAAAACCATAGAAGAAGAAACTGATTCTTCCCCTAGCATGGCTAGACAACCCAGATCATGTTTCGTTGCTTTCCATTGATCAAAGATCTTCTGCCAGGAAATTGCCCAATTTCCTCATTCCAAAATAAAGGTACATTGAATATTCCTAAATAATTCCACTTAGTTCTGAAGTCATTTATATCTTTGATAAATCTATCGAATTCATCCCACATTGTCTACATAGCGACTTGCTTCTCCATTAACATACACAAAGAGAAAATGCATTCATCACTAGGAGGTAGCTCTAGTTCTACTAAAGTGCCATATTCCAATGTATTGACAATATCTATGATGGCATAGACATCTTCCAACCTTTTATCTAAGGTCTCATATGTAGAATTTTCCTCCAGACTAGTGCTTTGTATTAAAGCCTTTTCGCACTGCGAGATAACTCTCACATATGACTCAATCGTAGTAATTTTTTGCCAAACCTCTCTCTATATTTCTCCTTTAGCCTGCATTAGTACCTCCTTTCCTATCCCTATGAAATGAGAAAATTCCTCTATATTTTTGACCTCATTATGTTTATCCTTTAGAGCATCTTGAATCTACTCAATTTCGATTTTATTTTTCCTTATGACGATGTCGATTCTGTGGTCAACTCTTATGATTTCTTCTTCGGCTAACTGCAACCATTCTTATAGCTGAGAAATCTTGATGCGTAATAGCTTGGGATCTTCTGACTCAGTTGTCTGGACCGAACTAAGAGCCTTTTCAATTGAAGTCTTATACTCTGCCAAGATTTTTAGGTGTCAACCCTCTTTTTCATGAGATTCTGCTCTGACTGCCTCTAGATGCTTGAGAGCACTATGTCGCTCTTCTTCCTTGATCCACATAGCAGATTCTATTTCCTAAAGATGAAGTTTGACCTCCTTTTTCTTCTCAAAATCTTGTATTAGAACATGAGGGTCATGGTTCGAGATATTCAAGATTTCTTGGTGCTCTTTAATCTCTTTTTCTTTCATCTCCAGTAATTTCTTTAGAGTAGTATCTTTAGGGTGTCCAAACTGGCATGTGATAATCTCCTCCAATTCTTTGATCAGATTGGTCTTGGTGCGCAAGGCCATATGAGCTATGTTCAATTGCTCAGAGAACTTCTCGATCATGGGCTGCATCTTCTTGTTCCCTGCTATGGAGTCCAATAGCCTCCATGCTACAATTTCACCCACTTGTTGATGTAAATTTATCACATCCAAGTCTAACACTCTACCCAGGTTTTTGACCAGGGAAGAGTTCCCAAATCCAACCATATATTGGTTTTCCCCTATCTCAGGTTGAACACTGTAAGATTTAAGATGTTTGTCTCGAAGTCAATCATCGAAATAAAACAAGGTTTGCTTATGGGTAACACCTCTTTGAGTGTTGAGGTGTCTGCTGATTGGGATTTTTTTGGGACTATGGTCAGTTCTGCACTAGACATAATTATTTCCTTCTGCTTTGTAAATGAATGTTTAATGTCCAGAGCTTGAGTCCTAGAGTATCTGGGCTCAATTCTCTTTAAGGTCTGCCTTATCTCTGCATCCAATAGATTGATTTGTTGATCGAACACATTTGCATCTACATCAATTTATTTTGGTTTGTCTTGCCAAATTATGTCAAGCTGAGCCAAACCGTCATATTTTTTATTACTTGTAGCAATATTATAGCAATAAATTACGGGTTCAGTCTCTCCTTCATGCACCTAAATTTGGGAGTGACTGGAGTCAACTCGGGCAACTGTTTCTGTCATCCATGTAGATGGTGCCGACTGTAAGTCCTATTCTACTAGAACTAGCGATCTTGTTCTTTCCTTCATCCTAAGGCCTCCTTAAATAGATTTTCCTAGAACTCATAGGAACCCTCTAGAACTTATGTGGGTTTTATCCACTTAGACCTTAGGAAATATTAATTTTCCTTTTTAATTTTCTTTTAGATTTTAAACCCCATCGTGGGTCCAAAATCCCTTTGTTTGGCTTCTTTTCCCACAAATATTTTTGTGGCCAAACTCATAAAAACCCATCTCAATAGGCTTGTGGAGTACCTCCCAAGCTACACAATTCAACAACATAGTGTATTTGTAGTAATCATAACTTGGTCAAGCTCTTGTAGTCAAGCGAGGGCTTGGTTGGGTTCCCAAGTTGCAAATTAAGTAACGGTAGTTGTGAAGGCATGATAACTAGGGAGTGTTAGGGCATGCAAAAGAATTAAACGGCATTCTAACACATGCCAGATAATGTCAATGCATGTTGAAGAGTGTCAGGGAGTGTCGGGGCATATGAAAGGATAACTAGGTCAAAATGCATGGAAAGGAACGAACAAGAGTGTCGTCAGTGAATTCAAGTGTGCTAAGGAGAAGTTCATAATAGGATTTACAGGAGGAAAGAATATGATTTTTATACAGGGCTCGACATAGCAGTTTTAGACAGAGTAATATCACTTTGTTCTAGGCACAACATTTTTTTTCCTTTAGCTATTTTTTTTATATGAGATGTGGCACACTTTGGCTACATGCTCATATTTTATAATATTATAGATAATTGCATATTGTATATTATTGTGTATAAGTTTTGGGGCACTCGGCTTGTGTCAACTTATATCTTGTGTGCCTTGTGCATCTTGTGGTTCTTGCAAACTCTCAGTTAATGTTCTACTATTTATATGAACTGAACATACAAGTGAAATATTTCCTGTGTCAGCTATGTTGCATATTTTTTTTATGGCCATGGATAGATCACGTGATCCTTGTATTGGTAACTAGTGAAGTGGGATAAGTTGAGATTGGACATGCATGGTATAAGATGAGTTATAGGCAGTTCTTAGATGAAAAAGGAACAATCTAGTTGTAGTAGGTGCAATCAGTCAAGTTTTTGCGGTTGAAGAAGGCCAATATTGTCACATAAACTGTAGTAGCCAAGGACTTGATTTTGTTCCCAAGTCGTGAAAAAATGTGAAGGCTGGCTGTGAGGACATGAGTGCCAAGGCTTGCTAGGGAATGCTAATATTTTCCAGATAGTGCGAAGGCATGTCAAACATGCTAAGATGTGCCAAGTGATAAGGCATGCTAATATGTGCAAGGGTGTGTCAATGCGTGCTAGGGAACTTCAAGGCAACAAAAGGGAGAAAAAAGTTAAACTACAAAGAAATGAACACATAATAGGGTTAATAAGTCATCAATTTACCTTTTGCAAGAGGGGCATGCTAAGCACACCAACACTAGGCAGCAATAGGTTCCAAGTGAAAATTCTTAGTGCATTCTAAGTGCAAAGTCTTCCTTTGTTGCTTCTCATCTACTTTCCAACAATTGATCTCAAAGAAATTCAATATTAAACCATGCCAAATCATACCAAGGAATATCAATATATTTCATACATGCTAAGACTTCCAAGCGCCAACACGTGCCAAGCGCCAATATGTGTCAGGGAGTGTTATGCATGTTATGAAGTGGAAGAGCATGTTGAAGAGTTCTAAGGTGTGTTAGAGAGTGCTAATGCATGTTGAGGAGTGTTAAGGAGTACTAGGACAAAACAATAAGGGATCACTAGGTAAAAATACATGGAAGTTGATGAATATGAGGAAGGTGTGCAAATGACTAGTGTTAATGGGTGTTGTCTATCATGCCAAGGAGGGAGTGAGAAGGTATGCTAAGCATTGGTAAGGCATGCTAGGGAATATCAAGGCATGTCAAGAATTACCAAAGTGTGCTTGGGAGTTCCAAGGTGTGCTAATTATATGTGCCAATTAATAGTTTTAAGATATGCCAATACATGCTAGGTGCTAAGGATGTGGAGGGTGCCAGGGTATGTCAATATGTGTCAAGAAGTGTCAAGGAAATAAAAGAAACAACCAATAAGAGGGTTAATAAGTCGGGACTTTATCTTTTTTCGAAAGGGGCATTCTAGGCACACTAATAATAGGTTCGAATACATGCCAAGTGCTAATGTATGTCAATGCATTTAACCAAGGTGTTCCAGGGCATGCTAGGGAGTACATGCATGCCAACACATGTTAGGAGAGTTACATGTTGTGCTAGCACATGCCACCATGTGCTTGGGCGTCAGTGTCATGACAAGATGTTCCAAGACATGTGAGGTGCTAAGAAATGTTAATGTGTGCCAAAGCATTAATTTAAGGTGTGCCTAGATTGTTGAGGAGTGTTAAGTATTTCTCATTAATGGAATTGTCAGAACTTGATTATATATTAAATAATATATTTCCTACACACACTAGAGGAACTTTATCTAAAGGGAATTTTCTAGATAATAAACTTAATAGATATGAATCATGTGTTGACTCATAGGAAAAATATATTTGACTAGTCATTACATGAGGGAAATGATACACACTAATTACTTCTTAAAAAATTCACTGACTCTAACCAGTATGGCCTTGGACATATTATAAAAAATACTCCACAATAATGGTCTTAAATCGTTATCTTTAGACAAAAAATATATTAACAGGCACATAGCGTCATCAAAAACTCATTGGAATGACCAATGATGACGAACATTTTTTGACCGTCACCAAAAGTAACAAAAATAGCATTGGTGAGGGTCATTAAAATTTCGTCACTAGAAGTGTCACCAAAGAGAGAATTAGTGATGGGCCTTTAACAACCCTCACCAAAAGTGTCATTGAAAATGGATTTGGTGATGCACCTTAAAGTACCATCACTATATACACTTACAATGACGTTTTTTTAAGGACCATCACCATATGTGACATTGGTGACGGACCTTAAAGGTCCGTCACAAGCATGACCCTCACCAATAACCTTTTTTCTTGTAGTGTTTAATCCAAAAGGGAGTGGACCCCAATGGATAAGTATTTTGTGGATGTAATCAAGTATTTAATTGTGAAAAATAAATAAAATAATTATGTGCAAATTGACCAAATGAGAATTATGAGATCACTTGCCAAATCCATGAGGTATGGAAAGAGGCTAAGACTTTCCCCAAAAATCTTTCAAAAATCCTTGAAAGAAATTATTTCCAAATTAGATTTTTGAGGAAAAATCTAGTTTTCCCCAATGAGGTGGAGAGTACTTGGGAAGAGGTAAAAAGTAGAAAGCAGCTTTAAAAGTCCCTAAATAAGGGAAGCCTAGGCAAACAGGAAGAAAAATATCCTGTAATTCTGGACGTAGAATTAGAAATAGGCTTTGGGGAGCAAAAGCGTAAATAAGCTATTCCTGAACAGATTAGAGGTTGGTCTGTTCTGGGAGATGATCTCAGCTCGGGGGTAAGTTTTGGAGACAAACGAACTCTAAGGTTGGGAGGACTGGTCAATTTCAGAAGTGGTATGCCTAAAATGTTTATGTATTATTGAAGTTCTTGTTATTATGTTGTGTGATTAATGACTGTGGATGTTAATTTACTTCAAATATGAAAGTGGTACTCCATACATTTAACAGAATTGTTTATAAGAACTTAATCCTCTCAATTCATTAGAGTTGTAGGAATAGGAATTATGGGGAAAATCATCCAGAAGCTTTAAACCTATTGGTGGTTTAAATCTGGAAATTTATACTACTCCCATAATCCATTAAGATTATAACTTTAATCTGCTTCTGTGAAATTAATTATGTATGATCCAGGAATCCAGATATATAATATTATTTATGAATTTGAAGAAAATGGGAACATTAGGTGCTGTACAAACATTATAGATAGAAGTTTTCTAACAGTTTCTTCTAGTGTGAACAGTTACATGAACAGAAACATATGTATTGATTATAAATCTACAGTTAGTAGCTGAAATTAATGGATCTGGTTACTAAACTCAGTAAAATTATATCAAGATAACCCTAGTTATAATCATCAAGGAGGAATGACATTTATTAAATCAGAATTTATATTCTGGAGTTCTATTCAATCGGTGTACAAGGAAAAATGAATTTTACAAGAAAAATGATAAGAAAAATTCTTTCTAATTTCTATGACTTCTGGAATGAGTCAGATTTTTTTTATAACAGAAAAGTAGATATCATTATTATATCTATTGACCATTTAGTCTATGATATATCATTATTATTTACATGGAAAATTAAAACGAAATGATAGTAGAAAAATGCGCTGATGACAATATAGACTATATAGTTAAAATGAAAGGGACAATTTCTTTCCATAGTAACAGTATTATACATACATACATACATACATACATACATACATACATACATACATATATATATATATATATATATATATATATATATATATATATATATTCTGAAATGGTTCTCTGTTCGTAGAAAAACACATAATGAAAGTACTATTGAAGATTGGAATTAATTATTATTTAGCATAATTAAGATACGACTAAACATAAGCAATTTCCAACCGTGGAAGATTAAAAGAAGTTAGCGAAGTTATGCTTCATAATTATATCATAAATTTCTGACATAGAATTCAATTAGACGAAGAATAAAGTCTCAATTTTCTGGCTAATAAACATAAGAGTGTATATACTGAAAATCCAAAAATTTATTAATAGAAATTAATATGACACGAAATTTGTTATTATGCATACACAGAAGCATAATAGATTTCTATTTTCCATCATATAAACTATTATATAGAGAAACGAAAAATCATATAACTATTAACTAATAAATAGCATATGGAGTATGAGACTTTTAAATATGAATACAATGATCTCTTTAAATTTGAGAGAGTACACATAAGCACTGTAAGTGGTGAATATTGGTATAAGTGCAATTACTACAAAGCCAACATGTCAAAATAAATCGTGTCGAATATTTTGCAAAGTTGGACTTATTATAAAACAAAGAAGCCAGAAGTTAAACAATCCAAATAAATTGTTTACACCATATACACAGGGTTTGCGGATATCAGAAATCCCGAGCCATAAAATTTAGCAAGTTTAAATACCACATAAGTAAATAAAAGTCCGGCGTCAACCCATATTAGGGACATTAAATTTCAGACAATGAATTCTCTGAAATGAGAAGGTACCAACCTGATTAAATAAGCCAATACCAAAGTCATTTGACGAAACCAGAAGCAACAAGAGTATTATCGAATGAGGTTATCAGGTAAAGAAAGTACCTATAAAACAATAAAAAAAACCAGAACGTAAACAAAAAAGTGGCAAAGAGAAAATTATTTCCACATATTAAAATGAGTATAACTCGAAACCAAACGCATCAAATTAATAATAATACCTTGAGAGCTCAACGCACATCTGACGCACTGAAAACGTGGGGAAAAATATTAGTATTAGGTGAAACATATTTATCTAAAATCAAATCGAAACCCTAGAAGGTTGTAAAGAGAAATAGAGGTACGAATAGAGATCAAAGTTATTTACCATAAGGGAAAAAAATAGTTAAAACAAGTTTTGAAGTCGAAAATTTGGACAAACGCTCACAGTAAGCTGAGCTAGATTATGTAGACAAGCATCGAATAGACAATCCTTAAGATTCAGTATATGAATGAAAATAAGAGAAAGAAATACAATACATATTATCAATAACAGAGAAAATTTCATAAGACACTACGCATTGGTAGAGAAATGTTACTTGGAAATTCGTCTAAATGTTGATCTCCATAGAGTGTATACAGAAGTCGAATGAAGTGAACGAAGTGTCAAGGAGATTTGATGGCGGAACTCTCGACAACTCGAAACGAAAACCCAAAACAGTGACGGGAAGAAACGAAATGGAGTTTGCTACAGAAAAATATCAAATAATATAGCACCGTGTAGGTCTAAAACCCTAACGCATCCTCACCCTACAGGTGGCATGATCTACGTAGGGAGTACTACGAATTAGGGTTAGCGGAATGAAATTTGATACACTTTAATGTAGACCTGAAATGATCTATGAAACGCAATCTATCCACTTAAATGCGAAACGACGCAATGGTACCCAAAACCATCTCGAGAACTACATCCGAATTAAAATAATGTGGAAATTAGCTAGAGGGTAATCCCAATGTAAAGAAGTACTGATAATCCATTAATAAGCATGGGAGCCATAACATGGAAAGATCAATGGAACTAACACATAAACATCACGGTGATGTATATATAAATAATGCGAAATTTGTTATAAAACAAATCGACACATATGGAGTATATAACACATAAATCGATATGTTGCATGGTGGGATACGTAAGTGCTATAGGGAGACTCATATAATAAATTTATGATCGAATATAATTCGATATGTTGAGCGTATGGTATGAGAGTAATATGGGCATCGATGATATTAATAAGTTTAATAATCATAAATCCATTTTAATAGAGTTAGACAATGGGAGTTAGAAACTCCTAATATAGACTATAAACATAGTCCAAGACAAGTTAAAAATCCTTCTAGAAAGGTAACAAAAGAAATGGTTAATTGGCGTACTAGTGGAAGTGAAAAATCTCAAGAACATATTTAGTAACGAAATTATCATCTTTTATAAAAAAATGTTATTTTTCCTACAAAAACTTTAAGACATTTACAATAACTATCTAAGACATTCAATAAACGCATAAAAAATTATTAAATACAATATTACAGATGAACATAAATCCACATGTTACATTCATTTATCATCATTTTTATGAAAAGGAAAAAAAAAAAAATTATTAATAAAAACAAAAATAAAATAATTACTCCAATTAAAAAACAAAAATAAAATAACAAAATTTTGCTAATCAATAAAGTAAGATACTCCCACAGATGTGTGTATAGATTTTGAATGTAAAAACTTCACTATAATGATGTTATTCTAAGAACAAGGCTACAAGGTAGCAACTACCGACCACTTAGTTTAAATATAGTAATGTTGCAATGCGATGTTGGAAAATGTCTATGGATAGCTATTACGGCTATTACATGCTACTTAATGTAATTATAGAGATGTTGCAATTTGAGTTTGAGCATGTCTACGAAGATTTGCTAAATGTTTCCATTTGAATTTAAGGATGTCTATGAGGATTTTCTTTGTAAAAAATTTGTCTCATAGTTTAGTTTAAATATAGCTAAATTAAAGTAAAAAAAAAAAAGAATTTATGTTAGTATTAAGGTTTAGAATCTAATCCATTTAGGTTTTTTACTAATATTTTGTTAATCCAATTCCACCCAACTCCAATAACAATGCCATATTGTTTACCATCTGAAAAATTTTACATTTTCCTAAAGTATATATATGAATATGAAAATTTGTAATGCTAAAAATAAAAATATTGTTATATGCTCCTTAATGTAATTATAGAAATGTTGCAATTTGAGTTTCAGCATGTTTATGAAGATTTGCTTTGTAATAAAGTATAGTTAAATTAAACTAGAAATAATTGTTGCAATTTGAGTTTGAGAATGTCTATGAGGATTTTCTTTTTAATAAAGTTGCTGCTTAATTTAGTTTAAATATAATTAAATCAAAGTAAAAATTAAAAATTTATCCACTATATAGTAGTAGTTTAAATCTATCTAAATTATAGTAAAACAACTTTTGTGTTGATGATGGTAACCAATTGATAATTACTAGGATGACCCATGAGCATATGCATTTGATGTGTAGATTAGATCTACTACATATGCTTAGCTTATTTTTGGCATCAATATGAGTATGACAGAGTAGCTACTACCTGTTGCTTAATGTAAATATAGAAATGTTGTAATTTGAGTTTCAACATGTTTATGAGGATTTGCTTTCTAATAAAGTTGCTGCTTAGTTTAGTTTAAATATAATTAAATTAAAGTAAAAATTAAGAATTTATGTTAGTGTTAAGGTTTACAATCTAATCAATTTAGGTTTTTTAGTAAATGGTAAATTGAGGTATTTTGTTAATCCATAAAATTACATGACATGATATATAACAATTAAAATTGTTTAATATTTTGTATAATTATATATTTGATATATTTAATGTATATTCCAAAATTTAATAATGTAATTTAGTTAACCAGTTTGAATTTTTAGATATTGGATAGATTTAATATTCTACTGACTAGGAATATGGTGTTTTTAACTACATTTTTCAATTTCTAATGTTTTTTTTTATATAAATATAATTATATGACATAGTATATAGCCATTAAAAATGTTTAGTGTTTTGTATAGTTATATATTTGATATATTCATTATATATTCTAAAATTTAATAATATTATTTAGTTAACTAATTTGATTTTTTTAGATATTGGATAGATTTGATATTCTATTCATTAGGGATGTGTTTTTTTATTAATTATATTTTTCAATTTCTAATGTTTTTTTATATAATATAGTTAAACTTGTTTTATAATACAATTAGATATAGCTAAATTAAAGTAAACTTATAAAATTGAATTTAGTGTTGTGATTTTAGTTGTTAGCTTAGAGAGAAATAAGATGGCCATCCATCTCATATTAGATATTCTATAAACATTGCTAATGGATATCAATTTATATATAAACTGTGATAATTAAAAAAAAAAAAAACTAATTTTAAGGAGCTAAATACATTCATATATATAAAAATTTTATATTTATCAAAATAAATTATTTTAAAATATTAAAATAATAAAAAATTTGTACACATGTGTTTTTCTTAGAAGTGTTTACCTTAAGGTTATTTTCTTTCCATGCACTCCATAAAGTGCAAGTACTAGCTTTTAGGAACGACATCTTTATCAATACATTTATTAATATCCATGGTGGATTTGGTAGAAATAGGTAGGAGATAAGACCTGGTTTAAATTAGAAAGAATGATTAAAAAGAAATTATTTAAAATAGATAAACCATCAAGGTAAATTAAGCTACTAACCACATAGAGACGTAATAACAAACAATACGAGTAATAATTATAAAATCTTGAGATATTTAACTAGATTTGTGCATGATCCAATTTGATGGAGAGAAAATGGTTGAGAAGCACTATACGAGTAATAATTATAAAATCTTGAGATATTTAACTAGATTTGTGCATGATCCAATTTGATGGAGAGAAAATGGTTGAGAAGCACTAAAAATACAATAGACGTAAAAATTATAGAATCCTCACATATCTAATTCGATCATAGTTAATTATATTGAAAGGATCAAATATGATGGGGGGTAAATTACTTGTGAGCCTGAATTGAAGATCTGGCCCATCAGGAGTTTTGTAAGTTCATGTATATATATTATGAAGGAATTTGTCTCTGAGTTAAGCGTGTCTGGATTGGTTTAAATTGTGTTTGAATGTCTTTGAAATTCAATAAGAAATTCGGATATGTGTAAGAGAAATTGATGCAGGGGCATTAGGCTCTAGAAATACTTTGTATTTTCTTAGGCCTAGAGAGGTCTCATGTTTTAATTTATCTTGTAATTATTAATGTTTTGAATAAATTAGTAGGAATTGTAAATCCTCTCTAAACTCTAGAGAACAAGAGGAAGTTGGTGAAGTTACGAATTTGAAGAGACAACCAGGGGTTATGAGTATATTTAGGATCAGTTTCAGTAGTTTCAGTTTGAAGTCTAAAATTAGGAACTAGAGAATCTCAAGAGGTTCTGTCAAGCTATAAAGAAGTTGAATCGATTCATTTGTGTTTGTATAAATTGTTCAAATGTTACTTTGAACAGTGGCTGTGTAGAACCGCTTTCCATTTTCAATTTCCAGTTTTATGCCCTCCAGCCGCTTTCTAAATGCAGTGAACAGTCGGTTCAGTCTTGGTTGAATCAGCGCAGTCCATTTTTGAAAAACAGTCTTTTTATAAATCCCAAGAACCTGCACCAATATTGAATAAAAATAATGTTAGCCTGCAATCAAGATCAAGAAAGAGGAGATTAAGAGTTCAAGTGTTCCATATTTGGAGTAGAGAACATCAAAAATATGAGAAGCTCCAACACTATCTTATGGCAAGAAACATGAAGATGAAACTTCGTCAACAAATGAACCGTCTATGGACCTATTGTAGCCGCTACAACACCGCCCAAAATTTTGGGTCCCCCTCTACTCGCTCAACCATTAGGGTTTTGACCAGGCCAAATATGAAGATTGGAAATATGGAAAAATAATTCTTAATAGAATTGTGCAAGTCTAATTAGAGAAACACAAAGAGAAATTTTGTTCTTGATGATGGGTAATAAAACAAGAAAAAATAGTTAGAAGAGGGAAAAGCTTGATCAAAGTCCTTTCGGAGAAAGTCAAATACTGGGAATTGGAGAGAAACACTTAAAACAATCATAACTCTAACTATATTAGTTTTTTGAACATCCAAAATAGTGATTATGAAAGAGAACAAAATAAAACAACAATTAAAACATAAAAAACTAATAACTAATTTAGTTTTTATTTTTAATAATGACAAGAAGTAAATCAACCTATTTAAAATGCTTATATTTAAAATAAATCATTTTTACTTTTATAAAATTCATGATCCCTGGTTATTTAACTTACCAAAAAAAAATTAACTTTATACGTGTTTTTAGTCTCTTTACCGAGATATTCTCAAGATTATGATAGTTATAATATATAAATTACATTCTCAAAAGTATGATAGTTATAATATTATTTAACTTACCAAAAAAATTACTTAGAAAATGATGTATCTAAAAATGAACTAGCATTACAAGTTATAGTCACCTTGTTTTAAAGAAAAAATATATTTATAAAAAATATTTTTTTTAATTAATCGTATCAGAACAATATATGGTTCCTAGTAAAATCTCATTCACATAACACAGAATCAATCATCAACAATCTCTATATGTTTATAATATCTCTATAACAATATTATAATTTATTTATAACTCAGAATATATACTAATTATTTAACATTTAAAAAAAATTATAATAACTTAATTAAAAAATAAAATTATCAGGAAATTTACATCTTTATAAATTCGAGTATTCTCAATATTAATACATTGTGCATACAAATTTATATCAATATTATCTCTTTATTAAAGTATACGTAAGATATTCTCAATACTATTATGGAAGTGACAATGTATATAGATTATCACTTGTTATTTAAGTTAATAAAAAATGAGATTAAATTTACTTTGAAAATAATGAATCTAAAAATGAATTGGCATGAATTATAAACACATTGTTATAAAGCAAAAACAAAAAATTTATAAGCAATAAATAAATTTTAATTAATAGGAAGAATCTATAATTTTGAGCAAAATCTCATTCAGATAATATAAAATCAATCATCAACTATCTCTATAGTTCTTAATATTATAAAAAATAATATGCGCCCTATCTTATGTTATGGTTGGTACGTTGTTTTGAATGCAGACCGTTCACTGGCGATAAAATGAGGTCCAGCTCAGACCGTGGGGTTGGGGTCATCCTTTGTCGTTATACAGCGAACCATCATTATTCATCTGATAAGATCAAATCATGGAGTCCAACAATATTCAATCACACTAGCTAACTTCCATTAAAAATAAGATAAAAGACGAAATTTACAGACCCACTGAGTGCAACAACCAAAGGTCCATTATTTTACAGTGACAGGAAGAATACACTGCACTGAAGCCCACAACAGCAGAATCTGCCAGTGGCTGCCGCTGCCCAAAATCACACTTACACAATATATGGATGTCATCCACCCTGTAAACACCAGTAATCTGAGGATAATACACATGCGTTAACAGATCTCTCAGCCTAAGGTTTAAGCCCCCTCTCCAATATGCTGGGTTGGCCTGTTTCCAGGAGCGAGTTTTGAAGGGAATGGCAGGAATGATCATCTGGTGGTAAATAGCTGCCAAGACAGCGCCCAAGAATGGACCGACCCAGAAAATCCACTGCCAAAGATTGAAAAACAAGAATCAGAAACCATGAAAATAGTACATTCCTTATCATTCTATTAAACTTGCTTTTTCCAAAGGTCCAAATCTGAAAGAAATAAATAAAAACTTTGACAAAAATATAAACTCAAAAATACAAACCCATTACAAAATCTGTAGCAATTGATACTCACATGGTCATCCCAAACATGAGACTTGTTGTAGATGATGGCAGCTCCCAAGCTTCTGGCAGGGTTGATGCCAGTTCCAGTCATGGGAATTGTGGCAAGGTGAACCAGGAAAACTGCAAACCCTATTGGAAGTGGTGCTAGCAGCTGCAAAACAAAATAAAATAAAATTGCAAAGCTAGTTTAGATGCTTATGGTCTATATGTGCCCAAGTAGCAAAAAAGTATTTATTCTGATTTAACCTGAAAATATACATATTTTTGCATGTATATGTTTGTATATATCCAAACATACATAAACTATAAACTTATGTAACTCTGTACATATTGATCATCTATTTAGAAAACTAAATCTGATAGTTAATACGCACCTAGTTACAAAATATCTATGGTAACACCAAGGTATATACATCATTACAGTGTGTCAATGGAATTATCTCAAGTGGTTTAACAAAATAATGGGTATCCTATCCACCTAGGTTCAAACCCCCAAACTAACATGTTAAGTTTTAAGACAAGCTTTGTCTTTAATGTAGCCTAGAACCAACTCTCTTGCCTTCAAGACCAGAGGAAAAAGGCAGAGTTCTTATCTATTCCCAAACCCCATTTCTACTGACATGTGGAGCTTTCAAGGGAAGCTCAAATCCCCAAACTAATATGTTAAGCTTTAAGACAAGCTTTAGCTTTAATGTATCATAAGCTTTAGCTTTAATGGCTTCAAGCCTTGAGCTTACAGGACAAGCTCAAATCCCCAAACTAGTGTCTTAAGCTTTAGACAAGATTTAGCTTTAATGGCTTCAAGCCTAGAACCAACTCTCATGCCTTCAAGACCAGAGGAAAAAGGAAGATTTCTTATCTATTTCCAAACCCCATTACCAATGACATGTTGAGCTTTCAAAATCTCAAGACCAGCTTTGATGTATTTAGAATATGGTTTCAATAGTTCCTAGCCTAAGAAAAGCAATTTTAAATAAGAATCACTGTAAGTTGATCTAGCACAATGACTTCTCTCTTTAATTTGAGTTGAGAAGAAAGCCAATTTCTTCCCTCTTGAACAGGAAAAACAAATTACATAGTTGGTGATAGGTTTACACAGATATCCAACTGTGCAAATACAATGCAAGTAACAGTAAATATTAACTTATTTTAAAGAAGCAAAGTCTTTGCATCTTGATCGCTTATTAAGAAAGCTAAGTGTACTACTTACAGGAACGTGAGAGTCCCTGGCGCTTCGTTTGGCATCAGTAGCAGAGAAAACTGTGTAAACCAGAACGAAGGTACCCACAATCTCGGTCCCCAACCCATATTGCAGCGGATTTTATTGTATTCATCGCATCCGTTCCTAATCGGCAATCGGAACTTTTACGATTGGCCCGTTTGTTTGTTATGTCATGGACCCGATCCATGTTATCTAGTGGAGTTAAACTTTAGTTTTCGGGTCTGATCCTCAAATCGGAATCGGAGATTTTATATGGCTCCTTTGTTTTGTGTTGCAAGTCCGGACCCGATAAGGCTGGAGTTAAGAATCGGTCATTGCGTCCGATCCTCAATCAGAGATCAGAGTTTTCATTTGAAACATTCGTTTTGACTAAAGTCGTGGACCCGATACTTTATAGATTTGATTTAAATCACGCGTTCAAAGAAGGCTACGAAGAAATACTTAGTAGACAGAGCATTAACTATACAACTTCACTTATCAGTTAATGCTAACTATATAAAATTCCACAGAGTGGTTAATGCTTTCATATACAGGTTAATTCTTTAACACAACTTCACATAGCAATTAAGTACGCTTTGTTGCAGGGTTGCTATTCCAACTATCCAGTATCAATATATTTTCATGGAGTCCAATCAGTTACCCTAAAGTAGAAGAGCTAAGGAAACAGGATGACATTCACGATGAATAAACATTTTATTTTTTATTGCTTCACCAAGGGGATTTTGTGAGAAGTTACAATTCAAATATGCCGGTGAGGTTTCATTTATCGCTTAAAAAAATGTGATAGCCAAACGTATGTTCACGGCAATCTGGCAGTAAAGGAAGGAACACTTTTAATAACACACACGTCATCTATCTATGGAGTTAGGAAACATTTGAACCATTGGACATAAGCTTTGGGATGACTGGTGAGGTTGTGTTTGTATTCAACAAAATAGAGCCCAAATCCGGATGTGTACCCTGCTGCCCATTCCCAATTGTCCAACAGAGACCACACAAAATAACCTCCAACGTCACACACATCCTCCCTGCACCATCATTAAAAGTACATACCATTTATTACTTACGTTTCGATTACCGATTAATCATATAAGTACCTAATTCGGAATAGCTTACTTGATGGCGGCAGAAAGATTGGAAAGATAATATGTGTGGTATTTTATCTATTTCTGATCGTTCAATTCCTTTTTCAGGGGAATCAAAATATTGTTGTGCATCCGTTCCTAATCGGCAATCGGAACTTTTACGATTGGCCCGTTTGTTTGTTCTGTCACGGACCCGATCTGTGTTATCTAGCGGAGTTAAACTTTAGTTTTCGGGTCTGATCCTCAAATCAGAATCGAAGATTTTATATGGCTCCTTTGTTTTGTGTTGCAAGTTCGGACTCGATGTTTTTATAGGCCGGAGTTAACAATTGGTCATCGCATCCGATCCTCAATCGGAGATGGGAATTTTCATTTGATCCATTTGTTTTGATTAAAGTCGTGGACCCAATACTTTATAGATTTGATTTAAATTGCGTGTTCAAAGAAGGCTGCCAAGAAATACTTATTAGAAAGAGCATTAACTATACAACTTCACTTATCAGTTAATGCTAACTATACACAATTCCACAGAGCGGTTAATGCTTTCATATAGAGGTTAATTCTTTAACACAACCTCACATAGAAGTTAAGTACGCTTTATTGCAGGGTGGCTATTCCAACTATCCAGTATCAGTATATTTTCATGGATTCCAATTAGTTACCCTAAAGTAGCAGAGCTAAGGAAACGGGATGACATTCACGATGAATAAAAATTTTATTGTTTATTGCTTCGCCAATGGGATTTTGTGAGAATTTACAATTCAAATATGCTTGTGAGGTTGCATTTATCGCTTAAACAAATGTTATAGCCAAATGTATGTTCACGGCAATCTAAATGTGAAATGCTGAAAAAATGCTTACGATAATCAAAATGGTGGTATCAGTGTCAAATGGTAAATAATTTGAAGCTCTGTAGTACTCAAAACTCGAAATAGGGGAGAATTTACTGAAATACGCAGAAATGGGTCATCCACAAGAGTGATTGCCCTTATTAAGGGCTGGGTGGTTCTGGGTGCCCTTGGGAAATTATAGACCTATGTTACAAGATGGGGTGGCGCTACAATGCAGGATTGCTTCTCATTGCTATGGTTGTTTTCATATGGGTCACATATGCCTAAGTCACTCAGGTATATCCATTTCATTGGACTACTTACACGAAAAAAAAAGTTTGTTGCATTTTTATGATGGATTATGTTTTTCTCTTTTTTAAGATTTTGAATATGTTTGGTTGAGACATGATCTGAGGTTATATGTGGGTAAATTGGTTTTGTAGTGGAAAAATACGCATCTTTGTTTTTTGTTATTATATTGCCAATGAGTGAGGAATGGAAAAGAGAGCCTAGCTCAAAATTAAGTGATAAAATTGGGTGGAATCAGTCAGTGAACACTTTTTTTATGTTTTGGTGCATGCTAGGTATCACGTTTTTTGGGTATTACCTGTTCTAGAAGGTGTTGTTCTGTTGTGCCTGATTGTTAAACCAGTATAGGCCGAACTCTTTCTGTTCATGGACCCGATCCTTGTTATCTAGCGGAGTTAAACTTTAGTTTTTGAGTTCGATCCTCAAATCGGAATCAGAGATTTTATATGGCTCGTTTATTTTGTGTTGCAAGTCTAGACCCAATGTTTTTATACGCCAGAGTTAAGAATTGATCATCGCGTCTGATATAGTTTTGATTACCAAAATGAAAAATTTCAAACCTGAGGAGAAACCAAAGCTGGGACTATAAGTCTCGAGCTTGAATCATTCAACTGCAAACAGCGAAGCCTAGAAGCTTTCGACCGAGGCTGTTCGAATTTTGCTGAATTCCAAAATAATAAAACTTCCTTCCTTAACACAGCGAAATATTCAGAATTTCATTCATAGTGACAGAGTTTTCACAAAAAAAAAATTCTATTTCATAAAAAAAACTTGTTACAGATTCTTCCTCAAAAGAGGGATTACAATTGCTGGACTGTTACAAGACACAGTGCCAGATAAAAATGTTCTTTGTCTCACACAGAAAAATACTCTGTCTTTTCTAAAAACATTCACTACTGTGAATACTCTTTTTTAAAAAAAAACTCTCTGTTTTTTACAAACAATACACTGTTGTGTATAAAAACTTATGTTCTGTGTAACTTAAAAAAAATTACAGCACTCTGTTTCTGTATATAACAAAATATCCCAGATTGAATTTAATGCCATTCGTTGACAAAAATCACCGCTTCATAATTCATTAATGGCATCATTAATTCTGCCGGCACCGCTTGGAAACGCATTGAAGTTGAATTTGACTTGCTGGCACCTCTAACTGTCAATCTCCAATTTACCAGTGATCATACTGCTGTATTTTTTTAATTCATTGTTCTGTGTAATAAAAATAATTTTCTACTCTGCCTCATGGGCTTCCTTCTTTTTAACTGAAATTGTGTATGCCATATTACATTAACTTTTGGGCCTTTTAATATATATGTATGTGTCACATATATTAAGATTAAAATTAAAACAAATAACTTTAAAACATATAATAATAAAAACGGTTTCAAAAAATGTACGTTGGGCAAATAACATTAACCCAAAGTCTTTTATTTAAACCGAAGTGTGGGTCTCGGCTGACATCAGCAGCTCCGAGGGGGTATGCTCCTCCGCCTGCCCTGCTTGCTGGACCCTCGCGGAAATGGACTGCCGCATGGTAATTTAACCGGGCAGTTGGAAATTAATTCCAACACTCCCCCTTAATTTCAACTACTGGGTTTTCCTGCATACCCATGCATTTTCTGAAATGTTCAAAGCTTTTCTCCTGAAGTGGCTTTGTGAGGATATCTGCAAATTGATCCTTTGTTCTGCAATGCTGCAAAACAATCTCGCCATAGCTAACCAATTCCCGTATGAAATGAAACTTGGTGTCAATGTGCTTTGTTGTTTTATGAAAAACATAATTTTTAGACAATGCAATAGCTGAGTTATTGTCACAAAAGATCACTGTCCCTTTTACCTGTTCTTGACATAAGCTTCTCAACATTTTTCTCATCCAAACTTCTTGACACGCTGCTGCTGTAGCTGCCACATATTCTACTTCTGCTGTAGATAACGCTACAATGGGTTGTTTCTTAGAATCCCGTGAAATGGCTCCTGAACCCATGTGAAAAACATAACCGGAAGGGCTCTTCCGATCATCTAAACTTCCAGCCCAATCACTATCAGTGTATCCAACTAAATATGAACATTCTGAAGTAGTATAAAAAATACCAAACCTTTTAGTACCTTTAACATACATCAAAACTCTTTTTGCTACTTGCCAATGTGCCTCCTTTAGCTTTTCCATGAACCTGGAAATCAAACTAACAGCATGCATTATGTCCGGCCTAGTTGCAGTCAAGTACATGAGGCTGCCAACTATTCTCTTGTACAAGCTAGGATCAAAATCCTTGCTGCTGTCCTCTCTGCTGAGTTTTAATCCCATCACTGTGGGAGTGATCGCTGAGTTGCATTCCTGCATGTTAAATCTTTCCAGCACCTCATTAACATACTTTGTCTGTGAGATAAAAATCCCATTTTCATCTTGTTCTACTTCTATTCCCAAGAAGTATTTCAGCAAACCCATATCAGTCATTTCAAATTCTTCTTTCATGACTGTTTTAAAATGTTCAATAAGGCAATCATCATTACCTGTAAAAATAACATCATCAACATACAAAACTACTATCAATAGTTTTCCATCTTTTTCTTTGATGTAGAGGGTGGGTTCTCCCTCACACTTTTCAAATCCATTTTCCAATAGATAGGAATCTATCCTACTGTACCACGCTCTTGGCGCTTGCTTCAGCCCATAAAGAGCTTTCTTCAACTTGCATACTTTGTGCTCTTGGCCTTTCTTCTCATAGCCGAGAGGTTGCTCAATGTAAACCTCTTCCATTAACACTCCATTCAGGAATGCCGACTTCACGTCCATTTGGTAAACTTTCCATTTGTTTTGTGCTGCTATGGACAACACTGCTCTCACGGTTTCCATTCTGGCAACCGGTGCGAAAGTTTCCTCATAATCTATGTCATGCTTCTGCTTATAGCCTTTGACAACAAGACTTGCCTTGTGTCTCTCTATTTTTCCTTCAGAATTACTCTTGGTCTTGTAGACCCATTTAACACCAATGACATCTTTACCTTTTGGGAGTTCAACCAAATCCCAAGTTTTGTTCCTCTCTATGGCATTAATCTCCTCATCCATAGCTTCTATCCATTTCTTATCCTTGATAGCTTCTTCGAAATGAACAGGATCATCAACATGACAATATAAAGCAAACAAAGAATTGATACCTTCATTAGCTATATCTTGTTCATAAATTTCTTTCAAACTTCTAAATTTCTTACCCCTTTCAGTAGGTGTACAAGTACTTGAAGAAGCACTTGAATTTCCTCCCTGTGGTGTACTTGGAGAAGCACTTTCATTTCTCCTCAAGGGTGTGCGTTGCTTCTCTTTTGTTGGTGTTGTTGTTTGGGGATGTATTTCAGCCAACTCATCATCATTCTCATCATGAGATAAACAGTGTTTTACATTTACTGTCTTCTCTATGCTTCCATCCCAAGCTTCCTCTTCAATGAACTAAACATCTCTGCTCACAATAAACTTCTTGCTGGATGGTTTATATAACCTGTATGCCTTGGATTCCTCACTGTATCCAATGAAAATACATTTCTCCCCCTTGCTGTCCAACTTCTTCCTTAGCTGATCCGGAATGTGTGCATAAGCTACACATCCAAAAACCTTCATGTGTGTGACACCTTGCTTTGTGCCACTCCATGCCTCTTCCGACACTTTGTTCATAACTGCTTTTGTAGGGCACCTATTCAAAATATACGCTGCACAATGTACAGCTTCAGCCCAATAATCATTAGGCAAATGCTTTGCCTTTAACATACTCCTTGCCATGTCCATTATGGTTTGGTTCTTCCTTTCGGCTACTCCATTTTGCTGCGGAGTATATCTAGTTGTAAACTGCTTTTGAATACCATTTTCTCTACAAAAATGTAGAAAATCTTTAGATATATACTCACCTCCTCTATCAGTCCTTAAGACTTTGATATGCAGCCCACTCTAGTTCTCAACAAGTGCTTTGAAATTGCAAAATTTTTCAAACACTTCACTTTTGTTTTTCAAAAAGTAAACCCAAGTTTTTCTTGTAAAATCATCTATAAATGTTAGCACATAGTGGCTGCTTGCAAGTGATGGAGTTTTCATCGGTCTACATACATATGAGTGGACAATATCTAAGGGTGTTTTTGCCCTTATGTTTTTCCCGGAAGGAAAACTTTCTCTGTGTTGTTTCCCAAGAATACAACCTTCACAAAGGCTATCCGGTTTCTCTATCAATGGTAAACCACTTATCATTCCTTTTCTGTTCAACAGATTAAGACCTCCAAGGTTGATATGTCCAAATCTCAAGTGCCATAACCAATTATCATCTTTTGGTTCACTTCGGTAAGTCTCTTGTGCAACTGCTGCTTTCTCTTCACCATTCTTCAAATCTTCTCTCATTCTGAGAGGGAACATTCTGTTCCTTGTCATCTTCACTTCAGCAATACATAGTTTTCTGGGTGGTTTATCCATGATGGTACAAACATCATTATCAAAGAAAACATTATACCCCTTATGGACAAGCTGTCCAATACTTAAGAGGTTACACTTCATTCCTGGAACATAATAAACATCTGCTATGGATTTCTTTGCAACTAATCTTGTTAAAACATTTACATCTCCTTTTCCCATAACATAAACTTTGCTATCAGTTCCTAGTGTGACTTGTGACTACACACTTTCATCTAACATAGAAAACATTGCTAAGTTTCTTGTCATATGGTTACTACAACCTGAGTCTAGAAACCATAAATCTTCATTCTTTTCTTCAGCCATATTACAAGCTAAAAAAAAATTACTTTGGCTGCTATTTTCCTTAGTGAAATTTGCACTAGTTCTACTTGCCATATCTTGCTTCCTCTGTTTACATTCATTAGCATAATGACCATATTTTTTGCAATTGTAACATTGGACATTGGATTTATCATACCTTTGTCCTTGAGCATTCTCGTCCACTTTGTCGGGCCGCCTTTGGCCGGTGGCGGTGATCTTGACTATTGCACCTTCCATGTGAATGTGAAGGGTTGTTCCTTCCACCTCTGTTTTGGCTTCTGCCTCTTCCTCTCTTGTTTCCTTTGCCTTGCCCTCTTCCTCTTCCGAAAGACATCTAGGTCTTAAAAGCATGTTCAAGAGATGATTTTTCACTCCTACCCAATCTCTGTTCATGGGTTATTAGTGATGCATGTAGATCATCTACTGAAAACTTTGTGAGATCCCTAGTCTCCTCTATGGTGGTGACAATCACATCAAATCTTGATGGTAGACTCCTCAAGAGTTTTTTTACAATCCTCTTGTCTTTAAGAGTCTCTCCATGAGATCTTATTTGTGTGACCATTCCAATCACATGAGTGAAGAATGAGTCAATAGTATCTGACTCTTTCATACAGAGAGTCTCAAATTCTCTCCTCAGCAACTGAAGTTTTACTGTCTTCACCTTCTCCATACCCTAATAAGCTGTCTTGAGAGTTTCCCATGCTTCTTTGGATCTCTTAGCTGCTGTTATCCTTGGAAACACACTCTCATGCACTTCTTGATATAAAAAGAAAAGACCCTTGGCATATTTCTTCTTATTGCTCTTCAAAATCTCTTTTTCTGCCTGAGTTAACATATTAAACTCATGTTCATCTACTGGCTCTTCAAAGCCATCCTCAACAAATTCCCATAAGTCTTGGGAGACAAATAATGCCCTCATAAGCATCGACCAATAGTCATAATTTTCCCGTTAAACATTGGGAGATAGATATGTCCCATACCCATACCGCTGCTGAGCCACCATTCCCGCACTCTTAACTATGATTCAAAAACAACACTTGACCGTGTATATAAAATGACCCACTGCTCGCAAATGTATCACAAACTCGTATAGAGAAATACTTTGGATTCTTCTCGTCGAAGCCTCACACCGCCGGAGAAGCTACCGCGACAAATAACTCCTTTCCTTCAAATTTATTTGCATCTCAAATAGCCCGACTAGTTTGACACCATGTTGGAATGTTTCAGAATTCCAAAATAATAAAACTGCATTCCTTAACACAGAGAAAATTCTAAATTGCATCCATAATGACAGAGTTTCAACTCAAAAAAAAATTATATTTCATAAAAAAAACTGATACAGATTCTTCCTCAAAAGAGGGATTACAATTGCTGGACTGTTACAAGACACAGTGCCAGATAAAAATGTTCTTTGTCTCACACAGAAAAATACTCTGTCTTTTCTAAAAACATTCACTACTGTGAATACTCTTTTTTAAAAAAAAACTCTCTGTTTTTTACAAACAATACACTGTTGTGTATAAAAACTTATGTTCTGTGTAACTTAAAAAAAATTACAGCACTCTATTTCTGTATATAGCAAAATATCCCAGATTGAATTTAATGCCATTCGTTGACAAAAATCACCGCTTCAGAATTCATTAATGGCATCATTAATTCTGCCAGCACCGCTTGGAAACACATTGAAGTTGAATTTGACTTGCTGGCACCTCTAACCGTCAATCTCCAATTTACCAGTGATCATACTGCTGTATTTTTTTAATTCATTGTTCTGTGTAATAAAAATAATTTTCTACTCTGCCTCATGGGCTTCCTTCTTTTTAACTGAAATTGTGTATGCCATATTACATTAACTTTTGGGCCTTTTAATATATATGTATGTGTCAATTAAAATTAAATTTAAAACAAATAACTGTAAAACATATAATAATAAAAAATTGTTTCAAAACATGTACGTTGGGCAAGTAACATTAACCCAAAGTCTTTTGTTAAACCGAAGTGTGGGTCCCGGCTCACATCAGCAGCTCCGAGGGGGTATGCTCCTCCGCCTGCCCTGCTTGCTGGACCCCCGTGGAAATGGACTGCCGCATGGTAATTTAACCGGGCATTAGGAAATTAATTCCAACAGAGGCCACCACTTCAAAGACTTCGAATTCTAAAATGCAAGCTGCTCGGCTTTCTTACTCATCAAAACCCTTTCATTGCCGATATGCTGGGATGAAACTGAAGGTTAAAAGCCGAGGGTCGAACCTCTCTGGCTGTCTGTAACCCTTTCGGTGGCTTAGTGCAACGATGATGATCCAGTGACAGCATAGTGTCAATTTTTGACTTCACTGCCTGTACAATTAATATCTTGGACCACCAATTTTAATTACCGATCATCGCCACTGGGGTTGTGTGCATCATGAGGAACTTTTTCTAAATTTAAATTGTGTAAAATGGAATTATAAAACTGAGTACTTATTGCTACACGTGGGATTATTTCTTTTGTCCCATCTCACACTTCAATTGTGTACGTAGGAGAGCAGTGAGTAAAAATGACGGTGTACTTGAAGTAATTGCACTGACAGAGTACTTTCAAAAATGCGTGTTGTCATATAGATTAGGTAAATGAATGGTTGGATCTGTTGTTCTCTCGTACAATTTCCTGCACAAATATCTATGAAATCTGCAATAACATGTTGAACTTTTCAACCAATAGAATTCTAGAAAAACAAATTAAAATAATTAAAATAAATAAACAATAATAGATCTTATAGTTGAACCATGGAAAAATAATTTTTTTTGAAAACATATGTCTAATCAAAGTGAATTATTGTCACAATCAGGAAAAACCTGATACATAGTATCGTGCCAGCGACAAGTACAATAACCACTTAAAATAATAATAATATTCTTCACTCAAATTAGTATGTGAATATCTAAATATATGAATAATTTTTCTTTAATAGCTGCATTTACGAAAAAACTCCTCTGAATAAATATCCAACGTTCAAGTGTACCGCTCTAGTGTTTCCTTTAGAATCTTTTCAACTAAAAAATACTATAAAATTCCTCCATATATACTGGACCGTTATTCTTTGAACTCTACTAACCCTTTGACTAGGATATAACAATAACATACATTGTCAAGCAAATGCACGCTAGTCAAAAGTTTCTTGCATGCACTTAACAACCACAGTCACAATAAGGTATTGATCATCATCTATTCTCGAAGAGAGAGAATGAATGAAGCCTTGAAAAATGTGAATTTCTGTCCACAACGATGAAGTACGTTGTGAATTAAACCGTAAATATCCCACGCTAGCCAAAAGTTTCTTACATGCACTTAACAACCATAGTGACAATAAGGTATTGCTTATGCATCTATTCTCGAAGAGAGAGAATGAATGAAGCCTTGAAAAATGTGAATTTCTGTCCACAACGATGAAGTACGTTGTGAATTAAACCGTAAATATCTCTTGCTTTAAAGTGTCCTTATACAGTTGTGGAAATGAGCATTTATCAAATGAACGATATCTCTTAAGAGTGTGTCCAAATTTACACCTTTTAACCTTATCAATCTATCACTGGTCACCTTACATTTGATTAAGGTGTTAACATGTTTGTTCGGGGAAGGAATATATCCTCACAATTGAGTGCACCAACTAGTAACGTGTTCATAAATGGATAAGGTGCATTAGGTAGAAGGTCAAAAACCATATGTTGCATGCGTAATGATCCTCTTAATTACCCTCTTTAAGTTTAAACATCTCCTCAAATATTGTGTTAAAAATAAGTAATGATCCTCTTAATTATCCTCTTTAAGTTTAAACATCTCAAATATTGTGTTAAAAATAAATAACGAAAATGAAGGTTCAACTAGCTCCTCAAATTTTGGGTTAAAGCTAAGTCACGAATGATCTAGCATGTGAAAAAATATAGGCTAAGCTGTAACATCTCCTCAAATATTGTGTTAAAAATAAGTAACGAAAATCAAGGTTCAACGAACTCCTCAAATTTTGGGTTAAAGCTAAGTCACGAATGATCTAACATGTGAAAAAATATAGGCTAAGCTGAGGGTAACCTAGTCTAAGTCGTGTGTATTACCTCAACATCCATGCGGAAGGGGGACCACCTAGTCTGATATGTACACCATTGACTTGCTAAAGGGAACCACCTCCATTGACTTTAAGAAGTGACAACTCTTAGTGAAAAATTCAATAGTGAAACTTAAGGAAAATAAATGACTGAAGAATAGGAAAAATGAAGTGCTCAAAGACCAATAGTTGGGCACTCAAAATTCATTGAGAAGCAATCCTGCATTGTACCGCAGGAATTGCCGGAGGAATTGCCCGGATGGTCAAAATTGGCCGGAATCCGGGCCAAAAAAATTTAAAAAATCTTGCAGAAACAGTGTTTGAATCCTGATTTTGACATTGGAAATGGATTCAGCACCATCAAAAACCTTTATGACACCCAAAATATTAAACTTTGATAATTATAACATGGATTTAGAAAAATTCCTGCCGGATTTTCTGAAAATCTTATCGGAATTTTCATGATTTTCAGGGCGATTCCTCTAGCTAGTTAGACTACGGCAAATATTAGAACTTAGGAAATTAAAGCTAAAATTATAATGCACCTTTTGTGAGATGGTGTGAAGTGGAATGTACATGTGGAAGTTACTTTTCATGAGCATAAGATAATAACTCGATAATGATACACAATTTACGAAGGAAAAACACTTAATAGAGAAAATAATTAATATATATATATGAGATTTTATTTAAAAAGACGATAACACGATTTGCATAAACAAATTACTAAGCTAAAATTAAGGAATGTTATGGAACATTAGATAAGCATCTTACCATGTTTTATATATATATGATTTTACTTGAAAAAGATGATAATAGGATTTGCAGAAACAAACTACCAAGGTAAAATTATGGAATGATATGATACATTAAGTAAACATGTCACCATGTTTTATGGTACTTATAATATAATCTTGAAACAAATGTAAAAATTACTATAATATGACTACGTTATTCCAAGATGTTGGTTGATCAAAAACACAATTCATAATAAAACTCTTTGAAAGCTAGATTCATCCCTCCGACCAAAGGTACCATTTCATAATAAATGAGAATCACTATTCTCATCATACATCAAAATCATCACGTCAAAAATTACTCTCAAGAAAAAATAAATGTATATATATATAGTCACTTAGAATCTCTATATTTATCTCTAAAATATGTATTTACCAATCATGTGAAGGTCCTTGTGGTAAATACATAAGAGAATATTTTTTTTTTTTAAATCAACTTTGATTAAAATCTTATTTATATAATTTTTTTATAATTAGAATAAAAAAAATTATAAAATAAAATAAAATAAAAATATAAAAACAATAACTACCAATAACTCTCAAAATTCAACCTCCTTAAAAATTCATCTCTACGATTAGAGTTATCACTCTACAATTAGAGTTATTAAAGGAAGGAAAAAAATCTCCCTATAATGATGCAATTTAAGCTTAATCCTAAGTTATGATATCTACCCATTTACCAACTTAAGAAAATAATGTTTAAAACATTAGAGTTATTAAAGGAAGGAAAAAAATCTCCCTATAATGATGCAATTTAAACTTAATCCTAAGTTATGATATTTATCCATTTACCAACTTAAGGAAATAATGTTTAAAACACAAAATAACCTATCAAGAACCTAACAAGCATATTATTTTTACCATTTTAGATATTACTGAGAAAATGATGACGATAGACAAGTATATGACTAATTATTCTACATAGATGTCCATTAAAGGAATTTTGAAGTCTAAAATGAGCCTTCTAAGAAAAATCATAAAAATAATAAAATAATATTTATGAATTTTTGAAGGAAAAGAATACAAACATTTTTTTTATTTTGTTTTTGACTTGCATCCTTACAATTTTAATTAAATTAACTATAATTAAATTTAAGTGTGGGAACTCACTGGTTTAGAATTATATTTGAGATTAATTGAGGAGCAACCAAGTACTTTTGATTCCATCCACTCTTGGAAAAATATTAAAGACATGTTTCTAATTGGAAAAAAGGTGAAAAATGTATTTCTTTCAATAAATACTTCTTTTAATTTCCCCGATCGAGGTGTAATAGGGGGAGGATAGAGCCATTTCAACATGTCGATGACCATAGCCTGCCGCGTGGGGAGGATGAACACCACGTGGAGCTGGCATGCAATTGACAGGATGGGGAAACGGAAGATGGGACTTCTCGCACCTAACAAAATTAATTCAACGTACCACCATAAGACTCCAGCAGGGTATGCCAGTAGGGATGTCAGGAAACTTTTGGAAAATGAGCCAAAAAGGAGGTAATATGCATGGTAAGGTTTGGATTTGCATTTTGTGGTTTTGTTGGGAAGCTAGTTGTGCATTGAGTGGCGATCTCAAGCGAAGGCAAAGGGTGATGGTCCGGGCAGATCATTGGTATGTATTATCATACTTCCCCTCTGAGCCAAAGGTTTATGATTTTCGTCGAATGTGGAAAATGGTAATGGTTTTCTTAGACTACTGTTTGAGTGGAAATTTGGTTGGTTCTGGTATGAGTAAATGAAGAATGTTGACGAAGCTAGCTATAGGCTCATTCTTCCTGAGCAGTTTTTTTTTCCTGTTACCCAAATCTTCGTTTAATTTGGAAAGAATCCTCTGAATGGGAAACTTGGTCACAGTATTCGTTTCCTAATTCTACTCTCTGCATAGTTAAGATGATGGTTTACGATTTCTTCTATATTTACTTGTTGCTTCAGCTCTTTTACTGGCTGGTTCGGCTCTTTTACAATAATTTGTTGTTTATGTGTATTAGCAGGGTTGTTATCCTTAATAAAACCTTTTTTATAGCTACGCAGAAGGGGTATCATTTAGTCTGTGTCTCTCTTTTTCTTGTTTATAACATCATCTTTGATAGGAGGCTACGTAAAAATTGGAAAATTTCAGAGAATTTTTGTCTGCTGAAAGTTAAAAAGGTTTGCCTTTTTCATGGTAGCGGCACTCTCTTGTAGCAGGGTTGGCTTTTCTTCTGTCTTTTCATATTTGGTATTTTTATCAATAGGGTCCTGATGATGATATGTGGGAAAGGAATTTCACCTTATCGCCTCTGTAATAGTATATGGACTCTATTTCTAGCTTATAATTTTCTTCCTTCGCCTGTCATGGGTTATGGAAACCATCTGTCTCTTGGTCTTCAAATATTTCTTACCCGGTTGGTTTGTAATAGTGTACGGTCTCTGTTTATACCTTATATCTTTCTTACTTCACTTAACCTGGGTGATGGAACCTCTCTGCCTGTCGATTCTCAAATATTTGTTAGGAATCTGACTGGTGTACGTCATCATGTTGTTGATGGTAGCTTTAACAAATTCCTTTTCTGGTTACTTTAAGATGGTTAAAAGAGGAAGAAAACCCACTGGAGGAAAATGAAAACATCCTACTTCTGAGCAGCCTCAGAAAAGAGGAAGAAAATCTATGTAGCAGCATTTGGAACCGCTTGTTCAAACATTTGCGTCAGTGATCCCAAATTTTGCTCGATCCCGCATTTATGGTTGGAAAACTGAGGTTCTAAACAATTTGGATAGGGAGGATGAAATGGCTTATGAGGACATGCAGAACGTGGTGACTGACCTAGGTCACACACGAGGGTGAATTTACTTGTTTCAACAGTCAGTTAGAACCTACTGGTTGATCAAATTCTTGCTAAATAAGGCAGTCATGTCGACAGCAAAATCTAAGTTGGAATTAACTTTGGTAGATATTAACAGGAACATCCAGGAAATCAATCTTCGACAATTCCATTAGTGTGCTAGGCTAGGAAGGTTGGAGAATGAAATTAAGTCCATGCAGCAAGTTGAAGTTGAATTGCCAGGTTCCAGTGCCAAAGATCTTGCACCGGTGGAATCTAAGGAAGATTAAGGATTCAATGATTAAATGTTTTACTTTATTTTTAGCGGCTATAACTCTTTCTGTGTATGTTGTTATCTCCAGACTTAGATATTAAGTACCGTCAGATATGGTTTATATTATTAAGACTTTTTATGTTTTGGTTGACATACTCTGAACTTCGATGGCCGAAATACCTGGTTTCCTGTGGGTAGGTTGAGGTCTAGTTTTGTATATTTTTTTTTTCCCGACTCATATCAATAGAAAATGGAAGGAACTACCTAAGCTTAAAAAAAAAAACTTCTTTTAACATTTTTGACATTTCTTAAATTATTTTTGTGTATCTCTATTTCAATAAATACTTCTTTTAACATTTTTTTTTTACCTTCGTTAAATTATTCTTGTGTAGGTATTGCTACCAATACCCACACTTGAAAATTGGCTAAACTTGTAAAGATATAAGTGGAAAATATGATTATAAAAATTTATTTCTTCTTTTTTATCTAAAAGTAATAACCCCTAGAGATGAAATCATAATATTAAATCATATTGGGTAGTTTATTCCACTTATACGTTTTGCATTTTGGGTTTTTTTTTTCGCCAAAATTACACTAATGACTGCTTCATTCTTTTCTTCCTTGATTTTGATTTTGATTCGAGTCATGAAGAACTTCAATTCCATTTCGCATTATCTTTTGTACAAAATGTAAGTCTTGAGGTCTCTTTGAAATAGACTAAGGCACGATAGTGTTCAAGGAATGAGGACTTGCACGTTGCAAGTAATGAGGACATTCATGTTGCATATTCTTCTGGCATCGCTATCACAACATAACATTGGGCACTAAGTAAAAGGTTATATCTATTCCAATTCCATGGTCATTCATTACTATACACTACTATACCAAGAAGCTATGCAAATTCTAGCCCAACCTAACACTTGAAAAAAATGAACATCCATGTTTGAAAGAGGTTGATGATGTACTTTAGCTTGAGAGCAGATCAAAAATAAAGAGAGAAAAAACCTCAAGTGAAAATATTGGTGTGCCATGTAGTGAAACGTTTTGGAATAAAACAAACAATTTGATTCGAAAAGAAAAAGGAAATTGCAAACTTGAGTATTGCCTTTCATAATGTATAAGGAGATCAGGAAAGATGAGATGGCTTGTTGCTCACTATAATATAGAATGATGACCACATTGGTGAGGGGGTATAATTGAATGTTTTCTTCGATGATATGTATGGAGATGAGGGCAGGAATTATGAGCCTTAAATACCCTTCATTGCTTATAAATTTTGCTGCCACTTCCATACTTACACATATATACATACTCAAGATACAACATGGAACACGTATGTTATAAATCAATATTCCCTACTTTCCTCAATATGGAGAGCTACCATCTTTAAGAGGCTCCTAGTCTACCTTCGGTACAACATGCCTGACTATTTCTTATAACTTTCAGAAAATAAGTTAATTGATGAAAAGGATGGAAATGATCCTCAACAAACTTGAGGGTTAGATATTTTGTTATGAAAATTATATTATTTTCATAAACACATATTATCCCTCAAATTTCAAAATATTGATGACTAAACTAATAAATTTTTCAATGGTTAAAAGGAAACCAAGGCATAAGCTTCATCGCCAATAGTAACTATTATAATTCCAATAAAAAATGGGTCTCCATCTATCCGTCAAATACATATATACAGAGGCTATTATCTTTTAATATTTAAATCTTAAAATTTTCATAAATTAAATTTTAATTTTAATCATAATCCATAATTATATATTTATTTTAATCATTATCTATATTATTCTAAATTAATTATATATATATATATATATATATATATATATATATATATATATATATATAATTTATCCAATGCTTTTTTCTGATTTTAATAGGCTCTTAATGAAAAATCCAAAAGATATAGAGCATTTAACATATAGGAGACTTAGAAACTTATCAGCAGTCATTAGAAAAATAAATCAAAATAATTATTTATATTCATAATAGTTTTCCAAAAAATTTGACTAACTTCGTAGAATTGGGGAGAGCTTTGAGGAGAGATTTTCAAGGCATTTCTAAACCTATGACAATAAAACAATTATATCAATCACATTATTATTTATTATAAATTTTATTATTATTATTATATTAAAAATATAATAATGTTATTATTTATAATTATATAGTAAATATGATTATTTATAGTAAATATGATTATTTATTAAAAAATAAATGGTATTTCTTTAAAAACCAGAAATTACATAAGAAATATTGAATGTTTTAAAATTAGTGTTAGTGGTTAAGAAAATATAATCATATCTAAAAAGGAACTTTCCATAGATAAGCATAAAAAATCAATGTTCATATAAGTTTAATGCTTACCATAGAAAAGCTAAAACACACTTTTTCATGGCAATTAAAATACACAAAGTAAATAAGAAATTTAGAAACTAGAGACATGACAAGAGATTATGTTGGAGGGTTTGAATCAATAGATGAAAGCTGGATTGGTTTCTTGTTGCCATGTATTGTGCTTTCAGTAGCAGGAGGGATGCCAAGGTGATTCTCAATGCACTCTAGTTTTTGAACCTGGTCTATCATATGTCAGTGAAAATGATCCATGGAGAGGAAGATATCTTTTCTGTGCTTATGTCAATCAAGGAGAACCCTTCCTAAGTGGAATTTCATATGCTAGTACAAGCCCATTGTGTGTATGAAATGTTTTAAGAAACTAGGTGCATGATCAATATTGAGCACCTAATCATCCATTTCAGGCAATACCTTAGTACCTAAGAGGTGATACCTCTGGGAGGTCCCCTATCTCTCAACACATGTGAGCTTTTCTTGAATGGTGCCTAGGGTAACTTCTCTAAACCGAGCAACTATTTACTCCAATATTTCATGAGTATGTGTACATACATAAGTGGCTCGTTTCTTGTAATATGTTGCTCCCCTACAAACCTAGGATCATTGATGAGGCATGATATATGTATAAGTATGGAGGAAAGTCCAGAGAACAAAAGGATGAGTATTATGAAGTAGATAGAGGCACATTCTCAAAGTAGATAGGAAGAGAAGAAAAATACATGTATGTAGCACGAAAAAATAAGTGAGGTTAGCAACAAGCTAGATCGTTGAAGAGGCATGATATATGTATAAGTATGGAGGAAAGTCCAAAGAACAAAAGGATGAGTGTTGTGAAGTAGATAGAAGCACTTTGTCAAAGTAGACAGGAAGAGAAGAAAAATACATGTATGTAGCACGAACAAATAAGTGAGGTTAGAAACAAGCTGGAGTGATGGGGTAACATCTAGTGAAACAATGTGCTAGCCTAGTGGTGCACTGAAATATAATGGAGTGAGAAGCCTAGTAAGATGTCGAGCTTAGAGATTGAACACATGACAAAAATTGGTGACAATGAGGACTGACCAAATAAGGAATAATATGTTGATTCAAAAAATTACTAAGGTATCAGGAATGGAGAACGATGACTATGATCGAGGAAGAAACCATCAGAAAAAATAAATAATTACTATGTCGTGATTGGATGATCCTTCTAAATCCTGTAGTTAACATAAAATTTCATGTTTAGGTCCCTATTCTGAAGAGAAACTCAGTGCCCAATGAGCTTTAGGGAGGAATATATTAACTTTGTGAAGAAAATATCTCTAGAAATATAGCAATACTTCTCCTTAGAACTTCTTTATAGAACAGAGGAAAGAAATTTCAACAAGTTGAATGTACATGAGTGAAACTGTATCAGCAAAAATTTTCGTAGCGATCTTTCCTAATGGAAAGGGATTTAATCCAATAGAACAAACAAGATGTTATTTATAATTGTCATTACCAATTAATGCTCATTAAGATTATTTCTCCAACAACCCACATCATTATAGATCTTCGCATCATAAATAGAGGCCATAATCACCATGTTTGGTGATTGTAGAGAGTAATTCATCGCATGAGAGAGATTATAGTGTAAACATTGAGAGATAAAAATGAAATTGAGGTAGTTGTGGCTGAAGTTAGGGTTATCGAGGTGGTATTTAGTTAGCATCGAATATGAATGCAAGATGATATTCCCATTACGATTATAAAAATATTTGAATATCGACTATGGGGTAATGATTGAACATCACCTAGTCGTACGTCCAGGTTGGATAGAAACATGTTTCTCCCACCCTCTCACATGTATAACATGACATCCAAGGAAAAAAAATCCTTCTGTATAAATTTACCTCACACCTTATTGAGAGTAGAGTCGAGTAGGAGATGCTAACTAGAGGATATTTTGATTGAGGAGTATATACAACCATACTTATTTGGCATATCGACAAAAAGTTTCCCCGATCTTCGTACATGGGTGTGAATGATGATAAAGATATTGATGACATGGGAGGATACACTACAATAAATCTTAGAGCCTCCATATTTTGGAAATATTTTGCAAAGGAATGTCTTTTTTGGTGTTTCTGGAGCATATTGACATTAATTTGAAAGTCTCCTTCCATGATGAACTTGGATAAGCCTTGATTTTTCATTATTTCCAGTCCTTTATGAGAGCAATAAGTTCAAAAACATTATTAATACTGAGGCCAATAATGCTAGAATATTTGAAGAGTGGAAGTCCAAGATGATCTATAAAAGTTCTCCCATAACCAGTTGGACAAAGTCTTCATTTTGAAGCGCCATTAGAATTCATCTTGAGAAAGGAGAGGAGTGAGGGAGACTAGAGGGTGAAGATGGATAGAACAGGAAAACCAATATAGGAAGGGGAAAAGGATGGGGAGATTAAGGTTTCATTTATTAAGGAGCATGGCCTCTTCAGCATGTTCTTTCCAATATTTGACAGACTAGGGGAGGGTGACAATGGTTTCTTTTACCTTATCAGGGTTGGTTTTCGATAGAGAGATGATGGGAATAGAGGAATTTTTGAAGATGTGGCAGTTACACTGCTAATTCACCCAAAGGAAAAATCCAAGGAAGAGACTCTAGATACGGTTGAGTATGGCATTATAGAAGGACCCACGATTTGTCTGTTAATACAAGTTATTATGAATACTAAGAGGATCATGATCAGATCAGTAAAGGTATTCTTCCAATCAAAGCCAAAGGTAGTTAGAAAAGGTGCAACTATTGAATAAATGTGAAATACTTTCCGAGTTGAGAAAATAAAGGGGGAATTAGGAGGGTGCCTGATGGTTTTATTTTCGTATATTGTCCCATGTCAAGGTTCTGGTTTCAAGAAGGAACCATACGAAGAAGAGAAATTTTAAGCATGTGTTTTGTTTCAAAATGTTGACCCACACACCATTTGTTGGTATCTCTTGATTTCATGCCTCCCATTGATAGGATTTTGAGATATTAAATGAGTCTTCTGAGTTGTGGCCCCATCATATTTTATTTGTCTTGGAGGAACACATGATTAATATTTATTGCAGGTTATGCCAAAATGGATACCACAATGCCCCCTCTATCTTGGTATTCCATCCTTCTGTTAGTAACCATGGTCTCCACTATTAGCTTATGTCTGAGACATTCCATTTATCAATTATCTTTATTAGTCCTGGGGTAGTCATTTGTATTCCCAAATTTTCCCACTATTCTTGGATTCATATATTAAGAATATTTTTCTGAGAGTTATCCAAGAACAATGAAGTGTGTCCATCATTTAATTACTAGAAGAAATTCTATTGAATTGTGTGCCTTCCTTATCTATCTAAAGTCCATATATATGAGTTAGAAAGGGGAGAGAGCACTTAGATAAGATGTTGTGGGGATGTGTGGAGGGGAATATTTCTAATGCCATGTACTTTTCTAGAGATATGGGCCTCCTTCTATCCATCTCCAGAATGATTTTTATTGGGACATTATCCATGGTAGTAGGGTCACATAGGTCCATTCCTCCATTCAATTTGGATAGACATAGTTTATACCGTGCAACTAGGGATCATTTATTTTTCCAACTAGATCCTCCCTAGAGAAAAAAACACTATATTTGATGGATTTTGTGTAGGGTTGAGGCTAGTGCCATGAGTGGAGATAAAAGGTAGATTAAAAAATCCTAGATAATCACTTTTAAAAGTACTAACCGCCATACAACATTGAGAGAGATGAATGGCTAACCTGTCAAGTCATTATTGATTTTAATTAATATTTTTTTCCATATTCTCCACTTTATGGAGCTATCAGTGAATGAAACACCTACGTACTTTGAGGAGATTTTTCTTATTTTAGAACCCTAGGTTTATTCATATATGTATCTAAGAAGAGAGAAAAGTATTAATGAAAAATGTTTGAGATTTCGTTTTTTTTATTCTGGTACTTGAATCTTGGGAGAACTCCTCTATAACTTGTGTGAAGCTCATGGATGGTGCGAGTTCCCATGCCCATAGTATCATAAAAAAAAATTTGATTAATTGATGGAAATTTCTCTGTAATTAGACACAAATTTTATTTTTTTATTTTATGCCAATTCTTTGAGAGCTCTTCCCCACACTTTCGTCGCCAATACGAAGAGGGAAGGTGAAAGCACACCTCCCTGTTGGATACCTACAAAGTATTTGAATGGCTTGGTGGGGGAATAACTTATGAAAATAGAGAAGAAGGATGATGATAACAAGATACTAATATAGTCTACCAATTATTGATTAAATCCAAAGTCTTTAAGAATGTTGAAAATTTATTGCTAGTTGAGTTGATTGAAGAAACTTGACAAATCTAATTTAGACAACATACCTAGATTTTATTAAGACCTTTAAAGAGTGGATAGTTTCATGGTTGACCATGATTCCATTTAATATTTAGTGACCTTTGATGTAGCCTATACTATTTTATGATATGGTAATTATAAGAATAGGCTTGTGCCTGTTGATTATAATTTTACTGATGATTTATAAATGACTTTATATAGATAAATAGGTCGATATCCATTAGGATCCTCCACCTTGTTTTTCTTTGGCACCAATATGAAAAAAGTGGAATCTAAGGATTTTAGGATGGATTTATTTTTTCTCAATTCCTCCACCACCCACAAAACATCTGGACCCATTACAGACCAAAAAAATTGTTGAAAATGGCACCAAGAAATATTATGGTTTAATTTTCCCTTGAATTAAATCAGAAGAAATTGTAATTCCACATTACATGATAACTTGTAAGAGTTCAAAAATTTAGTTTGACTTAGTTGGTTCATTTAATTTCAGTTCAAGGTCTAACATGAGTCATGTAGTGTGTCTCCCACATTATAAAATCCAAGGTTTATTTTATTTTGAGTTTTAATTAATTAATTCAACTTTACTAGTTCCAACTGATGGAGGAACGAGTGAGAGGTCAAAGTGTGGAACTTGAACTTGAACCACATCCAATGATAAATAAGGTAACTAATCATTCAGCCATAAATAACTCATGCATGTAATATTTGAGAGTTATGCAGTTGAGATTGGAGTTCAAGGGAAACGTATTATAAATTGTATAATCACCAAACTTGTATAGGTGGTACATGCAGTCAGAGGAAGTCCCTTGATTGGTTTTGTACTTGTTGGTTTGTATTTCCATAATTAATAGGGTCTAATTACTGGGGAATGAGCACCTAGGAAATAAGTACTTGGAAAAAAAATTTAGCTAAGTATTTGGTCTAGGCTTCTCTAGGAAGCAGTGAGATGGACAAAGATAGTGTAGAGGTTTCTCAGGCTTGAGAAAAGAATTGCAATATTCTCATATTTTTTGAATAATGAAATATATAGATATCATGTTTTTTAGTTGAGTATTTCTCGAGTAAATAATTGTGTAATGTGTTGATTAAATTATTTCTCTTCGCTTCTTCATGATTTCACGATCGTTTATTATTTCTGCAATTAGTAGAGTAGATTCAAGTCTATTGTTTTAGAAAATTACAATTAGCGGTTTGAATCTACAAGAGAATTCTACATGGTATCAAAGTTGGAATCACAATAGAAGAGAAGAATATGAGTTTGTACTTACTGGTTGATAAATTTTTGCAGAGCCAATCTCCCATAGCTAGCAGCAGGATCAATATGGTGTTCTATGGTCTAAGGCCTGAGTATCCAATTGAGTGTTGCTCGAATTATATTTTCTAGCGATACCGGATGGAAGAAATATTGGAAGATAATGGATTGAAGGATTTCATTGAGAATGGCATTTCGAAACTAGCTCCAACTAATGCACATAATCTAGAAGAGTGGAAGAAATGTGTAGAAAAGGAAAGAAGGATCTTACTAGAGGAAGGTTGAGATCATGTTATCTCAATCCTCCATGGTAAGGTGATCCAGAATTATCCAGGAACACAATAAAATAAAGAAATAAATATCGATGGAAAAATACAACAGTAATAACTCTTCATTTCATTAATATTAATACTAAAAAAATGCTTGCAGACAGAATGAAAAATAAACTAGCTTGGGTGATGGTAGCGTATCTCTGAGAAGAGATGCGGCGGCTCGAAGGCCTATTTATTATTTAGAAATAATGGAAAACCATAAAAATCCAAAAACCTAACCCTAGGAGAGGAAGCACAAAAGATCTGGGCCTTTTTTGGGTAAATTGGTATATCAACTTCCCGGGGATGTAACTTTGGCATACGATCTCTATTTGGTGTGCATAAAACCTCATTAGAAAGTTCTATGAGAGGACTAAAAATTTAGAGTAACAAACATAAATTGATATTTGATGGCCCTAGTCTCAAAAAAAAAAAATCACTTAGGGCATCAAAATAGCTCCAAAAGATCAAGACCCGAAAAACTGCCAAAAGTATTAAACTGTGGTATAATTAAGGAAACTGAAAAAATGAAAGAAACAATGTTGGGGGTCGAAGTGGAATAGGTAGGTGGAAAAAAATATCTGCCTAGATCATTCCTCCCCCCTTAGGAAACAATGGTACCCATTTTGTTTAGTTCCTGCATCATATGATGAAACTTATGTTGAACTTGGTCCCTGCTAAGGTACTAGCCTTGGTGCAGGAGTTGGCCAGCTTTGACAACTCGATACAACTAGATCTTCTGTTGGTGAGTGTTCTTGATCTGTGTGTCCATGATATGATCAGTTGTGGCCTGTTAAATGTAGTCAGGGTTTAGATTTGTTTTTGTGATTTGTTATGAAATGTATGTTGTGTCCAGTAATGATGGAATGTATGGTCAAAGACGATCCACATTGCACACTAGGTGCAGGCCAGGGAATTTGAGAATGTTGAGATCAAAAGCATTGTCTCCTGCATCCATAGTAAGTGTATAAGTCCCATATTAGAGTGTTATGAGCTTTCAATGAGCTCTGGTTAGGCATTCTTTCTGCAAATGGAACCAAACTTTGTTTCCCACCTAAAATTTTTGTGGCACCTGGTGTTGATCATGTCTTGTACTTAGCATTGGACTTCTCCAGGATTTCGTGAACCTACTGCGAGATGTTTTGAATACTATCAATGAATTTTTTCTCCTTATAGACTTCAAACAAGACATGAGATGAATATTCTTGAGTATATGCAAATGGTATTGACACATTAATGCGACATAGTGGGCGGAATACCAAGCCCACCTAAACAGGGTTTTGGTCAGTTGAGTTGTGGAGAGCCTATTTATAGATTTAATGGCTTTCATCCCATTTCCATTGATTCTTCGAGCTTTATATGTGCAGAATTTGTACGATCATCCTGTTGATCACCTCTATTTAGCCATCAGTTTCGGGGTGTAAAGTTGTGGATTTAGTGAGCTTCATGTCCAACATCGACTAGAGATTTTACCAAAATGTACTCAGGAACCTGCTATCTCGATATGAGATAATCTACTATGGGATCCCAAAGTGTATCTACACTCGTTCAAATACAAGTTTAGCAGTGAATAATACTGTGATATTCTTCTTCCAGGATGTCATAATGGCCAATTTAGAGAATCTATCAATGACCAAAAAAATGTAGTCATTGCCATGCCTGGTAGAAGGAAGGCCCGACATGTAATCCATGGAGATGGATTTCCAAGGTCGACTAGGGGTAGGCAGTAGAATATATAAGCCTTTCTTCTTGATGGTTGGTTTGGAAATGGCACAGGAAGTGGAGGATATGATGTGCTTCCCAACATCATGTCAAAGGTTCGGCCAATAGAAATACTTCTGCAGTACTGCCACTATTTTCTAAACCCTGAAATGTCTAGTGACCCGACTATAGTGTACTTAAAAAATTGTCTTAGCATGCTCGATTGAAGGAAGACAAAGGTGTCCCAGGATGCATAACAGTTCATCCTTAAGGTGAAAATTTAGAAATTGCTTACCTTATAGGAGCATTTGGTATGTTTTGCTGAACTCTCAATCACTTTGTTAGAGGCACGACCAACCCAAATTCTCGTGCCCACAAGAGTCGAGAACAGTGGTTAGCACCACGATCAATGGCTGGCTAAGGAAATATCCCATTTAATTAGTGTTTCCCATCTTGTACGTGATGTTCAAATGTAATTTTTGCAGGTATGTGGATTATTTCTAATGACGATAATTCTGTAAATTCCTTTCTGTCTGTATGGACTATAGGGGTCAGTGATCTGTGTTGATGATCGTTTCCTTCCCCAAAATGTAATTATTCCATTGTCAAAAATCATGCATAATGGAATATGTTTATGTTTGATAGGTGAGGTACCTTTAGATTATATTTGAAAGTGTATCAATGTGATATGCCACTGGATGCCCCTACTAAGTAAGTACTCCCCCAATAGCATAATCAAAGGAATTTTTCTCGATCTTAAATGGTTGCTACAAGTCTGGTAATGTGAGCACTGGTGCAGAGCAAAGGCATTGATTCAACTCTACGAACGCCTTTTTTTGAGATATGTAGCAAATTTTTTTTTTTTCTCTCCTCCCTTGGTGACTTGACTCAAAGTCCAAGTGATATGAGAGATCCCCATCATGAACCTGCAGTAGAAATTGGCAAGACCCAAAAATCTACGGAGCTCTATTATACTGGTTGGGGCTAGCCAATATTTAATGACTTGGCTCTTGGTTAGTTCCACATTCATCGCCCGCTCATTAATAATGTATCCTAGATATTGAGTCTGGGCCATAAAAAAAGTGCATTTCTCGAAATTGGCACACAACTTGTGTTGTCTCAGTGTTTGGAGGACCTGTCGAATGTTTTGGAGGTGCTCTTCAGAACTATGGCTGAAGATGATGATGTCGTCCAAATACACCACCACGAATGAGTGGGTGATTGATCGTAGTATGTCCATCAAACTCATAAAGGTTGTGGGAGCATTCTTCAACTCGCAAGGCATGACTGTTGTGAAATCAGCACCAAAAATAGAAGAAAAGAGATATAAACGCCTTATAAATAAGCCACTTCGAGGGGGAAACCTCCAATACATTACATGAATGAACAATTCTTCAATGATACAAATTGCAAAAACTCTCTCTATATAGGAGAACATGGGGCCACAATGTAATCCTAACAGACCTAAAAATAATAATTTAAGGGCACAATAATAAAATTATGTGGGTTACAGGGGTACAATAATAACAATAAGGGGGTTAAACTAAGAACAATAAGGGACTATACTAGTAATATAGGGACCTAACATGCCCCTCTCCTTCAAAAAAAGTGTTGTCCTCAACGCTTGAGTAGCTCTGGGTGCTTTTGTATAAAATTCTCATCTTCCCATGTAGAATCTTCATGGTGTTCTCCACTTTGGGATGATACTCTGAAATTGATCGATTTTGTAGCTGTCGAGTTCTTGTTTCCGTGACCGCTTCAGGTTCCAATATGATTTTTCCTTCCTCATCAAGTTCTGGAAATATTGTTTCAACTGGAAGATTGTCACCTATAACATTCTTTAATCATCAAACATGGAAAGCTGGATGCACTCGTGAAGAAGCAGGAAGCTCCAATTTGTATGCCATAGTACCAATATTTTGCAACACCTTGTAAGGACCATAGTACTTTGGCGATAATTTATTATCCTTCTTAGCTTTCTTGAGGGACATTTTTTTATATGGTTGTAGCTGTAAAAATACCCAGTCTCCTACGTCAAAACTTCTCTCGTTGCGATGTTGATCTGCCTAGTGTTTCATTCAATTGTGTGCCAAATTCATGTTATCCTTTAAGAGTTAGAGAACTTCTTGTTGATGCTTGATGTGATATTCCACTACTTGAACCTTCTAATTTTCTCTTAAAGGTGATGTGATGGAAGGTGGATCATATCCATAAAGTGCCATAAATGGGGTCATTTTTGCTACAGTATGGAAGGAAGTGTTATACCACCATTCAATGAGAGGTATCCACTTGACCCATTGTGTTTCTTTATTAGATACAAAAAAATGAAGATATCCTTCCAAACATTTATTTACTATCTCAGTTTGACCATCGGATTGAGGATGATAAGATGAGCTATGAGATAATTGAGTACCCAAACAAGAAAATAACTCCGTCCAAAATTTTCCAGTAAAAATGGGATCTCTGTTGCTCACAATAACTCTTGGGTTTCCATGTAGCTTTTGAATTGTGTACATAAATGTAGTGGCAATTGTACTTGCTCTAAATGGATGAGATAATGCACAAAAGTTTGCATACTTGGTAAGTCTATCAAATACCACCATAAGGACACTCTTTCCTTCGGACTTAGGTAAAACTGTGATAAAATCCATTGAAATCTCCTCCCAACATTGACATGAAATGGATAAAGGTTGTAGAAGACCCGGGATCTTAATTTTCTCAACTTTATTTTGATGGCAAACCAAACATTCTGCCGCAAACTTTTGAATATCAGATTTAAGGCCATCCCAAAAAGATTCTTTCTTCACCCCGTGGTAAGTTTTTAAAAATCTTGAGTGTCCTCCTAAAGGAGAAGTGTGCAATTCCAAAGGAATATTTTGTTTTAGTTGGGAATTCTTACAAAGATATAAGTGATCTTTGTACCATAAGGAATCATTTTTCCAACTAAATGTATCAGATGTACTAGGATCTCGCTGCAATATTTGAATGAGTGTCCACACTTATTCGTCCTTCTTTCATTCATCTCTTGCTTCGGTTATCCAATCTGGTTGGATAATAGAAATGGAAAAAAGCAATGCTTCCACCTCTTCATTCTTTCTTGAGAGTGCATCTGCAACAACATTAGCTTCCCCTTTTTGTATATTATTTCAAAGTCATAACCCAACATCTTCATGACCCATTTTTTCTACTCTTCTAAAGATAGTCTTTGTTCCAAAAAGTGTTTAATACTATCATGATCATTTTTTACCTTGAAGTGTCTCCCCATGAGGTAATTTCACCATTTCTTTAGTGCATGCAGTATTTCTAACATTTACTTATCATAAATAGGTTTTTGTAAATACTTTCCTTTGATTGGATGACTTTCAAAAGTAGTGGATCTTCCTTCTTGCATTAAAACAACACCAATTCCATTTCCTGAGGCATTAAATTCCACAATAAATGTTTTTGTGAAGTCTGGCATAGCTAAGACCGGTGATAGGCACATTTCCTTTTTAATATGTTCAAAGGCCTTAGTTGCTTCAGGAGTCCATGAAAATGCATGTTTATTCAATAATGTTGTTAGAGGTGTTGCTATTCTCCCATAATTCTTAATAAACTTGAGATAATACCTTGTTAACCCGAGAAATCCTCACAATTGCTTTATGGTTGTGGGGACTTTCCATTCCTTAATGTCTTTAATTTTGTTAGGGTCTACCTTAACACCCTTGTGAGATACAACATGACCCAGATATTCCACCTGTTGTAATCCAAGGAAACATTTGGATGCTTTTGCATATAATTATTTCCCCTAAAATAGTTTGAGCACCTTCTCAACATGTTGAACATGATCCTTCCAAGACGTGTTGTAGATTAGTATATCATCAAAAAATACTAGCACACATTTTCTAAGGAAGGGTTTGAAAATGGAATTCATCAACCCTTGAAATGTAGAAGGTCCATTAGTAAGGCCAAAAGGCATGACCAAAAATTCATAATGACCCTCATGAGTTCGAAATTTTGTTTTCAGAATATCTTCATTCTTCATTCTAATTTGATGATATCCTAAACGAAGATCCAACTTGGTAAAATAAATTGCTCCATGTAATTAATCCAATAATTCATCAATCACAGGAATGGGAAATTTATCTTTAATGGTGAGCTTATTGAGTTTCCATAATCTTATACGTGCCATGTGATCTGATTCTTCTTGTACCAATACCATGGTGATGTTAAGGAACAACTTTAACTAGGTTGAATTACACCGTTTCAATATTTGCGCAATCATATGTCTAATTTCACCTTTTTGGACATGATGATATCTATAAGGCCTAATGTTTGGAGTGAACACTTCCTGGAATCAAATGAATAGCATGATCATGATCACAAATAGTGGAGTCCTTTGGGATTTTCAAACATCTTTAAATGATTGTTCATGATTTTTCAGAGATCTCAGAGTAATAAAGATGATTTTGATGTTGGAACTTCTAGTGAGCATAATTGTGAAATTATGCCTCATTTTTATTTCTTTAGAAGCTTTGGCATGACATTAGAACTTATTATATTTCCCGGCTTCCCTGCAATACCTCAGAATTCGACTTCCTTTCCTTCTCAAAAAAATTTCAGGAAATTTTTTTGAAAATTAAAAGCTACCATCCCCAAAGATTGTAACCATTGTACTCCTAGTAAAACATCACCACCTCCCATAGGAATGGAAAGCATTGCAAAATTCAATACATATTCCCCCATGTTTAGCTTGATATTATGGCATTTTCCAGAGCAATTTATAGTTCCTCAATTTGCAACCATCACTTGACATTCTGGTGCTAGGTATAGGAAACAATTCAATTCCTTGGCTACCTTACAATGAATAAAATTACGGGTACTACCTGAATCAATCAACAAAGATTAACTTTTCCTTTCTTGATATGTCCTTCTCACTCAAGAGTCTTAGAGTGTAATTCTAAGCACGTATTACATGATATGGTCAATTATTTCTTCCTCTTCTAGGGCCGGTTTCTGTGTATATCCTCTTTCTTTTTGAAGATTCTTGCCATTTTTTTCTTTCTTCACAACATACAAAATAATTTATTTCAAACATACTATAAAAATTTAGTGTATTTCATCACAAATCGTAGAAAGCCCTTTGCTCTTCTTTTTCTTCCAATTTTTGTGGTGTCAACCTGTGGTTGTAAACATAGAGTAGCAAATACCTCCATATTTATATGAGTGGCAGGATTCCTTATGTTCTACCATAATTTTGGTATTCAATTTTTCTGCCAACTTGAATGTTTCTCCACTGAACTGTGTTCCAAATGAAAATTCATGTTGACAATATCCTTTAGCACCTATGAAGAGATCAATCCTGGTGTCTTCTGGAATATTAGTTACCCTTATATTCAATTTTTGGAAGTCCTCAATGTGCTCCCCCACTGAACACTTTTGTTTGAGATTTATCAATTGGCTAAAGAAAGTGTTGCTCTTTGTATCCTCAAAATTTCTATCATTTCCTCTGTAGAAATTTACCAAGTGAAATTTTTTTTATGGGAGTAAAGCCATCGATACCATACAAATGCATTTTGTTCTAAATGTAAAGTTGCAATGCATAAATTTTGTGTGTTTTTTACATTATTGACATCAAAATATTGCTCCATTTGTAGTATCCATGTTACATGATCCTTTCCATCAAACTTCCTCATATCCATTTTTGGAATATGGTCGTTCTTCCCTCCAACATTAGAGTTTATTAAATCACGATTAACATTTATTTTGTTCTCATCATGATTTTCCTCTGCTATCTTTTCACCATTAGGAAACATTTCTTGTATCAACTTTATCAAACCTTCCATGTCTTCTTTTAGATCATTCTTCATGTTTTCCATCTTAGCTTCCATGTCATCCACCTTAGATTCCATGCCAGCTTCCATACCATCCATTTTAGCTTCCATGCCATTCTTAAAACCATCCATCTTAGATTCCACGCCTTTCTTCAAACAATCCATCTTAGTTTCCACACCTTTCTTCAAAGCTTCCATGTTATTTTTTATGGCTCTTTGCAAGAGCTAAATTTGTTGCACTTTTTCTTGCAATTTTGATATGTCAGGTTGTCATTCTTCATCTTCATGCGTCATAGTAGAGCCTTCTAAAGGCTTAATTGGTGTTGAATTATTTTTAGGGGCCATTTTAGAATCCAATACTGATATGTATTCTATAATATGCCCTCGGAATCAATTCAACTTGATTCTTCAAACAAGACTCATCCAATTCGGAAAAAAAAATATAGACCTTTTACTCACTTTTGAAGAGCTTGATATTGATATTGAAATTGAGTTATCTCTATACTTGTATATCCTCAATATCTGAAATTCAGCCATATAGTAGTCCTCTGAAGCTTCTTTCAAATGCCACAGTTCTGACATGAGTTGGATTCTTCAAGAAAAATATATGTCTAATATCCCACAATGACCTAATTATGGATTGGTTCCATAGAGTGAACTTGTATGACTTGCCACGTGTCACTGTTTTCTCCTTTGGCTATGATATTTATAGAAAGGAAACTACATTCCGTGTAATTCCAGTCACCTTTTACAAAATTCCAATCTGATGCTCAGAGAGAGATTTATGAATATTTTCCCATGATCACCTCTTTGAGATGAAATTCAAGAGCCTGAAAAAAGACCTAACTTCCACAGATCATATCTCTGAACATATTGTGAACGAAGCTCTGAAATGTTGAGATGATGTTTATTAGGATTTCGGCTTCACGCTATAAAATTTAAACTTCTGAACCTTCGTAGAAAAAAAGTTATAGCGAAAATTCTGTGATGACCTTTTTAAGTGAAATTCAGGAACCTACAAAAAGCCCTAACTTCCACAAATCATATCTCCGAAAATATTGTGAACCAAGCTCTGAAATTTTGTGATGATGTTCCTCAGGATTTCAACTTCGCACTCTAAAAATTTCAGCTTATGAACCTTCGTATAAAAACATGTATCTCCAAAATACCAAGATGACCTGTTTGGAGCAGCGAAACCCTATAATCCAAATCTCTGATACCAAATGTTGTGAAACCAGCTCCAAAAATAGAAGAAAAGAGATATCAATGCCTTAGAAATAAGCCACTTCAAGGGGGAAACTTCCAATATATTACATGAATGAAAAATTCTTGGATGATATAAATTACAAAAGCTCCTTTCTATATATATGAGTCCAGCGGGGCCACAATGTAATCCTATCCAACCTAACAATAATAATTTAAGGGCACAATAATAACAATATGGGGGTTACAAGGGTACAATAATAACAATAATGGGGTTACACTAACAACAATAAGGGACTATACTAGTAATATAGGGACCTAACAATGACCAAGCATTCAAAAAGGTCCTCCTTGGCCTTGAAAGAAGTCTTCCAAACATCAGAGAGTTTGATTGGTACTTGGTGATACCCACACTTCAAGTCAATATTGTTTAAATATTTAGCCCCCTTTATTTGGTCGAGAAAGTCATCAATTCGTCGGATAATATACCTATTATGGACAATGATCTTGTTCGTCACTCTATAGTCATTCCAGAGTCTCAAAGTCCCATCCTTCTTATTCACAAACATGATCGGGCTAGCATAGGGTGATGAAATATGCTAGATGTGACCATTCTGTAGCATCTCTTGAATGTTCAACTTGATTTTTTTGTTTTCCATAATAGAGCACCAATAGATCATTCCATTAGGTAACTATGTGCCTGGGGTCAAATCGATGGAGTGCTTGACCTGACCATGTGGAGGTACACATGCAGGTGAGGTGAAGATGTCCCCGTCCTCCTCCATGACTTTGTCCATATTTTGTTGTCATGCGGAGGAGCCCTATCTAGAGTTCATGGCTACAACCTTCTTATTTAATTGAGGGCGGATCATTAGAAAAAAAATATTCTCAGTTTTGAAAATGATCTTACTACGTTGTTTTGCAGTCATAAAAAAGATGGAGGTAGGTGGTGCTACCTTTGCTATGTTGTACAATGTATTTCCCAAAGTAACAATAATAGTGCGAGGCCTAGACTCATACAAAAAATGTCACTTCTAGAAGTATTATTGGCCTAATAATACATCACAAACATCAAGAGGATCAATATCACACAATACCTCATTCGTAAAGGGCTTGATGTTGTAGGGAATGCAACACTGCTCACTGACGCAAAGATTTTGTCCTTGGTGAAGTCATCTGATGTTGTAGGAATGTGAGTGTGTTGTGGTCAAACGACCCAACTGCTTCATGACCTCTACTAAAATTAGTTTTTTTTTACTAGCTCTCTCGACAATGAACTGCAGCAGGGAACCCTTCACCCACATCTGGGAATCAAAAAGGTGCTCTCCCTCCTCTGAATCTTCAGGTTCCTCCTTCTAGATATTGTGGTGGCAACAATGGCGTTGGGCTCTACATCGATAATCTACTTCCATTTTTCATTTCCCTTGTCGGGTTTTGACTCAGAGTTGAAACATGCATCTGATTTGAAAGCCTTCAGCTTGGCCACTAGTGACTACTTGGCCTGAAACTCACTTGTATTGTTAGTGGAGGTCTTATGGAACTCACACCACTTTCCCATGTCATTTTTTTCCATTGCAACGTTTTTTCTTCACTTTCGGCTTTGGAAGGTTGTCTTGCGCTGCCCCACCTTGGCTTTGTCCTTTTTTTTGTGGTTTGGGGGCACCTTTCCCTTGCTTCTGATTCATAGATCCAAAGTCTCACTTATTTTTTTTGAATTTCTGCACAATCTTGGAAGCATATTGGTATGCTGCACCAAGAGAGGAGATGTCAAGGAACTCCATTTCCTTCTTAATGTATCTGTGCAAGAAAATGCAGTACTTCAACACCAAATGTTTCTCCAAGTCTTTGATACCCAACTTTGTGCACAGGGTATGGAACAAATTCGTTAACTCATGCACACCTTAATCCCTTTTCTACAACAACCTATTCCACTATATGTACTTATCCTCATAGCTTCCCACGGGATAATATTTTCCTTGATTTCATCTTAGAAATAATTCCAAGTGGGTCAAATAGAGAACAATGAGGTTTTCCTCTCATCCTTTTTCTCATAGTAGGTTTCACACTAGTCCTTTACATGGGGTGCGAGTTTGAGTAGTGCAAAAGTAATCTTTTCCTGATTGGAAAATTCATGAACCCAGAAATATCCTTCTAATAGGCTCAGCCATCTATATACAACATTTTTATATATTTGGTCCTCAAAATGTTGGAATGTCCAAGTTTAATTGTACCTTAAAATGATTGGTTCCTTGAGATGGTTGTTGGATGAAACTGCACCGCTAGTGGGTAGTCCTTGAAGGATCTGGCCAAATTATTTATCTTTGCGTTCCTTTGTTTCTCGAGGCCCTTCTCAAGAAATATAGGATCTCTTGCTCCCTTGTCCTTCTTTTCTTCTTCCATGGGAGGCTGTGAGGGTTTGTGAGACTGATATTGCAAATGTTTAACTAGATCTAGCACTAACTCGTTATACGCCGACATCGTTGGGGACATGAAAAGAAAGATTGAGGAAGAGTAGGCCGCTCTGATACCACTGATCTAGACTTATGAAGGGACATACTAAAATACATAAATAAACATCAATGCATAGATGTAGTAGGAATAAATTTTCATTTCATTAATATCAAATACTGAAAGATTATTAAAGATATAATGAAAAATAAAATAGCTCAGGCAATGACAACTTATCTCTGAGAAGAGATATGGCTACTATATGCCTATGAATTGTGTTACAATGAGCCTCAAATGCCTATCTATTATTAATAAATAATGGAAAACCCTAAACATCCAAAAAACTAATTATAGGAGATGAAGCGACAAAACTATGGGCCCTATTTGGGTAAATTGCTACATCATCTTCCTGGGGGTGTGACTTTGGTATATGATCTTTATTTGATGCACAAAATACATTGTTAGAAACAACTATGCAAGGAATACAAATTTTGAGTGACAAAAAAAATGTCGTTTAGGGTCTCAAAACCGTTATAGGAGTTCAAGACCCAAAAAATTGCTAAAAATAATAAATTGTGCTACAATGAAGGAAAATGAATACATGAAATAAACAATGATGGAGGTCCAACCTCAATAGGAGGGTGGCCACCAATATCCACTTGGATCATAAGGAGACTCCATATTCAATGTGGAAATTATTGACAGACATGTTTCAGCACATAAGTGACCGCAGGAAGCTAGCACTAAAGGACAAGCTTAGAAAATCAAGATGGATAATGATGAAACAATACCACAGTACTTGACCAAGTTAACCCAATGTTAGGATGAGATTGGAATTTTTGTTATTACAGTTTCTAAGGATGATATGGTAAACATAACACTTATAGGCCTTCCCAAGAGTTGACACAACTACTAGGATTTGGTAAGAGGGAGGGTGAAGCTACTAGAGTGGGAGCGATTGTGGTCCGACTTGGTGCAGGAAGAGATTAGGAGGAACACTAGAGATGGAACCTCATAAAAGCATGATGATGAGGATAAGTGTTCCTTTTATGGAAAGGAAAAATAGGGAAAGGGAAGAAGTCCCAATCCAAAGGAAATTCTAGTCAGATGGGAAAGAGGAAGGACTATCGAAGATTATATGTTGTCACTACATGAGTTGGGACACTATTCCATGAATTTTCCGCATAAGAATGCTGACAAGAAGCGCTTAGGAGGAGCGGAAGGTGAAGCTCCTGATTTTCAAAATTTGAGTTGCATTTCACACTCATCGCTTTCATGGTGACATTGATGATGGGTTATGTGAGGTACCTGGATAGTGGAGCCTCATTCCATATGATCGACAAAAAATAATTCTTTAGCGACTTGGAGGAGAATGACCTCTAGATGCACATCCATATGGGAGATGATTGAAGGTATAACACGACCAACATTAATATTATTACTTTTCATAGGGATTCTGGTTATCCTCTCACATTAAAAGATGTCATGCATGTTCGTAGTTTTAAAAATAATTTAGTTTATATTGCTATGGTTGAAGAGTGTGGCTATGATGTCATATTTATTAAAGGAAATGTGTTTCTTTGTGAGATCACCATGATACAAGTGAACTAGATCGAGGTTTGGGTAAATAAACTCTACAAATTGGATGTAGAAGACTATGCTACCATGAGAACGAAAGAAAATTATGTGCACAACTGAGACATCAATGAGTTATGGAATAGGTGCCTTGGCTATTTGCAACATGGTGCTTTCAATATCGTGACAGAGATTTCTATAGGACTTCCCAAGGGCGCACTTGAGTAGCATGATACATGCCAAGGGTGTACATTTGGGAAGTACACCAAAGCCACCTTTCATGATAAGGACTGTCGAGTGTAAGATATCCTTCAAATATTTCACTAAAATGTGTGTGTATATTTATCGACAACCTCCATGACCAAGCACAAGTATTATATAATTTTTGTAAATGTTTTGTCACATAAGTGTTTGGTATTCTTCATGTAGAAGAAAGACCAGACATTATCAAGATATTGTGAGATAAAAGAACTTTGTGAGAAAGACACAAACATGAAAGTGAAGGCACTAAGGAGTGACAATGGTGGAAAATACGTGTCAAATTAATTCAAGAAATTTTATGCTTCAGAAGGCATTTGACGGGAATTGATAACACCTCACAATCCACAAGAGAATGGGGTTGTAGAAATAAATAATAGAAGTATTGTGGGATTTTCATGAGCGATGTTGAATTATCAAAGCTTATTTTTTCACTGATGGGCTGAAGCATGCAACACAATATTATATGTGTATAACAAAATTCCTAATAGAATTCTCAGTATGAGTACACCAAAGGAAGCATATTCAGTTAAGAAACTAGATAGGGCACAATTCAGGATTTTTGGTTCATCAAGTTACTGTCATGTTACTAAATACGCAAGGAAAAAGCTAGAACCAAAAACAGAGTTGGGAATATTTTTGGGGTATACTGATAAAACTCACAAATATCAGGTGTACCTCCCATGTAACAAGATGATAGTGGTTCATAGAGATGTGAAGTTCGATGAAGATAATACCATGAGTTGTTCCCTTGAGATGGAGATTCAGTAAGATGTACTTGAGGAGGGTTTAGCTCCAATAGAAGAACCGCAAGATGTTATGGTGAAAATACAAATAAAGGAGCAGATAGTGGAAGCACCCAGTCACACATAGTGTTAAGCTAAATTATAGGCTTATAATCTGCCAACATAAATTATCAACCCAAGGCAGGTAAGCTTGTGAGATGATGTGAAAAGTATATGCAGGGTTAATACCTCAAGTTCTCCCTAATTAAATTAGTCACACATACACAGTATTAATGCCTCTTTTCAGCATCAACACTTCATAGCAAAGGCGATGGAGTGGATTCAAACACCCCTCGACAAATCTTGATATTGCTAATGTTGATCATAAAAGATAAAATATCAAGCTCACAACCATAAGAAAATCAATTGAACATTTAGAAATTAAAAAAATAATGAAATGAATTCAAACACATTATCACAAAAACTTAATCATTTAATCATTTGACATATACTGCTAAAACACAGAAACTAGAACACTATCTGTACCAATAAAGTTATCACTACATGAAATAATTAGAAGAACACATTGTTATAACTAATGGAGTTGTGTGCAAAGGCGGTCATCCCTTACTCACAACCCCTTCGATATTAAAAGGGTTTACACAGTGAAATGGACCAAACATGCAACTTTATACTAATATGGATAATATTACAGTCACGTACAATCTGATATGTTTGATCATCCAACCAACCCCCTTGAAAATAAAACATAGTGAAATTTAAACAAGTTCGAAGGCATTTATTGCCTGAATTATGAAAATTACTATGTCCAACTAATTACTATCAATACTAGAACAAAATGTCAAAAATAACTTTGATGAGTCTCATCCATGACTGAAAGAATGGATTAGAGTAATTTTGTTACATTTCTGGAACTTTCCCTAATGCAACCAACGAGAATAATATTGAATATCTGGGTGGTTTCAATGATTGATCCGAAATAACCAATAGGACAATGTCCATGTAGGTGTATTTCCCCACAAAATCCATGTTCCCGCTTGTTTTGAGATTTAGTGGAGCATATCAAACCACCAATTCTACCATGGGAAATCTAGGCAGTTGCACGAAATCTTCATCTATAGGGAATCACAGAATGTCTCACGGAAATTGGCGACCACGAGGTGTATATAGGAAATCACGAGGTTGCTTCAAACAATGACTAATTTTAATAAGACTTCGAACAACTAACTTGATAATTCAACTAGGAAACATGTAGCTTAAGGAATACTTAAGAATAAGATAAAGTGACACTTTTTAAGTCAATTTTCACACCTGAAGCACATAGCACACTTTTGGCCAAAAATTAAGTAATATAATCGAAATAAGTGTAATTGGGGGTCAAAGAGAGTTAAAAAGGGGGGGAAAATGTCCTATAAGGCTATCAAAATTGAGAAAAATTGGGACTCAACATGTCCCCCTCACCTAGTTTCCTACATGTACCTTATTCAAACAAAAAAATTTCATCCTGCAAAGAAAAATCAGTCCTTGCCCTGTGTTGCAACTACGACAGCCAAATGGTCTAATTAGGCCCTACTGGATTCTTCCTGCACCTGAATCCTATATGCTTCATTATTTTTCATTTGATGATCAATCTGGGAACGTATCTTTTTCATAATCCGAGATTCCTTCTGATGCTAATAATCATGCTCTTTTTTCATGTGTAGGTTATTTTACCTAAGGGTTTCATTCTCCTTTCACAGAGCCCGCTCTGACAGAGTAAGTTCAATGTTTATTTCTTACAGTTCCTACCGAGACTAAATTTTCCAGGGAGTTCCCTCCCCCTCATGTTGTCCCTGGGAGGAATAGGTCAAACTAGGCTCCCCCTACCCTTTGTGGTCTTCTATTCCCTTATTCTCGGTTTCCTGCTGTGGTGGATCTTGGAAGGGCACTACCTCCCATTCCTCTTTGTCGATAAATTTAGTTTTCTCAACCTTCCCTTTCCCCTTGGATAAGCGTTGGGGCTTCTCTTTCTTCTTATTGAGTGTGCTTGGTGGTATCCCTTCTTCTACAATTTCCTTTGTTCCTAGATTTGTAGCCTGGATCCTTATTAATAGTTTAGTTAGGGTGGAAGTTCCCTTCAATTTGCAAATTTTCCCCATGGTTTCGCTAGTCACTACCACCTCTTCATCTTTCCTATATTCCTTTGTTAGTGGACCATGACTTCATGGCTTCTTCCTTGGATTTTCTACTAGATTTTCCTCCTTAGTTTCTGAAGGACCAAAGTTCTTCTCATCTTCCATGAAATAATTCTCTGACAAGAAATATTCCCATGTTTTCTTCTTTATCTCCAAAAACCTCTATTATGATGATTTTTATGAACCCATGGTGATATAGGTTCTCCTCTATCTGGTCTGCCCTTTCTTAGGGATAGTGGACATTTTCATCAGAGAAATTCTCAAATAGTAAGGAAACTTTAAAGGCATGTCTCGGAAGTGGCCGTGAAGGTGAATATCAAACAAAAATGTAAGCCCAAGATGACTTTCACAGCTTATGTATTTCTACAAAAAAACAACAGATGTTATTACTTACTTCGTAGGTATTACTATGGGATTCCTTTACTCCAATCAGGATTTGGATGTTCTTTCCGAGGGAAGGATGCACAAATCCATTTTTAAAATGGTTGATTCTTGAACCAACTCTCCTCCTATTGTGAGATGCTGCAAGATTGAGCCACTATCTCCTCTGTCAACCGAAATTGGCCATTCCCTGCTTGCGTTGTGTCACCATTTAGATTCATATGAAGAACTTTGTTACATATGAATTATGCCCACTAAATTTCTGAAACAGAGGTATCCACCCTGCCTTTTCCAATATTACCTTACTGTGAGGGACAATGTTTTATAGTGTGATACCTTGTGGTTTAAGTCTAACAAGGGAACACATTCTCAACATGGCTAGCAACGAGAGAGAACATAGTTAGTTCAACTCATAGAGACACCTATAATACTTAGCAAGAAAACTCAACGACGATAGTTTAAACTAGAAGTATCATGGAATGTGGCAACTTTTGAAAAACATAGGTCATGATCATGATTGTCATCATGGTCTGACTTGCGGAGTGGATAACAGAAATATAACCAAAGGACGTGTGAGAGTCATGATGGTCAGAAATAGAAATCAATTTATGATGTAATGGCTCATAGCTGCATTATTCCACGAGGGTTACCATGACTTACATTCATGAAAATTTTAAAAATTAAAGCATCATTACCTTTCACCTTAAGCATCCTGTCACCAACCATACCTTACTGACAGGGACAATTTTAGGGATGGAAATTTATTTTACAGTTTAGAAACATTAGTGAATAATACTAGTCCCTAATATTCAAACTATAAAACGTCTATTTTTGTTTTGTATTTTAAATATTTATATTTCTAATTACTTATATTAATCTATATAAAGTTTTGGTGATTTTCAAGGTAAAATGATTTTATACTATAAAATTTGGACAGATTATTTTTAGAAAAAATGGAAATTGATGAATCCTTTTTTCGGGGAAAACATGGAAAATTACCTCACCTATGAATATTAGCCCCTAAAATTTTTCATGCTTACTGATTTTACCTTCCAATGGTCGAGTACTTGGATGATGATTCCCTTTATCTTGAAATGATAACCCATCTTGAAATCACATTAGATGCATAATTGTATAGTTCATGATATCAACCAATAATAAAATTTTCACTACATTATCAGATTATTTTAAGCTAATTTTTTGTCTGCAATTTTTTTTCTTCATGAATTCATTGGAATCATTGTAGGAAATGCAACCACAATTGCTTAAATTTTTGCAGGAAAAATGGTTTCTTCCCCTTTTTTACAGTTCATTGCACATAAATGGAGGTGATGATGTTGAATGTGCAATGATCTCACTAGACTACCAGCCATTAAGGTGAGATGTTAGCCAATGTGAGGCCCATCACCATTAATGAGAATGAGGACCAAGGTACATTTGATGCATCCTATTAGGTATGAATTTTTGAGTTGTCGTCGAACCCCCTCTAGGATCCAGAAATAAATGATCCATAATGGATCCCCATTGTTTATAGCTATATAGCCTTTAATTAAGGCATACAAGCTTCTAGGCAACATAATTCTATGATCTTGGACACAGATAATATGCTAATGGCGATCGACCAAGATTGTTGGAAGGAGGGCCTTAAGAAATCCCACATCAATACAACATGAGAAATCCCAAAATTAACTGAAAAATAGAATTTATTGACAGGATCCAAAAGGATCTACTGACCTGTGTTTTTAACGATCCCGAGGTAGTCCATGCTTGCCAGATTTTAATTTTAGAGGGTCTAAAATACTGAAAAATAAGACTCCAAAGGGGCTCCTTTTCCTTAACTAGTCCACTGGGCCTAAAAAAGGAATAAAACTATACCCAATAAAAATTCCTCTCATGTTTTATTGAGCATGAGGAGGAACAAAGTAACCTCAATGTGTCAGCAGGAAATTAACAAGAGGTAGTGAGAGGAATGGCTCCCTCTCCCATCATTCATATTTTCTTTTTATTCATAATTTCTTCAACAAATTCCTCCTTACATTCCAGTTTCTGATATAGCTTGAGTATGTGCCCATTCAACAAGAAGTTAACATTCCCATCATCAATATTTATAACTCGAATAGATGCATTATCAAAAACGTTATGAATTTCATAGGGAGACAACCAATGTGTGTTGTATTTCCCTTTAAAGTTATTAAATTTTGAATCATACAACAATGCCCAGTCTCCCTCTTTGAAATTCTTCTTATTGATGGATATGTTGTTCCATTTAGCCCGTTGTTTTTGGATTAGATCAATATGCAGAAAGGCATCCTGCCTAATCTCATACAACTCATTGAGCTGCAAGATTCTTTGTTGTTGTGCCTCATTAAGGTCTATACCAAAATTTTTTGCCATCTTGAAAGTTATGATTTGAAATTAAATAGGAAGTAAAACTTGTTTTCCATACACCAATTCATATGGAGAGAAACTAGTGGTGTTTCTCCATGTGATCCTGTAGGCCAAAAATTACTCAAGAAGTTACTCATACCAATCCTTCTTATGTAATTGCACTGTCTTTGTAAGGATTGTCTCCAACATCTTATTTGTTCATTCCATCTACACATTGGCTTGTGGATGGTAAGGGTTGGACTTCCAATGAGTAACATGATATCTATGTACAATTCCCTGCATAAGAATTGACACAATATACGCACCCTAATCAGTAACTATTTCCGTGGGTACCCCAAATCTTACAAAAAAAAAATAAAAAAATTCTACTACTACTTTCTCCCTTGCTCTAGGTAGTGCTCTTGCTTCCAACCACTTCGTAACATAATCAGTACAAACCAAAATATATTTCTTACCTTTGGACATATGATTAATGGGACCTACAAGATTAGGAACCCACATCTCGAATGGTTCTATGAGAACTTGTGGCTACAAAGGCATTTCATATGATTGAACATGCCACTCTATTCTCTAGAAGATATCACATTTTCGGACATACTCCTTTGCATCTTAGAAAAGACTTGGCCAGTAGTAACCCGAGTGAATGAACTTATAGGTTTTCTGCTTATCTACAAAGTGTCCTCCACAAGGTTCACCGTGACAAGATCTAAAGAGATCATATATATCATCCTCTTTGACACACCTACGAATAATCAAATTAGGTCTAGTGAAAAAGAGGTCTCCCCTAATCCAAGAGTAATCAACACCTTTCCTAATAATTCTTATTTTTTGATTAGATGAAAATTAGGGTGGAAACTTTCCTGTATCAAGGTATTTGGCCATGTCTGCAAACCAAGGTCTCTTGAAAGAAATAGAAAAAAAATTCTCATAAGGAAAGTTATCATTAACAGGAACATCCTCACCCTCATGGTTGAGCTTAGATAGGAAATCAGCTACCTGATTTTCTTTTCCCAGCATGTCCAGTACTATGATGTGAAATTACTGCAACAGGAAAGCCACCTAGTGATCTTGGCATTAGTGTGTGGTTTTTTCATGAGATATCGGATGGAATAATGATCAGTGTGTACAAAAAATTCGTAACGAGTGATTTAATGTCTAAAATTGTTAATATCATAAATCATAGCAAGTAATTATTTTTCAGTTACCATGCAATTTAGTTTTGTAGGAGTTAATTTTTTACTAACAAAATAAATAGCATGGGTTATGAGATCTTCCTTTTGACCCAATAATTCTCCTATGTTTGAATCACAGGCATCAGTGGAAATGTGAAAGAGAAATTTCCAATCTGAGCCTCTTAAGATAGGTGCTGAAGAAAGCTTTTCCTTGAGTGTATCAAATGCAGCTTGACACTCATCATTCTAATGCAATTAAAAAGTTTTAGTCAATAATTCAAACAATGGAGTGGGTAATTTTATAAAATTCTCAACAAACCTTCTCTAGTAACCTTCATGTGCAAGGATACTTCAGACTCCCTTTTGACTAGTTGGTGGGGCAGCTTTACAATAACTTTGATCATAGCCGGATCAACTTTAATTCCTACATCAGAAACATGATGACCTAGAACAATACCCTTAATCATAATCATAAGGCATTTTTCATTACTCAAGGAAAGATTAATTTCTCTACATCTCTGCAAAAATTCCTTAAGATTATGTAAATCTTCTTCAAAAGTATCACCCATCACTGTAAATTAGTCCATATAAAATTATACACAATAATGAAAAAAATCAGAGAAAATACAAAGGACCATCCATTGAAATGTGGCTTTTGCGTTGCATAGACAGATTGGTAATACCTTATATGCATAAGTACCCTAGGGACATGTAAATTTTGTCTTCTCCAGTTTCTCTAGAGCTATCCTAATTTGATTATACCCACTGAAAACATCTAATAAGGAAATGTACTTATTCCTGGCTAGAGTGTCCAGTACATCATCTATAAAAGGCAAGAGAATGTGACATTTTAATGTATCTATAATATACACACAATCCCCATTTACCATTATTTTTAGGGACAGTAAAAAGTGGAGATACACACTAGCTATATGAGATAGGATAGATGAACCTAGATTTAACAAGTAATGTAATTTATTTTTCACAATTTCTCTTAAAGTGAGGTTCATCCTCATTTGTGGTTGTCTCACAGGCCTAATAGTTTCTTCTATATCAACATGATGAATGCATGTATCTGGGTGAAAATCCTTCATGTATGTATATTCCCAAGAAAATGTGTCTAAAAATTTTTCCAATTCTTGAATCAATTGTTTCTCTTGCTCAGGAGTTAAGTAAGCCTTTTATGTTTAAAGTTTTTCTAGGAAAATTTTCAATCACCTTACCCCCCCCCCCATTCAGTCATTGAATATGCAGGGAATTAAGATAAGAGAACTAAGTGTAGTTTATCTGTTGACTATGTTCATAAAAATCTTGTACCTTAGTAATGATATCTATATTATGACTCAAGTACCCTTCTAATTGCTCTGAAAAATGAGGATTAGAAATACAAAAATTTATTATATTTTCTTTTGAGGTTTCCTTAAGCCTCATGGCTTGGGATATTGTTAAAAATGGTTGGGTACATTTTTAATCCTGGTCTTATTCCTCAACCCAATGATTATTTTATGATCTTAATAGGGCTTGAGCAGGTTGATACAAATTAATATGATTTATTTCATCTCCATGAGTGATGGTCATGTTTCCAGACCTACACTCTATGTAATCATCTTCTGTGGCTAACCAAGGCCTCTCTAGTATCAAAGGATACCCCCAAGTTATTTTTAGGTTGAAGAACATAAAATTTTGCAGGGTACTTCTAGCAATCCAATGAGATGACAATGTATTTTAATACCCCCTCTGGATTTACCTTAGACCTATTTGCTAATTCTAACATGGTAGGAGTAGTAAGTAATTCAAAGGATCCTATGTGAGATAAAGTCTCCACAGTCAACACATTTATGGCTACACCTAAATCAATCAAAGTGTTCTTTATGGGACACCCCTTGATAAAGTTTCTAACCACAGGGATTCCAGGGTTTGCATATTTTTCAATAACAAATCCTGTGAACATAGCTTGCAAGTTTCCAACATAATTGAATTTTGGAGGGTTATTTATTATGTCTTTTTGGTTTATTGGTACATAGCTCCCTAATTTTTTCGGCATAAATAGGTACATCCTTAATTTCTTGTAGTAACGAGATCTTAATGCACACATTTCTTAGTTCAGACACAAGCTCAAACTTAGGTTGTTTTATTTTCATTTCCAACCTCTTTGGAAAATGAGGCTAGAAAATATGGGATGAGGAAGGTTATTGTGATATTGAAGTGGTTTTTTTTCTGGTTCAGGTGTGTTTTCAACTTCAGGTATTTCTAGAGTGTCTCTCTCTAAAATCTCTTCAATTATTTCGAGCTTAGTCACCACTTTTGCCGATAAGAGTTTAATTTCCTGTAGCGACACAAGAAATTCCTACAGTAAAGGAACATAAATTTCTTGTAGAGGTTATGGTGTAATATAATAAGTAGGAAAAGTGGGATAAGTGACCACTCCAATATTGTGAGCATATTGTATGGTTTTATTGTTGGTGCTAGATAGTGGCTGAGCAAGAAGTGTTGGACGAGGTTTATTTGGTGGGGAAGTCAACTAAAGTTGATGTTTTTGTGGATGTACCATTTGTAGTGGTATGGGCTGTGGTGGATAAAATTTATGAGATGGAAAATTTCATGCAGCACGGTAAGAAAATTTCCCCTGCCAAGGTTGTTGTGAAGGCTAGGGCTGCCAGGGAATTAGAATATTGCACTGATGATTCTGATCATAAGGAATTTGAAAATGTGATTGTGACATATATCTAGAACTTGGTTTCCATGGTCTTTGAGGTTACATTGCATAAAGTGCATTGAAAACTCCCTAATCTTATATATATGTTGCTTTAATCTCAGGAAGAGAAGGACATTGATCAATATAATTTTCAACTTAAAAAATTTGGCATACCTCTACGTTGTCTACAGGGCATTCCCTTAGAGCTTGTTTCTTCTTGAATTTGGAGAAGAACACGTCCAAGGATTTCTCCAATTCCTCTTGTTTCTTCTTATCTTGTAAAACATCCAATTGTGAAGGCAAAGTGCTAAGAATATTAATTTTCAAATTTTCAAATAAATTACCCACTTCATCTCTGGTTACTCGAGCTCCAAAAAATGATTTGACAACTTGGAAGAAGTGTCTCTTGATCCTCATCCAACTTTATAATTTCCCTTTGAATATCTTCGACACATCTGACGCACGTCATAATAACTCACCTTTGATACATCACCTGCTCCCATTAAGTTTAAAATCTCCAAAAATGCTGGTGTCATTGCCCTCAAAAAAAAATTCCACTTGATTTCTTTTCTTAGTTGATTCATCTTGGATCTCTGTAGATTGTATTGAAATATCTCCACTAAATCCTGAAGACTCTCCCCTTCCTACTGAGTCATGCCAAAAATTTCTTCTTTGAGGTCTATAGTCTTACAATAATCTTGATACTTCTTTAGGAATACCTTCCTCATTTCATCCCAAGTGGAAATGGTGTTTGAACCCAGACCCATGAACCACCTAAGAGCTGCATCCTTCAATGTAGCAGGAAACAATTTCAGCTTCTGACAATTTGAAGAATAGTCATAGCTTCTGCATAACACATCGAATTTGAATAAGAAGGCATCAGGATCTCCACCAGAGACACAATGAGATTTAGGGAAGGTCGAAGGAGGAATTTTTTTCATCTGAGTAGCTCCACCAATCTCCCTGATAGAAAATTTAAATGTGTCTAGTTCCTCTTCCTTACCATTGTATACCCCACATGTGTTAGCAGTACCCTCTAGATGGCCCATATCAGACTAAGAGAGAGTAGGACATTTGTAAAATACATATTATTTAGAGTCAATGGTCCAAAAGTTTTTTTCTTGAACAAGATTGATGAGGAACTCCTCTTCAGGTTGACCACTAAACAGAGATGTTGACTTCCTTGCAAGAGGATGTTCTAAATGGGCAGCAACAGAGGATTTACCAATATAATATTCTGATGTAGAATTATATATGTAGAAGATTCATATTTTTCTTCCTTTGTTTCCTTGTTCCTTGCAGACTTCCTTGTTCTTTCCAATTTATTAGTAAATGAAGTGGTGCTCACACCACCACCAAAAACATTTGAAAATATTGGACCCTATTCATCTATTATGAAAACAAATTAAAAATCTTCTACTTACCAAACAATCATGACATGGCTTTGGAAAATTATGATCTCAGCAGGTGCGTAGGCCTTACCCTATGTTTTAGCACTTCGACTACGTGAGTCTTGCAAAAATATCACACAACAGAAATCATACTAAAACACTTCCAGTATCATCCCTTAGCACCTCCCCAACAAGAACGCCAAAATGTTGAGTTAAATTATAAACTTATAATTTGGCAATGTAAAGTATCAACCCAAGTTAGGTAAGTTTGTAAGATGTTGTGCAAAGTATTTGCAGGATTAATACCTCAACTTATCCTGAATTAAATCAAACACACATACACAATACTAATGACACTTTTCTACATCAACACTTGGCAGGAAAGGCTATGGAGTGGATTCAAACATCCCTCTACAAGTCTTGATATTGCTGATTTTGATCATAAAATATAAAATATCAAGCTCACAACCATAAGAATTAACCATTCAATCATTTTACATATGTTGCTAAAACTCAAAATCATTCAATAATTTAATATATGCTACTAAAACTCAAAAAAATAGAACACTAGTTGTGCCAATAAAATTATCATTGCATAAAATAATTAAAATACATACTCTTGTAACTAATGGAGTTGTGAGCAAAGGGGGCCCTCCTTTACTCACAACTCCTTCAATATACGGTTTACTCACTAAAATGGAAAGAACATGTAACTTTATATTAGTATGAAAAAAATTATAGTCATTTAAAATCTGATATGTTCAATCAGCCAACTAACCCCGTCGCAAATAAAACATAAAGAAATTTATACAAGTTCGAAGGCATCTATTTTTACTGAATTAGGAAAACTACTATGTTGGACTATTTAATATCAATATTGGAAGAAAATGTCAAAAATATCTCTCGTGATTATGATCCATCTCTGAAAGCATGGATCAAACTAATTTCATTACATTATTGGATCTTTCCCTAATATGGCTAATGATAATAATATCAAAGATCTGGGTGGTTTCGATGATGAATCTGATACAACCAATTCAACAACATCCATTTAATAGGCGGATTTCCCCACAGAACCCATGTTCCTATTTGTTTTAAGATTAAGTGGAACATATCCAATTGCTGATTTTGATGCAGGAAATCTTGGTGGTTGCATGAAATCCACATCTATAGGAAATCACAGAATTTTTGTAGGAAATTGGCGACCACAAGCTGCCTACAGGAAATCACCAGCTTGCTTCAAATCATGACTAATCTTCATAACACTTCGATCAGTCAACTTGATAATTTGGTTAGGAAACAATTAGCTTAAGTAATCTTTAAGAACAAGATAAAATGAAAATTTTAAGTTAATTTGCATACCTTATGCACATATAACCATTTTGGTCAAATCTTAGGTAATATAATGGAAATAAGTGTAATTAGGGGTCAAAGAGAGTTGAAAAAGGAGGAAGCAAGGTCTTAGGAGCCTGTTAAATTTGAGAAAAAATGGGACTCAACACAGAGTCATCCAGGGATGGAAGGAATCACACTAGAGAGGCTGACAGATTGATGCATGATGTTAGAGAGAATGTGGGAGCACCCACATTACAGTGTAGGAAAAGTAGGTCGACGGAGTGGTACACTACCTACATGGATCTTATGAGAGAGAGTGTAGAGAATGATACATCCTCATTTGAGGAAGTAGTGCAATAACTAGTATGGGTTGATGCCATGGTAGAGAAGTATGATTCCATTATTAGGAGGTGTGCTTGGGAATTCGTCCCAAGGCCATATGAAAAGTCAGTTGTAGGATCCATGTGGATCTAGAAGGTGAAGAAAGCAGTATACGGGAGTGTCAAGAAACAGAAGCCAAGACCAAGGGGTTCTCCTAGGTGGATGGAATTGATTACAAGGAGACAATTTATCTAGTAGAAAGGTACTCTTCAATTATATATAGTTTAGCACTTCCATTGAAGATTTGATGTAAGATACACGAGATGGATGTGAAGATAAATTTCCTCCATAGAGTGATTGAGGAAGAGGCGTACATCTGTGCAGACTGAAGCATGCATTGTATGGATTGAAACAAGAACCCCATGCTTTGTACATTAGGACCAACATTTATTTCATCAGGTTGGGCTTCACCAAAAGTGAAGCAAATATGAACCTTTATGATATTTTAGTTGAAGGTAAAATATTGATTATAGTATTATATGTCGATTATTTAATTCTATTAGGTGATGAGAAGCCCATAAAATCTTGCAAGGAGGATTTAGAAAGAGAATTGAAGATGAAAGACACAGGGCTCATGCATTATTTCCTAGGTTTGGAAATTTCACAAGGATATGGGGAACAATTTGTCTCTCAGGGAAAGTGTGCCAACGAGATACTGAAGAAGTTTCACATGGAGAGCAAAAAACCCATGGAGACTCCTCTATCGGGAAACTGGAGGAAGGAATATGCTACTTTAGGTGAAGTGGGAGAGGCTACCATTTACAGGAATCTTGTGGGGTAACTTATTTACTTGGTGAACACATGACTGTACATGTGTTATGTCATTAACTAGCTTAGTCAAGCAATGATTAAGCCAACAAAAATCTATTGGAAGGAAGCCAAACATGTGTTGATATATCTCAACGAAAACACTTAGTTTGGTCTATGGTACAAATAGACAGAGGGAGTGAAGCTTCATGGATTCACAGATGATATTGGGTAGGGAGTCCATTCGATAGGAAAAGCACATCCGGGGGCATCTTCAGTATTAGGTCAAAAACAATTTCCTCGTATAATAGGAAGGATAGATGAGTTGCACTATGTTCAATAGGAGCAGAGTACATGGTTGATATTCAAGAAACTTGTGAGGCTATCTGGATGAGGAAGATCCTTATTATATTATTTGGTCATTATATGGATCCTATAGTGATCTACTGTGACATTAAGAGTTTTAATAAAACTCTATGAGAATCCTATTTTTCATGATCGTTCCAAGCATATTGACATATGGTATCACCATCGTAGAGATTGTACATAGAGGAGGATCATGATGCTAGAGTACATTGCTATAGAGGAACAAGATCCATACATATTGAAGAATGCAACATTAAGAGGAAAGTTTGAGTTCCATAGAGGGAGGATTAGGGTATATGATAATCCCTTTCTTGCCGAGAGGGAGTGTTGAAAATGACACTAATAAAGATTCTAATTTAATTTTCCCTTAAATTAAAGTAGAATAAAATTGTAATTCCACATCCCATGACGACTTGTATCAGTTAACTAAGTAAGTTTGACTTAGTTCGTATAGTTAATTCGAGTTGAGGGTATAACTTGAGTCATGTGGAGTGTATCCTAATTAATTATTGACTCAACCATAAATAACTCATACATGTCCAATCTGAGAATTACCCAATTGAGATTGGTGTTCAAGGAAAGGTTACTACCAGTTTTATAATCATCAAAATTGTACAACTGGTGCATGTAGTAAGAGGAATGCCCTTGATGGATTGCATACTTGTGGATGGGGATTTCCCTAATTAATAGAGCCTAATTACCCAAGGAAATGATGCAAGGAAATAGGGACTTGGGAAGGAAACATTTAGTTATGTATTTGCCCTAGACTTCTCTAGGAAGCAATGAAACATTTAGAGATAGTGCAGAGGTTTCCTGAGATTAAGAAAAACATTGTAATATTATGATATTTTCATAGTAATGAAATATACATATACTGAGGTTTTAGACGAGCCTTTCCCTAGGAAATCATTGTGTAATGTATTGATGGAATTATTTCTCTTTTATGCTTCATGTTTTCACAATCGTTTATTGTTTCTACAATTGGTCGAGTAGTTTCAAGTCTATTGTTTTAGAAAATTACAATTAGAAGTTTCAATATACAAGGAATTTCTACAAAATTTGAAACAATTCTATCATAAAATCGTTTATGTTAGGATATTTTTTACCAAGAATTTCTTTACGTTTTTTCTTCCACTTATTTAAAGGATATTTTTCTTAGAATAGCCTCACTTTGTTCTTGTGTTACCAAGGAAGGGATTTGCTTAATGATTTTATAGATCACTTCTTGTCTGTTGGGAATGGATTTTACAAGAATATCTTGATAACATCATATTAGCCTTTGATTTATATCTTGATCCCCCTACAATTCACTCCTTCGTTATTTTTAAGGGAAAAAATGTCATTATGATTGTGATTTTGCAGCATAGGTTTTTAGAAAAATGTTTTGGTTATTCCCCCCTCTATTTATTTTCCAAAGAAGCTCTTCCTACTTTTGATGCTCCAACAAATTAGTAACCTATTATTTAATTAATGTCTCTGATCAAACATGTAGTATGGATTCTTGTTGAATTATTTCCATTTTCTTTTCCGATCTACAATTTTCCTCCAAAATGTTTCAAAATTTTATATTTCTCTAGAATTTGAGCTATCATTTAACATAATTGAGTTTTTATTGGATATTGTACATTGATGTGCCCTACCATGCTTCATGTTAATCCAAATATGACTTTATGTTGGTTTGAAAGTTTGGATTTCAAAACCAAAACATCTCTAGAAGATAGACCCCATTCATAGGTTGAGTCATTATGTCAAGATTTAGGCATATAAGCGAATGATCATAACCATGACTTGGGATAATAGGTGCTTCCAACAAAATTTCTGAGGTAATTATGGATTCCATGAATAGGAACCAATCCACCTTAGAGGCCACTTGTTTCACCCATCCTTTTTTATTGTTCCAGGTGAAGGTGTTATTTATAGTTTCAAGATGAACGAGGCGAAAATTCGTTATTGTTTCCTGGAACTGGATGGAGTCAACATTAAGCCTTCTTATACCCCCTCATTTTTCTTCTAGGGTTTTTATGAGTTTGAAATCTCCATCGAGGATCTAAGGAGAATGGGAGAGGTGATTACTAGTGTTGTAAATATATCGAAGAAAGAGGGATTTAATCCTAGGCAAAGGTGATCTATAATCGTTGGAAAGGTTGTAGAATTTTACATAACAAATAAGTTGAAATTGGACTCTAAGAGATCAAAAAGTGGAAAACATATAAGTATGAGAACTTATTGATACCATAAGTTTATACTAAAAGTTTCCATATCTCCTAATTTTACTTGGGAATATACTCCTTTAGGTGTAGCCATTGGCACCCTGCTTGGACAAAGTTGTTGCTTTCCTAATAATGATTAAAATTTTCTAGGACTTGGGTGATCATATTAAGATGGAGATTACTTAAATCATTCTAGTCTTGAAGCATGGAAGAATTTTTCCATGATTCCTTGTAAAATAAGGTTGTTTGAACATCTCAAACCATTGAAAAGTAGGGTTTTTGAATTATATGAATTCCTTTTCTTCCTAGATTCCAAATGGATGATCCTAACTGGTTGAATGTCATTCTAATGAGTTATTGTATTGGAATATATCTTGAATAGTTTTTGAGACAAATGTGTTTCCCTAAGTCTTAATCGCCAGGAATCCATTGCCACTATATTTTAGCTCTTAAAATCATAGCTAGGGTTGATGTATATCTTAATTTGAGACCCCCTTTCAAATTGGGTCTACAAAGTTTGTCCCAAGTCACTTTGGTCCATTCCTTTTTCAATATTTCTCTATATGATAGGAAGTAACATTACAATATGTGAATAGAACTATGAATGGAGGATGGATCAATAATAGAAAAAGAAATATAGATATGAAGTGTTTCAAAAATATATTTTAGAAGAACTAGTCTTACCACAATATTAAGTGAGAAGAAAGTATAACAATCCAGCTTAGTGTTGAATTTGCTAATAAGATATGCCATAGGTTAAGCTTGAGTGAAGTATTAACCAATGGAGCTCCAATTTTTTTTGAGAGAATTTTACTAATATGGAAACTGAGAACCCATGTAATATGATTTTGCATAGCTAGTCGGGTGTTAAAATATTGAGATTTAGATTCATTTATTTCCATACCATAAGATAGTGAGAATTCCCCCTAGTACTTAAGATAAGCATTCAGTTTCATGAATTATTCAGACACCCATGCCTAGGGTTTCATCCACAAATTGTTAATGCGATAGTCAAAGGTCCATATGTAGTCCTTTGACTTTCTTTGTTCTTTCTGAGATTGTTCCTTTGAGTGCTCTACCTAGCCCGTACTCGCTAAAAAAATAGGAATGGAGAGAGAATATCTCCTTTTATTCTTCCTCAAGGTGATGTGAAAGTGTTAGTATATGATCAATTTAGAAAAAATAGAAAAGAAATCACAAGATATAAGATCGTTAATCGAACTCATCCAATCGTCGTTGAAATCAAAAGAAAAAAGAGTTTGAAAAAGATAATTCCACTTGAGTTTTTCAAATTCTTTGGAGAGATTTATTTTGAGTGGCATCTCCACTCTTTTAGAATTTTTTAAAGAGTGAATGGTTTCATGGGAAATCATAATATCGTCCAAAATTTAAGGTTCTTCCACATATCATGTTTTCTAAACCTAAATGATTTGTGAGAGTTACAAAGGATTAAGGCAATTGGTGATGATCTTTATAATCAACTTATAGACTATGTTGCAGAAAGTGAATGGTCACAAGACACTTGGTTCCTCCACTTTTTCCTTCGTAGGGGATAACCCTAGGCTTTCATAATGTTTTTCAAAAATTTTAATTCTTCCATGACTTCCCACTAATTACTACTAATTTTTGAGAAACAGACCTCGAAAAATTATGTTGTGAAACCATCAGGTTTTGGGGATTTATTACGACGAATAGATTAAACCTTTGATTTCACATTCATCAATTGTTCTTTCTCACAAGAGGTTATCAGTTTGTTCCTTTATGAGTAGAGAGGGAACATGGTTCACAATTTTTGGGATGGCTTCTAATGTTTTTAGCATACGACCCATTAATAGATATTTATAGGACCTAACCAACTCTTCCACCATTTCGTCATGATCCTGGACCTTGGATCGTTCCTGATTCCCCAAGGAAGAGATATGTTATGGTGTCAGTGTTGGAGTATCGAGCTATGAAAAATATTGTGTTTCTCTTCCCCTCTGATTGTATCATTTTTCTTATGAAAAAGGTATTCCTTCTTTCTTCACTCTTTGAGCTCGGTGTTCTTTATCACTGATTATGGACATAATCTTCCCTTCATTTTTTTTTTTTTTATAGATTTAAGACTTCCAATTTTTAGTGTTTTTACCTTTTCTCTATAAAATTCAGTTGATATGTCGCTTCACAATACAAAAATCTATTAAATAAAGTTGTGAAAAATATCTACAATAAAAAAAATTGTAGATAGTGTTTACAATGCATTGCATTTATTCATACATGCCCCCAATACATAAGGATCCCCATGAATAAGCTATTCATGTAAAATCATAATCTCACACGCCAACGACTCATGGTTGGTGCATTATTAATGCTAAAGAATGTTCAGCTTTGCATCTCTCACTAATAATAAAAATACACGGTGACATCCATCCAATTCATTACCAAAAGTAACCACAAACATATTCAACTTATACATATTTTACAAATTACACATTTTATGCCTTTAAAAGATTTGTTAATATTAAATTCATTTTAGTTAATATCCATATTAGCCAAATTTAAGAAAACTTAATAATAAATCCCATTATGTCACCCACTATCATGTCGTCAAATTTTAAATTAGAGTACAAATAAACTCAGCACATTTAGATACCATGTATGAAGTACAACCATTAATGAATTAATGTTATAAAATTGCTATCTATCACATGCAACGATTTAAAGCTAACATGCGTTGAAAAGAATACGAGTATTCAATAATATGGATTAGATTACAATTTTTTTCGTTTTTCGTTACAGGTATTTAATATCAATGACATCGGGCTCCGTTAACACGCATCAAACAAGTAGCCGCCCGTTTTGAAGTTTTATTTACTTTCTGGTAATTATGCTACCGTTATTTTAATGAGTAAATCAGACCAAACATGGTTTGAAGGTCTACATGCATTGAAAGAAACCGCTTGTGCCTTCCAGAATGGAATACCAATGAAAAGATTATGGTTTACAATATCATAAGTATTTTTTTTGGTAGTTTATAGAGTAATCTTAATCATCAATGAGTTTCGAAACACTAACTTTACATATGGAGTGCCTTAGTAGTGCACTCCATCACCTACTACTTTACACCACATAAGCTTACAACATCATAAATTATGTGTTTGTTTTTTGGAGTTTAACTTAACTTTAGGTTCTTATCTTTTTTTTAAGGTTTGTAAATTAGTTTTTCTTTTAATTCCAATTTGTTATTTTATGATTATAAAAAAATGTTGTATATTCTTATGGTTTACTCTACATTAAGAGATTGAGTTTGAATACTTTATATCTCTAAATTCATGTTTACATTTTCACAACTACTTAATACGCTTATGAAATTGTTAAGCAAATTAGAAAATAAAAAATGGCGTTGATATCATTAGGCTTAAAAGTGAGAAATGATGTCTGTCAATGTATATTAATGACATTTACTAATGTAGTCATTTTGATTCATATTTCTAGACAAGACCAAAGGAGTGGACAAGGATATAGACTTTAAGAATACGATTCTTTTGGATGAAGTAGGTTTGAAGGAGGTTGTTTAGAAGGGTCATTCGGGACGAAGAAGGTTGAGTTCCGGTGCGAAAACCTACATAGTGAAGAGTAAAAAATGATGCAATCCTTGAGACTATGGGAATAGGAAATGAGGAAGATGAAGATAAGAAATTAGCTTAAGTTTGGAGGAGATATGGGAGGATGAGGAGAGGAAGAAGGCTATTTAACATTGAGAGGGAAGGAGTTGCACATAGGGAGCAAGAAATTAGTTGGAATAGGGATTGAAATGAGAGAATGGGACAAGGAAAATGAATGAAAGAAAGAATTGGCGAAGGATAAACTATGAGTTAAATTAAAGATGGCGTGGAAGGAAGAACAAGAGTATGGAAAACAATGAGTTTGTATAAGAATGTTGAGATTGAAAATATAGGCTAAAATAAATTCAAATATTCAACATAGAGATGTTAACTCATGTTTGTATTATGCTTAATATTTGATTTTCCTTATCATGTGTATTGTAATCTCCATGTCATTTAATTCTATTATTTCGAAACAAGTTGTTAATTTGTTGTAAAAATAAGTTAGCATATGTGTACGAGACTAGGTAGTTTTTTCTATGAGTTTGTGGCCATTGAATATTCATGGCAGTGTTTATTTTTCATTATTCAAGTGATGTCTTGACTTTTTTTTAATAGTACATATCTCTAGTTGATAAAACATCATCAATGTGGAAGTCAAATCCATTCTATAGAAGTAAATGAAGGTTTGAAGGAAATTTTAAGGGGTACAACAATGCTTTCCATGGTCACTTATTATGAGACGCTGACACATACGTATATTAATAAGGTGTGATTAATTCGAAATTATCCATTGCCATCGACTATTCCCATAGATGTATATGACTTTTGCAAATTCCTTGAAGATAAGAATCTAGTGTGTAATATTAATTCTATTACATGAATTGTATATTAAGTATCGACATGTTGTTGGAATTTCCCCTTTTTATGTTACATTATAGATTATATTTTTCTTAAGCTCTATGCACATCAAATGCATGACATTACAATTTTTAAATAGGACATCATTTCCTTCATAGCTAAAAATTTTGTCTGCCATTTTTTTCTCTAAAACAAAGTCCACATAATTTCAATATATTAATAGGCAAAGAAAAAGTCCTAGAGGATCACATTTTAATATTCAACTTGATCAATAAGGTGTTGCACTTTCGATTGTGTACTTGGATATAGATGTTTCAATGGCTTTGTAGGCACATGAAACTTCACTTTTGGTTGATATTGTTACAACATGGTCTTAAAAATTAAGGAGCAGGGCATTGTGGTAGAGAAACAACATGCTTATGAGGTGTGGTCACTCGTGGAAAACCCCTTAAACATTTGCACTATGCTTGGAGTAAGCATTGTAATATTGTAGATGATTTTAGAAATTGTGAGAGTGTTTGGGAAAGCTTAAACTAATGATCAAGAGTAACTAAACATACATTTGAAGTGGTCAAACATGTGGTTGTTATTAATTTTATTATATGATATTTTTACGCATTTTGTATTAGATTTATATTTTTTGTACAAGAAAAGATGATGAATTTATACAATCATATGAAAGAGGTCACATTGTTATATCAACTTGGATACATTCAATATCTAGACAACATAGCTAGATGGTTGGTGAGTACAACTAATTTCATTTATGTATATTGATAGATGGAAACATTTCCATAGCATGACTAGTAGTGTAGTCATTGCTAACAACTAATGGATTTAGTAGTCTCAAGAGATTGCATCTTCAAGGGATTAAGTGGCAAATTAACTCAATATGGATGATTTCCTAGTTCATTCGAATGTGGTTGATATAGGAAAGGATCCCTCATTAGTTGTAGAGACCTACATATAGATTGTAGTCCACTAGTGATATTATGAGATAACTAGAGGAATTTTCTCTAGTAACTCACTTCAAAAGATCCGTGATTTCATAGTTTTCCTGGAAATATAAGAACTTTGAAATTTTTATAGGAAACTACACGTTTATAAGGTTTATGAGATAACTTAGTGGAGTTCATTCTATAATATTTTGAAATGGATAGAGCCATTAATGAAGAAATTATTATAAAGAGATGAAGAAAAGTATTCGTTAAGGGAATGTTTTGGAGATATTATCTCGTGTTTGTCTTGTAATCATATTTGATCTTATTCATCGTAAATGTTTTAATCTATACATGATTTGTTTGTTTTATTTAGGATATTGTTAGATTATTTGAAATATTTAGTCCAACTAGAATAAATCGTAGATTAGTGTGTAGTTGAGATATTCAGTTAGTCAAATATATTATTTGGCTAAGATAGTCAATATATATTAATACCTAACTTGTTGCATACATATGAGATATTGTGATTATAATAAAAATAATATGTCTAATTTTTTTTCCCAATAACTTGAAATCATGAAAGTGTACAACAATTTTTAATGTATTTGGCATTGAATCTAGGTTAAATGATACTGAGAAAGGATTGAAGGGTGGAATTAATAATATATTAAACAACCATGTATCAATGCATTTAGTTCCTTATTTCGATCACCTTAAAAAAACTATTAAAGAATATCAAGTTGGGTTGTGAGATATGTCTTTGCTGGATCAAATTTCTAGAAAAGGATTTACGCCTTTGCTAGGAATCTACAAAATTAGCTCATTCCTTCAATGAATTTACATTTCTAATGACTGTAATTATTGATTGAAGTAATTTAACAAAAGAAACATGTTGTTCTTGTAATATAACGAATTGTAAAATACCTTATATTAAATAAGTAATTTATAGTTGTTAAGGATCTCTCGAAACAAGAATGTAAACCTACCAATGGCAAGGGGAAGTAGGTTCATCTAGCTTTCAAGCATGGGAAAGAGTCCAATAGATGAGTAGTCACAACATCCTTTATGATAAAATTAAAAATAATGAGGGACATAATAAACTAAAATAAAATAGACTAAAATGATACAAGTTACCAATAGTACGCCAAAATTTACATGGAAAATATAGGAATGGGAAAAACCATGAGGCGGGAAACAATATATTTATTTTAATTAAAAAGATAGATACATAAGTTTAGACTAAACTTTAGGTAAATCATAAGCGAGCATTCTCATTTTATTAGAAAATTTAGGTACATAAGCTTCAACTAAATTTTAGGTCAAGTATAAGTCAGCATTCTCATCTATTCATTTTTCACTCACACATCAGTTTTACCATGGAGGATTATTTTCCAAAATCAAAATTTCTTTGTGATATTTGTGGGACTGCATCTTCATCATGTCTATTATATCACCTCGATCAAGGTGAGGAATTGAACTGATGAATTCACATCAAGGATTGCATTAAAAAAGCACCCGATCGCTGTCTATCAAAGTCCTTGTGGAAAACATTACAAAAATATTAATAAGTAAAAAATTATATTTTTTGTTAATTATTATTTTACTTTGATTTGGTCTCACATCTAATAATATCCCACTCGATACCAAATAAAAGGTTTAGAGAACACTTATTATTATTATCTATATCTCATTCCTACTAATCCTTTCCCAAGGTTCCTTTCATGACATTTTCATAAGCCCTATGAAGGTCATAAAAGCTCTTGCTTTTCCCTTGGAGAAATATTTTTTAACATGGCAACTATATTATCTTTAGTGTGTATTTTCTCTAGCTATAGTAGCCCATCATCGAGCACTTGATGAATCCAATGATATTTCACATCAATATGATTTATATTAGAATGGAAAGTTCATTGTTTCACACTCTAAATGTCATAATGCATCACATATTTTTCGTTTTTATCCCCATCCCAAATATTTGTCCTATTGGAACCAAATCCTTGATTGAAAATCGACTTCCCAAATACTTTTCCAACCTATTGATCATGTTTTTATCATTTCGAACAATTAGCATCTCGTAAACATGTCACAATATTATAATATACTTTTCTTGGACATAATTCATTATGGGAACACAATGATAAATGATTAGCACTATAAAAACATTCTCGAACATAAATTGATCAAATTTCTTATATAGTTATAATGATTCCTATTTTAACCCATAGAGGCTCTTATTCAACATGCAAACTAGGTTCAATTTACCTTTTTATTTTTAATCCTTTCAATTTCTCCATATGAATATCCTACTACAATTCTCGTTGAAGGAAGTTTGTCTTTATATCCAAATTTTGACATTCCAAATCTACGTAGAAATAAGACCGACAATAACTCTTATGGATGACATATCGACAATAGGTGGATTTATTTTAGTAAAGTAGATACCTATTTTAAGGACAATCTCGTCACCACTATACATGCCTTGTATCTTTCCTTCCCCTCTTCACCATCATGCTTAATCTCATATTCCCATTGTTTTTTTGTAGGGAATTTCTTCCTTTTGAAAGATCTATCAAGTCCCATGTTTTTTTTCGATAGGAAGTCTGTTTCATTCTCCATTGCTTTCTTGTAAATTTTTTCAATGTTAACATTACAAGCCTCCTAGAAACAATGATGTACATCATCATCAATTAACAAAATATAAGTTCAGAGTGGATACATTTATGAGGGATTATGAGACCTATTAGGCCTACAAACTAACTATGATGGTGTTTTATACAGTTGGAAATCTTATAAATATTCCTACAAAGGTTTCTTCTTCCAATTTTCCGTAATTTTTTACTCAATTCGATCATGTTCTTCAATTAACTACCTAGTTTCTTGTAATGGTGGGATATTTTATTTTTTATTTTTTAGCAAACTTGTCAACAATTATATTGACATCTATATCAACTGTAGAAATTTTATACATCTCTAATTCATTCAATATAACATTGCTAATTGAAATAATTTTGTTTTTAAATATCTTACATAGACAGTAACTAAACTCACCATATACATATCCAAGAAAAATACATTATATTGCTTTATTATATATTTGGTTCTATTATCTTTGAGAATATGCATTAATGCTTGATATCCAAAAAAAATGTTAGATGAGAATACTTTATATTATTATGAGTTAAAAGGTATTCATGAAATCCACCATCTATTGTTGTAGTGGGTGATTGATTGATGTGGTAATCTTTTTCCAAAAATCACCTTTCCAATATGGAATTTGAGAATATACTTCTCATCTCACTTGTACAAAATGGGAGATTAGTGACTACATGACTAAAAAAAATAACCACCACTATTATTCAACATAATTACTACTAAATTTGATCAACTTTAAGTGACCCAAGTAAAATAAGAGACCCAACGAAAAGCAACTAACTTAAATAAATAATTTTGTCTAGGTCAAAAATATATGACTAAATATTAAGTGAAAAAAAAAATTGATTAATGTAAATGAATACTATAGTCCACGAATAAAAATATTTCCAACTAAAAAGTACGACAAGTATAAGAATTAGTAATTTATGCTAGTCATTTTAAATTGTGCCACTCCAAAAATGGAAAAATGAAATTTGGATACTATAGTGTTACATTTCACTAATTTTTAACACTGCAAAAGGATATAGAGAACCCCTTAAATGGGGTATTTGAATTCATCTACAATGTTAAAATATAGATACCCCTTGTCTCTAAATTTGTTTGTAATGTCAAAATTTAGGTAGGTGGATTCAACGACACCCTTACAGGGGTCTATCAATCCATCTATACTGGTAAAATTATAATAGTTCAATAATATAAAGTATAATTTTACAATACATTATAGTTGTATTCTCCCTTTTTGAGGTGGGACAACAAAGAGACTTTGAATTGATGTATATGTGTTTTAAGGGTTAATAGGAATTTATTCCTCACATCTTAAAGAGATGACACACTATTTGTTGTGGGGATTTTTGGTGTTGTTATATAACATGGTTGATTATTTCAATATATTCATTGAGATGGTGATTTTATTAATTTTAATTCAAAGTATATGGATTTAAACTAGGTAGATTGCAAAACCGACGCACTAAGTTACGTGTGGAAAGGCGAGAGATATAGTCAACACTGAATTAGTAGGCATTGATGAAAATCATCATCAACACGTGTCCTCCTCTTCTCTATGTCATATATCCTCATCTTCTCTATGTGATCTATATACTAAATTTGTGTGAATATTTGTTTTGTTTGCAATTTTATGCGAGTTTTGAAATGAAAATGTGATTAACCTGTGGCTTGAGTAGTCATAACCAAGGGGCATATAAGCCATCAAAATATGGATCAAATATAGCCTGGGCTGCAGGCAACAACCCTTAGCATGGATGGATTTTTTACCATGGAGTTTTGAATCGATGCCCTTTACTCCACAGAGTGCCTTAACAAAATACCCTGTCATCCTCTATTTTACGCCTCATAGACAACTCGATGCAAATATTAATTTCATTGCTATTTTTGGTTTTTGTTGAATACTTAAATTTATTAAGTTTTAACTACATAAATATTAATTCAATGGTATTTTTGGTTATATTTTCAGTACTTAAATTTTTTCCATTTTTTGTATCAATCGAAAAACCTATCGTAACTCATTTGTTAAACCAATAAAGGGGACAACCATCACTAATTGATATCCGCTAATGTAGGTTGACTCACCATTATTATTCAAGGAAACCACAACACATGTAATTATTCACTAGTGGTTCATAAGGGGACATGTTTTCACTCTTGCAAGATGCCTCTAGGTCTTGGGTCTTTACCTTATTTCCTCATGTACGAAGAAAACCATATCTATGCTAATAAAGAGCAGTTTTAAGACATACTGGAGGACTATAATTTTATCTATTCTTATATTAGTTATATCATATTTACCACTAAATATGTGTAAAGTTTTTAAAGCATTTAAATTTATTTATATTACATTTACTAAATTAAAAAATTATGTAAATTATATCGATTTTTTAATTTATAAAATAGAAAAAATAATTAACATGATAGGTACGATAACTACCAATTTAAAATTGAATTTGGATAAGTTGCAAAAAGTAAAGTAAGATGCAATTTTATTTATTAATTTAACAGTAAAAGTAGGAAAGGACGATGGATTATGCTAGGTTTTTCTTTGCTCGCGTAGAAGCCGTCGATGTCGTCTCTACCTTCACACTGTTCGGCTCTCCCACCACTGTCGTCTTAACATCATCCCTGTTCGGCTCTCCTTTCTCTGTCGACACCACAACAGGGTGAGAAGATCCAGCAGGTTTCATTGCAGCCGCGTCTAGTGGCTTCTCTTGCCCGACTTTGATCTGGCCGTAGACTTGGCCCATCCATTCGGCCGCCTTCTATGCTCAGACTGTGGATCTTGAGGCTACTCCTGCTTGTGAAGATCTTGCAGCAAGGAGACACGCCCTTTAAGGAAAAAGGGATCGAAGAGTGCCCCCGGAGGGCTTTAATCCTCACCCAGAGGTTTTCAATGCCAACAGCCCTCTTAGGTTCTGATAGTTGTTGTCCATGCATATGATACATCTCTATGATAACCTGGAATGGAGGGAGTTGTACTAATATTCTACCATTTTAATTAGAAATATAAAATTTTAATTTGTTTACATTCATATCTTACACTTATTTTGTTTCCACTTTTGTATTTGTTAATACTCCAACGTTGGACTTAATATGATCCCCTTCTTCATTGTTTTATGGTGTTCTATTGTAAGAAATCTGGACATACCCAATCCAACATAAATTAGATTCATTAGCCTCCAATATTTTATGTATTTAGCTTTTGATCACAAGGAAAATAATGCCATCAACATTTTTTACAGGCAGGCTCTCAATGGTTGCAAGTTTTTATGAGAGAGAGAAGGCATTATTACCTACATAAAATGAGCTCTTTCATCTTTTTATCTCAAGTGTATCCTCTATAGTGAGCATTGACCTGACATAAATGCATTTTTGTGCAACTAATTCCAATGACAACATGAAGTGCAACTCCCCAATAAAATTTGATGTCATATGAAAATACATTGATAAAGGCTAAAGATGGAATTCAAAATATCTTATTATATCTCTTCCCATATCTAAAATTTTATGATATACATCCCCTATAAGAAGATACAACTCTTTTGTATTTGAATTACGATAAAAGTACACATCCTAATGATCATTTTCACCTTAAAAATGAACTCTATGTCTTTAATATTTTCCAATTCACTATTGTCGGGTTTTAGTCCATAAGAGAACAATTGATAAATAATTTGAGATATATGCACAATGGACTAATGTTTGGGATTATTATCTTGGCATGGGAGGAATGTTAGCTTAGGTGTTGAAATATCCTCATGCAAGCCCTCGTATATTTCCTTCAATTCATCAAACTCTAGAAAACTCTCGGATGCAATCATCATTTAATATTTTTTCCTATTACAATATTTAAATTGAATTTTTCTGCATGCTCATGTTATCTTTCTGAAATGCCAATTTGAAAAATTTTCGTTATATGCAAAATGTAACTCATACTCTTTAACATTGTTTTCCCTTCATTCAATGTTGAAAGATAACATGGACACCAAAATCTTGAGTAGATGTGGAATATCCTTCACAAATTTCAAAGTTTTGTGCATAGCTAGCATCATTTCATCACAATGATAGAGTAGTGGTACAATGTTCAGACAACAATTCAGAACATTGAGATATAATATAGGCCTTATGAACCAAGTCCTTAAAATACGTCAACCCATGAAAATGACACACTTATTAGACATTCAAAATAACAAAAATCCTTCTTTGGATTTTCCAATTCCCATGCTTCCTAGATGCTTATGAACTTGAAAAATTTGCAAGGCATCATAACCTATAGCATCAATTTTCATAAATTTGTTTAATGAGATATTTGGAAAAATTTAAAATTTTATTTGTGCGGGGTGACATTCCTTCATTTAGATAGTTTTTATAAGCATATATTTTTTTATCATAGAAATAATGTCCCTAGAAACATGAAATTTCACATCACTTTTAATTTTCATCATGGAATTGAGGTGTTCATGAGAACATGAACAAACCACCAAATGCTCATGTTCATTAAAAAATTCCACACACGTGTTCAAAAGCTTTCATGCTTAAAACTATTGTTTGGTACATTTGGAAGTAACAACATATGACCCAACCAATACTCAAGGCTCCCAAACATTCCTAAAAAGGTAGCTATTAGATCTCAACGACTAGGAATATCACAGTTATCATTTCCAAAAATGTTGCAGTACATACAAATTTTAGGTGCAATACATAAAAAAAATTCATTGTTTATGCGGTAATCGAGATAAAACATGAGAACCCAATCCAATATTGATAAGATTAATGTGAATACCCATATAAGAATCTGCAAGATCTGAAGATAAAATTTGCAGAAAAGCATCTCTTTGTCATAAAATTATTGTTTTGAGAGTAACGTGGAGTCTACATTTTTATGGATGTCTTGAGCTAGTTTTACATTTATAATGTAGACGTAGGATATGGAATATAATAATGATTTCTCATGGTATTTCTCACACAAAATAAGTATTTCAAGTCCCCAAAGAAAATTAAAATATTGTATTCCCAAATGAACCATGATGCAACCAAGCGTGTTGGTATCTATTGAATTCATTTCTTTGGTATTTTGGGTGTAAGGATTTGCATACCCAAACTTCATTTTGGTTTCATCAAAGTGCTAGGTTGAAGAATAATTGGTATAACTTGATATAGATATTGTAGCACAACTCATACAATGGCTAATTACTATGTACCATGAAGAAATAACTTGTACTCTTTTGAGAGCATATACATATGTAGAAGTGTATAATTTTGGAGAAGCCCATCCAACATTGTTCATGGAGAGTTCGTTCATTTCAAAAAAATTGTAAAAATACCTGATATTATATAATGTGAGGCTTTCTATCCATGCAGCAATATGCATATGCCTTGAAAACTGCACGAGTTTCAAGAAGTCTAATTTTCACATTACATATAATCTATTTTAAAAACGAAGGGTAATAGAGGGCTCCAAATGTTAACAGTCATTATGTAACCAAAGTTTGCGTCTTCCCATTTTAGCACAAAAAGGAAACCAACTATGCATTGACATCATATACCTTTTCACCATTCACTAGGTCTACACAGTTAAAATTCTACGATGTCACTCGTATTGGAAAATATTCATGATAAACAAACACCTCATTTGACTTTGAACAGGTAGAATTATACCTATCAACAGTAGAAATCCCCATAAGGTTATTTTCATTTTTATGCCCAAAATATGTCATAATAGGGTTTCTAAGTACACTTCCTATACTTTTTTCCAAGTTCGAAGGCTTGAGTGAATCATCAATTGAAGTTTAGGAAACATTGGTCGAATCAAGAGACTTGACATTATCCACAATTTTGATGTGATGTGCCAAAATGCACCATTGTGTTTTTATCTTTTGAATATCATCACAATATAGTTTATAATATGTAGATATGGATGCAAGTAGCCATGCAAAGCCTGATGGAATTTGAACAACACTTTCTTCCTAATTAATATTCCAAACTTTCACATAACTATCACTCATTTGCACAATGCTCATTTCCAATAAACCTGTGCAATTTGTTAGACTGTAAGGAATTTTTTGTTGCTTAGAAATGGGTTCCAATATGTTGTTTTAAAAGTTTATTCCGTTATTTTTACAACATGTACTACCATATCATTTTACTAGAATTTATTAAGAAACCATGAGCCACTTGTCAATTTGGGAAAATTTTTAGTGGCAGCGTATAATGATCCACCTCTTGTGGATTATGGGATTTTAGCTTCTTTTCCTCCACAAATTCTATCTAATGGCCCAACTCCATAGCCGAGAAATACTTAGATAGATTCTAACCTCCCCTTTGAAGCATATATATTCCCTTGGCTTGATCATACACTATAATTATTCTATCAGTTAACTGAATAGAAGGATTATGGTCAGCAAACAGTGACACTAATTTTTTTGCTATTGAAAGTCCTAGCCCATTTTTGGAACACTCTATCATACACTTTTCTTCAATAGGAAAAATGCCTCGAAATGGTTCCTTGATATCTCAACCTTGGACTACACATTCAAATAAAGGTGTTGTATCTTATTGACCATCTTTTCGATATCTTTATTTACCTTTTTCCTCCCTCTAAATGGATTTTTCAAAGCTTCAACTACATTTGGATCCCCTATGGAATCTGCTTCTTCCTTATCTTCATCCTTATCTTTATTCTCATCTAAATGTACTAATCCTTCAGGCCTGCGTCTATCAACTTCAGATTTGTCATTACTTATTCCCTTCTTTGCAGTCCTTGATGATACCGAGGCTTCCAAGAGTTTTGTTACCTTTAGGAAGGGTTCGCTATATTATTCAAATTTATGATTTGGAAACAATTTTTTTCCCCTCGTTACCTTAGAAATTATTAATCTCGTTTTATTAATCTCGTTCCAGAATTATTCTTTTCAATATGTTCTAGTCCCAAAGCTACCGAGGAGGATGCTCTGATACCAATATGATGTACCAATTCTAAATTATGCAATTTTTTGCTTCATAAAAAAACTTTATCTGACAATAGTTTACAAAATTTTAGAGTGCAATAATTTCATGAAACACTTGCCATGCACAGTAAGGGAAATAATACAGCAAGAGGAAATAAGAGGAAATCATTAATTGTATTTCTTAATTCAAAGGGATGTTATAATAGAGGAATATAAAGGAAACTGGTTCTTCACTTGGTGACAACGTTTGACCAATCTTAACCCAATGGTATAAACAGGTTTAAATTCGTGAAGAAGGTACAAAATGTTAGCCTCATTCATAAATTTTGAACCTTTTAATGATGTTTCTCAGTACAAAGGATTTGGCCTCAAATTTATATAGGAAACTTAAATATTATCTCAACTTTAGAATACGAATATTGATCTCCATTTTGTCCTCTTGAAAACACTGATATATTGTGCGAGATATGAGAAAAAATACCACTAAAATCTTAGCCCTCCCTCAAGAATATATGATTAGCATATTAGTCTTCTTCAAAAATACTTCTATTGAACCCCATTCCCAAAAAACATTTCCAATAAGAAGGCCCTATGTTTACTAGGTATCCCTTATTTTGACTAAATACCTTTTTTAGAACCCCCAATACATATAAACGCACCCATATAACTGCAATATATTCACTATATATTAGAATTGTAAAACCATTTATGAATTAATGTTATGAGATAGTGGTCAACAAGGTGAAGTACTTGTGCACAAATATTGAATATTTTTGTGATAAATAATTGTTTATGGACTTTAAGGAGTCCACGAGGTACAAAAATATAAGGCTTGGGCCCTAAATATAGGATTTGATGATTCTTATACCTCATGTATCCTTAGATGCAATAGGTGTTCCTACGGCTGTGACAAAATCCTCTGTGTCCTCCCTTATTAGCCCAAATATTTTTGGATATATTACTCATGACATTATTATGCATTGCATAATGAACCCCAACATGATGACTGTAGATGGGGTGGCAGTTAGAATGTTAGTTCATATTCTAAATCTGATAGTGTTATCCATTACCTTGGTCAACAATTTTTGAATTAATTTTCCACCCCTTGAATGACCATGTCCAAAACATTCTTGTGTCAATCTTGGAAGTTGAATGGGATATCAATGAATTTACATCTCTGACCCTCTTGAATTCAGTATCAGAGTTTGTCATCTAACAAACTAGTGCAGTATAATAGACATTGTCAGGAACAGCTAGTTGTCTTTTGACACATCGAATTCATGATTATGGAGTTGGGTAGGTTTGAAGGGAGTACATCTTATTTTCCACTCATTCATGTTCCTTCAGGATGTGAGGAACCATTTGAAAAATGATCATTAATTGGCTTCTTGGTTCTTTCTTTAGGGAGGGGAGGGCCTTTTATTAAACCTTCTCCACTATATGTGATATATATTAGGTAGCCCAAGCATTAAACTCCCATTAATTAGACAGTTGGGGTTAATAGGATCTCTTGTTACACGGATGTAACATTCCCTAATTATGTTTTTATTTTGGTGATACATATAAAATGGTAAAAGGTTTAATATTTTCTTCATTAACTCATAAAACTCAACAATTTTAACCCTATTTCCATCCAATATTGTGGTAATTCATACCAGGTTTCAAGGTTTATTATCTAGGAAAAATTTTACATGTCTACTATAAAATCTATATTCTGAACCAAGATAAATCTACATGACATAAGACAATATATAAATTATAAGGTGGTGAATTATATTGAATAAGAAATTTATAAACTCCATCCAAATAATGTGTAGGAGGAAGAAAAAAATGGAGGCAATTATGATAATCACCCATTTTTTTCTTTGTATCAAAAATTTCTTTTGAGGCTAGACTATTCTTCCCTGGTGTAATTGTGGTAACTTAGTTGAGCAATGAGACTTAGGCCTAGTTTATTTTGTCCAATATCTATTATATATGTAAATTTATTACAATGAGGTGGTAAAAATATTATCACTATCCTAACTCATAAAATATTTCTATCCACCAATTTTCTACTCTTGTATATACCTAATATAATATAGAGTGTACAATTTTATTTTTTCTTTCACTTTCCTTCTGTGATTATTCTCACTGCTCTTAGAATTTATGCACATATCGATAACGTTTATTTTCTTGGTTTTATTTTATAATGAGTTTTGTTTAAGGTTGACGTATTATTTTGGTTTTTTTTTATAAAGTGAATTCATATTTATTTAGTTTAATTGTCTTTCATTCAATTGTTTTTATGAGTGGGTATTAGCTATAGGATCCAGAGATAGAACAATGGAATTGTTTTCTCTGTGCAAGATAACCAATCCTTTGCATACCTTTTCTTGTCAGAAGTATGTGATTTTCCTGGGTCTAGTTCATTTTTTTTTATGGAAGTACTATCCTGAATTTATATGATGTATGTGGAGACTTGAAATGTTATATCTTTTTGTGTGGATGTACTTTGACTTTGAAATGTGAATGGATTTCTTAAACTATAGTATAAGGAACTAAATATCCATTTATTCTTCTTAAAATGCATTGCAAATAATAGGGTTTTCCTTCAATATTTCTATCATTTTATTTGGTACAACACATGGTAGAGAGTGATGCAATGCTCCTTTTGTCATTATGTTTGGAATTTATACTGATTGACTAGGTGTTTCATGTAGCTTCATTGTTGTTTGTTTTAAACCAATAACTTCATTTCTATTTTGTGTAGTGAAAAATTTAAATTAAGCTTCATTATATCGATATAAATTACGCTTCATTGTGTAGCTTCATTGTTTATACCAATAACTTCATGTTTTTATACAAATAGTTAGTTTTGTGTAGCTTCATCACTGTATAATGTTGATTATAAGAGAGTATTAATTATTATTATTTATGAGAAATATGGATGAGTATTAGGATTTGGAGATATCAATGATGTATTTTTTTTAAACAAATATTTTTTATGATCTAAATGAATATGAAATCAAGTGGGTACATTTGGTTAGATACATTGGAAGGGGTATAAATGACATAGTTTTAGAATAATTCCAAAATTTCATTTGTTTGACATATTTGACATTTTTGGTAGGTATGTGGAGATAACATGTGAAAATCATACTGTGAAGTAAAAATAGTTAATGATGGACTTAGCTATATTTTTTGACTCACAAAGGAGAGGCAAGGGCAAGATGCAACCAATTGATAATAATGTTAGTAGGAGGTTTACTTCCTATGGACGGTAAGGATCATGGCATACTGAGACATGTTACCCACCCACATGTATGGGTAACCATAGTAGAATTTTTTTGTTCTATGATGTAAATTTCCAGCTAGTTCTCATACATTATTTATTATATGTTATCCTTTTATTTCAATTTCTTTTCTATATATATATTGATCTTTTTGTATTGTAACTTAGCTAAAATGATTGTTATTAATTCTGGTTTTCAATCTCCTGTGGTTATCAATTGATGAAGAGGTTTGTGAATTTTCCACGGTGTCATAGAACATTTGTCGATGTTTCGAATCCCATCAAGGATCCATATTCATGAAAAGAATTAATTAAGGAATGAAAGAATGAATTAGGTCAAATTTATAGAGAAAGGAAAATCAAAAAAAGCTGACAAGCATTTTATTTCTAGGAATTTGCTAATTATTTTATTTAATTTTTTAATTAGATGAAAATTAATTAATTATTTACTTAAATTGATTTTATTTAAGATTAATTAATAATTAATATTATCTCTTCATATAATAATAATAGTTATTTTTATTTCGGAATTTAATAAATTTTATTAATAATTATTTTATTTAATTTTTGATTGAATTATTTATTAAATCTTATAATCATATGCTTAATTTTTTTAATTTAGATTAGAATTAATTAATAGTTACTACATTGAATTTATTTAGGAATAATTAATAATTAATGATCACAATTTAATAATATCTAATAATAATATATATTAATAGAATAATTATTAATAATAAAAGGAATGCTTTATAATTTATGCTCTACCATGGGTATGTCTGCTAACATTGACAAAAAAAACAAGTTATGATTATGAAATCCAAGAAGGACACTTACGCTAATTTTATGTATGAAAATAGTAACTTGGAGGAAGTGTCTTATTACAAGTAACTAGGAATTGATATTCATCATAAGCTCAACTAGAACTATAGCATTCAAAAAAGGATTAATGGGGGGTGGAAAGCCTATTTTGGTCTTGAAAATAATTGTAAAATGTCAAACCTCGTAATGTGGGAGAGAAAGAAGTTCCTCTTTGAAACTTTAGTCACTCCTATTATCTTATATGGATGTGAGTTTTCGGGTTGCAGCATCTCTAGAGAATCCTGGAGAAATATTGAGAAAATCCAGAAGTTTTTTTATAAAGTGTAACCTTAAAATGAAAAGAAATACACCCTATTCTATTCTCCTTATGGAAGTGGGTCTTTCCCCTATTGAGAGCGTAGCTATGACTAGGCTTCTGTTGTACAAGCACAAGCTCAATAGCATAAGAGACCATGGACTTCATAAGCTAGCTTAAAATTCTAGCCAAAACCACCTAAGACTTAAACGAGGTTGGTATAAAGACACCAAGGCCTGGTTAAACCATTGGGAGATTGACGAGAATGTTGCATTGAAAAACATCAATAAAATTTAAAAAATTGTTACTTCTAAGTTCAAAGAAAAAATGTGGTGTGAGAAAGATCTAGCAGCTAAAAGAAAATTAAGTTATTATAAGGAGGTCATCAACCCCAACTTAGAAGATCAAAATTATCTCTCTGTTTTAACTATCTCAAAGAAGAAAATTAATATAGCCAAGATTAGAATGAACTGTCATGAGCTCCATAGTGAAACAGGTCGTTGGGCAGTTCCTAAAACACCATGGATGGAAAGGATCTGCCATGTCCGTGAGAATATGAACATCGAGGATGAAAATCACTTCCTCTTAGAGTGCCTCACGTATAGCCACATTAGAGCTCAATTTCATAATCTTTGTTGTAACACTGACCTTCCTAGCCTTTTAAGATGTCAAAATTATAGTGAGCTCGGGAGGCTTCTCTTCAAGCTTTTTGAGCATAGGAATAAAATCTTAAATCAAATTAAATAACTCTTTTCTTTAGGTCCGATAGACCAAATATTGGTCCCAGTGGACGTTAACCATCATCATCATCATCAATTAAGTTAAATTCAGAAATTATTTTATATTATAATAACTACTAATTAGTTTTAATTTAGTTCTTTAATTCTTTAAAACAAACAGTAGATACCAATAATAATTACAGTTTATTAATTAATTAATAGGGATAATTATTTAAAGTAAATATTAAATTTATTTTTTTTAACGTTGGGTCTAAAAATGCCTAAACCCTATAATATAATAGGAGGGGTTACTATACCTGGCCCCCTCCTATTATATTCTAGGGTTTAGGAATTTTTAGACCTAGCTTTAAAATAAAATTCAAAATTAAAAATAATAAAAAATAATTTAATATTTACTTTCAATAATTACCCCTGTTAATTAATTAATTTTGATTTACAACTAATAGAAATTAATTAAATTTATTAATTAGTAAACTATAATTTTTATTAGTATGTATTGTTTTAAAAAATTAAAGAACTAAATTAAAATTCATTAGTACCTATTATAATATAAACTAATTTCTGAGGAATAGTTAGTTTTATTTCCAACCCTTTTTTGGTTTTAGCGCTCTGCTAGGGTTTGCCTCTGGTAGGGTTTGCACGCAGCTGTCACGGCGCTGCCGCTCCACAGAACACCCTGCATTCGTAGCTCGTCCTCTCTGCACTGACCAGATCTGCACTCTCTGAAGCGCACCTCATGGTTTTATCGCAGGGGGAGGCCCACAGAGCCTCCCCCACAGTCTCGAACAAGGACAATCAGTCCCACTCAGCGGAAAATCCAAACTTGACCTCTGCGCAAGCACAAAACACAGCGCCGACCAATGGCATCAAGAACCAAGGTACTACGCAGAACATGCAAGGCGAAAAGCCCACAGCACAAAAAGGAAAAGAAGCCGAAGCAACAGACACTGCGGATCGCCCCAAGGCGACCTCTGGGACATGCAAGCCAATAGCGGCTGAGCGACCAAAAATAGATCTTCCGAGCCACCGAATCAACGCTCAGATCCAATTTATGAAGGACCACGCACTGATTGGCAAATTTGTGGGCTTCTGGCCTACGGAAAAGGCTCTCCATGGCTGGATCAAATCAAAGTGGAAGCCGAAAGGACAAATCACGCTGCAGCTTGGACCCAAGGGCTTCTTCACGGCCATCTTCACCTGCCTGGAGGACAAAAAGCGCATCATGGATGGAGGTCCATATTTTTTCAACTCCTCAGGGCTATACCTCCGAGACTGGACCGAGCGCTTCAATCCGGACAAAGAGAATCTTAACTGGGCACCGGTCTGGATCAGGCTTTACTCTCTTCCTCTGGAGTATTGGGATGAGGAATCTCTAACAGATATAGGCAATGGCCTGGGGGAATTCGTCAAAATAGCAGAGGAGACCAAGCTAAGACGCTACACCTCCTATGCCAGACTGTGCGTCTTCATGCATCTTGCGCAAGCCCTCCCGGATTCGGTAAGTCTCTACCACGATGACTTCGAATGGGTTCAATCCATAGATTACGAGCATGTTCCTTTCAGATGTCGGAAATGTCATGCTCACGGGCATCTTTTCAGAGATTTCCCTCTCAATAATGCACCCAGCAAAGCCTCTGAAGCATCTCCCGACACAGATGCTGATGGATTCACCAAAGTCCCTTCCCGCAGGCGCCATAACAAAAAGCCCTCTGCTGGCCCGACCAAATCCTCTCCTCTTTCCCAAACTCTCCCTTCCACAAGCAACAGCTTTGATGTATTAGCCCAATCTTCAGACGCTGATCAATCTGGTCCTTCGACAATCCCCACGCCCATGATCATCTCGCCTCCAGTTTCTGACATTCCTGCCCCTTCAAACCCACCAAAGCTCACTCCTGAAGCTTTCCTTCCAAGCTACCCCCTGGATCTGCCTCAGGAGATACTCCTTCACCGCTTATGGAGCTTGATCCCTCTGAATCGCACTGCAGTCTGTTGGAGGAAGGTCCAGAAGGGGTGGACATCGACGAGCTGGACATCAACACATTGAAACAAGCCTGTCAGAAACAAGACTTCGACACCATTTCAGACAAACAGATAGAAAATCTGGCGGTTGCTCTAACCAAAGCACAACAGCATCAAAAGGCTCTTGGAATCCAAGTGGGAAGCCCATGGGACAGCAAGAAACTTTTCAAAGACTCAAAAAAGCGAGGGCGGAAAACCGATCTCCAACGGACCATCCTCATAGGAGAAATGCTAGTAGACTCTAGTAGGTACCCCAAGCTTACCAGATTTTTTCAACCTCGGGAAGATAGTTCCCAATGAAGCACATCTCTTGGAACATAAGGGGTCTAAACAGCCCCACCAAATTCAGAATGCTCAAAAACTTGATACGAAAGGAAAAACCGCAAGTCATTTTCCAGCAAGAGACAAAATGCATTAGCACTACTCTCAGCCACACTCTCACCAGAGCTTGGCCTTGCTGTCAATCTATAGCTGTTGATGCTTCAGGATTCTCAGGCAGACTGGCCATCGCCTGGGACCCTCAGGCAATCTCAATTAGTGACGCCCACGCTGCTCACAACTTGATACAAGCTACTTTCCACATCCTGGGCACAAATCTGCATGGTCACTTCACTAATGTCTACTTCCCCCAGGAGATGCAAAGAAAGATCGCTCTTCTCAACACTATCGAGGCCCTTAACTCCAGCAGAACCCACCCTCTCTGGATATTAGGAGGTGACTTCAACATGATAACAAATCTAGAGGAAAAAAGAGGCGGACGAGCCAAGCTAGATGGGGACAGCACCCACTTTAAATAATTCATTCAGCGCAATTGGCTCATTGATATCCCCTTCGCCAACGTCATCCACACCTGGAGCAACAAGCGTGCTGGCCACCAACAAATCGCTTCCAAAATGGATCGCTTCTTGCTCTCTGACAACGCAATACATATTGGGGGGGATTTCCACACCTCCATCCTGCCCACCTCTGGTTCTGATCACTGGCCCATCTCACTACAATGGACCAGACCTGGAAACACGGCTAAAAGACCCTTCCGCTTTGAAGCATTTTGGCTCACACATCCAAGCTTCAAAGAAATGGTCAACTCAGCTTGGAAGGCTTTCATCCCTCCTCCAGGATCCAAGATGTATCAATTCCAACAGCACCTCAAAGATCTCAAGGCTCACATCAAACATTGGAATCACTCCACCTTTGGGGACATCTTTCAGCATCAAAAGGAGCTCGAACAAGAAATGGAAGAGCTACAGACTCATATCATCCAAGAGGGTCGCACAGAGGTCTTGATCTCAAAAGAACAACACCTTCTTAAGCAGCTAGAGGACCGGAGACAACAGGAAGAGATTCTTTGGAAGCAGAAATCCCGCATTCGATGGTTAAAGGAGGGCGAACGGAATACAAAATTCTTCCACCGCTCTACCATTCAGCGCAGAATGCATAACAACATCAACTTCCTCCAAACACAAGCAGGAGAACATCTTGAAGAACATCAGGCAATTGAAGCAGAACTCACAACTCACTTCAAAACAGTCCTGCAAGAAGATAGACCGGACAGGCAACCAGCGATCAACAAGATCCTGCCCCACATACCCAAGCTCATCACGGAGGAACACAACCAGCTTCTTCTAAGACCGGTTTCGCTCCTGGAAGTAGAACAGGCTGCCGCTCAGAACAAAGAAGGCAAAGCTCCAGGACCGGATGGATTCACAGCCAGTTTTTTCCACCACTTCTGGGAGCTGATAAAAACGGAGGTATGGCAACTAGTAGAGGAGTCCAGATCCATGCACTGGCTCCTTCCGTCCCTTAATGCCACCTTCATTTCCCTCATTCCCAAAGCTGACCTCGCTGCCTCCCCTGATAAATTCAGACCCATAGCCCTCTGCAATGTGATTTACAAAATCATCTCCAAGGTCATCGCCAATCGGCTCAAACCCCTCCTTCCTCTTCTCATTTCCCCTGAGCAAACTGGTTATGTTGAAGGCCGACAAATTTTAGATGGCATCATTCTCACCCATGAAGTCATTCACTCCCTCAAGCAAATCAAAAAGCCTGGCATGCTTCTGAAGATAGATCTTTCTAAAGCTTTTGACAAGCTCAGCTGGGTTTACATTCGCCAGGTTCTTTCAGCCTTTGGCTTCAACCCCTCCTGGATCCGCTGGGTCATGAGTCTCATTTCCTCATCCTTCTTTTCCATCCTGGTCAACGGCTTCCCCTCTCGTCCTTTCTCTCCTTCTCGGGGAATCCGTCAAGGAGATCCACTCTCCCCCTTTCTCTGTGTACTAATGGCTGAAGGTCTGGGTCGTTATATCAAGCATGCCATACATCAGAAGCAGATCAGAGGCATCTCTGTTCATGGCTCCTCCGCTATCACGCATCAGCAGTTTGTAGACGACAACATGCTCTTCGGGCATCCCTCTGCTCAAGAAGCCTCTTCCCTCAAAGCCATCCTTGACACTTTTGCAGAAGCTTCAGGTACCTCTATCAATGCTACGAAGTCCCAAATCTTTTTCTTTAACACTGCGCCTTACATTCAAGCTCGAATCGCTCGGATCTTAGGCTTCACAATAGCCAAGCTTCCAGCTAACTATCTCGGCGCCCCCCTCATTGACTCAGCCCTGAAGCACTCTTCCTGGAAACAACTACTTGATAAACTTGAATCCAGACTTTCTTCATGGACGTTCCGCTCTCTAAACCTCCCCAGTCGTCTAATTCTGGTCAAATCTGTCCTCCAATCAATGCCTCTCTACCTCTTCTCAGTCCTGGCAGCACCCAAATGGGTTCTGAATCAGATCAAGGCTCTTCAACGCAATTTTCTATGGGGAGCCTCAGGTCACAACCGCAAATGGGCACTTGTCAAATGGACTACGGTATGCACCCCCAAGCACATGGGAGGTCTGGGTCTCCGCGATCCACAGCATAGCAATGCCATCATGGGCGCAAAAGTCTGGTGGAATTGGCTGTCTAAGCCTCACAGCCCATGGGCGAGGCTCTGGACTGACAAATACGCCAATCACAGACCCATCTCTGAACTCATACGTCTCACCACAGCAGAATCGGGCTCCTTGATTTGGAACGCAGCAAAGCAACATCGGCAACTGATCCAAGAGCACAGTTTCTGGGAAGTTCACAATGGCCAAACTGCACGCTTCTGGACGGACGCATGGCAGCAAAGACCACGTCTGATGTCCTGTATAGATCCTCAGCTTCTACCTCAGGAAACCCACACCACTGAAGATCCTGTCTGTCAGTTCTGGGAAGGGCACCTCATTCAAGGATTTCGTCAATGGAAAGCAGCAGCCACTTATCTAAGCCATCAGCATGATCAAGCCCGAAGGCAGCTAGAGAAGGAGCTAAGCAGCAGGAAGCTACGATTTTCAGAACGGCCAGACATCATCCGATGGGGGTACACTACCAAGGGCACGTTCACTACTCAGGAAGCTTATTCGCTCCTCCTTCATCCCCATGATAGCCCAGATCCCATTTGGAAAGGGCTCTGGCTCCCCCCCCCTTTGGCCTAAAGTTTCCACATTCTTGTGGCTCCTCAGCCACCGGAAAATTCTCACTTGGGACAACCTTCTCAAAAAAGGGTTCATTGGCCCCTCGCGTTGTCCTAACTGTGCGACCCAAGAGGAAACGATCCAGCATCTTTTGATCACTTGTCCTTTGGCTTCCTCGTTTTGGGACACCATCAGCCTCAAATGCAGAAAAGAAGGCCGAAACAGAGAAGACCCAAATGCCCTCATTCGTGACTGGCCATCTGCCCCTTACAATTGTCCTATTCTCAACTTCCTGTGGCAGATCATCCCAGGCCTCACGCTCTGGAATCTTTGGAAAGAACGGAATCGGCGAGTCTTCAAAGGCCAGCAAACTCCCTTCGATGTCCTCTGGAGCAATCTTTGCAGGAACTTTCAAGAAACTATAGGTCTTCGGCAGTGGACTCAAGAAGATTTCCCCTCTCAACCTTCCGAGAAACGCATTTGGGAAAGCTGGCAGCTCACTCTTCCGCCCACGAACACCTCTGGCAATCATCCAAAATGTCCCTCGACATCAAATCACCAATGGGACCCCCCCCCCTGAGGCTTACCTAAAGCTCAATTTTGATGGGGCCTCAAAGGGAAACCCAGGGGAGGCAGGTTTTGGGGGCATTTTTCGGGACCACCAAGGAAGACCTCTGCTCATCTTCTATGGATCCATTGGATGGGACACCAACAACTCGGCAGAGCTTGAAGGACTCTGGCAAGGACTTCAATTAGCACAACGTAACAACTTCTTTCCTCTGGAAATCGAAGGAGACTCTCAGATCCTCATCAACATGGCGCAGAAGCTTCTCCACGGTTCCCCTCCTTCTCGATTGTCGGATAGCTGGAGATTGGCAGCCAGACTTGAACTCATATCAAACTGGATGCAACAATACAAAGCCATCGTCTTAAATCATGTCAAAAGGTCGGGGAACAAAGTTGCAGATCTACTGGCCAACAAAGGAGTCGCCAGTGATCAAATCCTCTTTGCTGAACCTCTCTCCAATCTCAATGATAGTGAGCTCCTACAAAACTGCACTCTGCTGGTGCACAAGGATAACTCCGACCCGGATGCGGGTGATGGTTGTTGACAATGTAATGCGGGCCGTCGCGTGCCAAACCCATATGGACGCCGGCCATCTGCATTCAATACACTCTGGTTGTATTAACTCCATGGCACACCACCCTACTTGGCATTCAAGCCGGTGGGGATGCCAAGGACTCCCGCATTATTCTTTGCCGTCCTCCACCTGCAGGAGATGAACCGCCTTCTCGATGCTTTGAAGCTGCATTTCGCCTTACCTCTGGGTTGTAACAATGCTTATCTCCATTGCGCCTCTCGGCTCTGGCTGTTCTCAGGAAGCCACGATAGCCAGCACACGGACTGCCTTGGGAAGAAGATGTAGCATCCACTGCTGCGTGGAATTCACACCGGGCTCCCATTTCTCTCAGAGCTCTTTCTGTCTTCTTGCAGGTCCGCCTCTGAACTTCACGCCCAGCACGCCTCTGCAAAATTCACAGCGCTTCTCTCAGCCACTGCTGCATTCTCCTCGTTTGATCATGCCTAGGCTCAGGCACCGGCTCAGATGCCGCAGAGGCAGCACCCGAGCTCGGTCTGCCTCTAGGCGCCGGTCTCCTTCCATCTCGGGATCTCCGGTTTCTGTTTCTCCCCAGCGCGCTTCCCTTCGTGCCTCGAACAGGCGCCGCACCATGCCGCCCCATCGCCCTCCCTCTCCTCCGCCTGGTCCCCCTCTTCACCCTTCGCCCACTGAACCCCGCGCTGCTGTAGCTGCCCACCTTGCTAATCCTGAGACGGCCCTGTTTCACTTTCCTTGCCTCACCTCTCAGCCCATGGTGGTCGCCACAATTTCAGTAAAGTTCAAGGAGCTTCCTCAGTTCGGCTCTTCTTCAATTTCTCCGGGTCCTCAGCTCCGCCCTCCTGAAGCTGACCGTGCTCTCCGCTCAGTTATGCAGATAGGCTCAAGCGAGGCAGAGGGAGACAAGCAGGGCGGCAGCAGCTCTGGTCGCCCAAGCATCCACATGGCGCAGAATGACGGAGCTGTAACAGCAAATCACGCCCAGGACGATGAGGATTATGAATTTGGATGCCGTATTGAAGAAGAATCCCCCTCCGACGATTATGGTATTTAGAATTCTCAGTTTTTTTGTCTTTTTCATGCCAGAGTCTTGGTCCAGATGGAATATTCAGAATCTCTGGCCAGCGGGCCTATATACTCACTGTTATTGTCATAGGTCTCAGTTAACTGATGGTCCAAAATGTTACACTTATATTATTTTTTGTACAATGCTGGTTTCCTCCTGTGAGGCAGCAAACAAACTCCTAGCACGCTGGTTTCCCACTGTGGGCAGCGCCTATTTTGTTATTTTGCTGAAACTCATCCGGCCTGAGAAGGCTCACCTCTGTATGTACTATATCTTCTTACAGTAATAGAACTTAGTCTTATTTAGAAAAAAAAAAAAAAATATAAACTAATTTCTGAATTTAATTTAATTATAAAGCATTCCTCTTATTATTAATAGATATTATTAAATAGGGATCATTAATTATTAATTATTCCTAAATAAATTCAATATAGTAACTATTAATTAATTGTAATCTAAATTAAAAAAATTTAAGTATATGAATTATAATATTTAATCAAAAATTATATAAATAATTATTAATAAATTTATTAAATTCCTAGAAATAAAAAAAATATTATTATTGTATTATTAGATATTATTACTAATAATTACTAATAACATATATAATTATTATATATTTTTAATTATTAATTAACCCTAAATAAACTCAATATAAGTAATTAATTAATTAGTTTTAATTAAAAAATTCAATAAAATAATTATTAAATAATTAATACATTAATAAATTCCTAGAAAAAAAAGTTTTTTTTTTCTCTTTTTAATTTTCATTTCTCTATAAAATTGACCTAATTCCTTCTTTCATTCCTTCATTCATTTCTATCTTGAAGATGGATCCCCGTTGGGATTAGAAACATCAAAAAATGTTCTCTTACACTATGGAAAATCTGGAAACCTATTCATTGATTATTATTCAGTTCCAATGTGTTCTTTTGCTATTGGGATTTTTTATTTGTTTTCTTTAGGTCATTTGGCCACTATCGCCTGGCTGATGAAAACTTGTTTGAGTTTCTTGCTTTTCTGGGGAAAAATGGCGTTGACATAGTTTATGTTTAGGTATATGTCATATAAATCATTTATAGTCTACTTTAGACTATATTAAAATTTTAATTGTATTTCATGTCTTATACTTTGCATTATATCTTCTTTCATTTTAGAAGAAGAAATCAGTATTGATGGTCAAAAACAAGAATTGAAGAAAACGAAGAACAATAGCATTGCAGCGAAAAATTTAGAAAGAGGGAGAGAAAAGAGAATCGGTCTAGTGACATTGTTAAAGATAATATCTAGCATGAGACACACACATAGATATTGGTGATAAAGTCTTCAAAGTTGGTGAATTCACTTATACTTCCTTGGTAACACAATGATAATGTATTCACGTGATGAAACAATATTTCATGTGTAAATTATAGTCCAACTAATATTAAGTTGGAAACTCATATTGTAATACTTGACATTTGATATAATATAATTTATGCAGTTCAAATTATTTATAGTTGCATTTGATATTATTTAGTATTATAATGTAACTTTGGGTTTTCATATTAGATGAACATGCACATTGAATGACTTATTTTTTATTTAGTCACAAAATTATACTAATTAATATATGTTGATTAATAATGAACACGTAAAATCGATAAAAAAAACTACTAATTTAGTATTTTATATTGATTAATGATTTAGAAAAAGAAAATGAACGTACGACTAAATTATTTGTTTATAATGATTATTAATGAAGGTAAATGAAATGAATATAAACTACTAAATTAGTCTTTTATATAATGAATATGAGACTAACAAAAAAAATATAAATCGCTTCTACAAATGATAAATTTTTATTACATATGACGACTAAATTTTGCATATATACGCGTATTAGTAGCTCATTTACAGTATCTGATAACACGACCAAAATTAATCATATTTATTTTTTCATTAGGTAGTTTTAAACGATGAATAAAATTTGAATATATATTACTATTAGTGGCTAATTTACAGTATCTTATAACACAACTAACATTTTGGTCATATTTTTTCATTCATTAAATGGTTTTCTTAGGTGATTATATAGTAATATATTTTGTTGTATATTTGGTCATTAATTCCGTTAATTAATGACTAAATTAATGAGTAAATTAATGACCAAATTAATGAATATATATACTAGTAGATGATAAAATTGAGACAAAAAATTAATGACAAAGCTAAAAATTACTAAAAGTTGATCACATTATAAGATGTTCTAAATAAGATAGTATTGGACACTGACTAAAAAATGGTTATTTATATGCAAAATTTAGTCTTTTTTTATAACTAATTATCCATCTTGTACTAGTGTCTTCTCCTTATTAGTGTGATTCATCCTTTATATAGTACCATTATATTGAGAAATACTCGGGACAATATTATCACATTTTATGTTGAACCTATTACAAAAATACTTGAATGGTTTGGAATAATACTCTCTACCATTATATATCCTCAAGAACTTAAGCTATTTGTTTATTTCAAAAATAACATGAAATTCTTGAAATATCTCAAATACCTCACCTTTTATTTTCATAGGATAGGTCAAAACCTTCTTGGATGCATTTACTATGAATGTGACAAAGTATGAGGTTCCTCCTCAAGACACAACAAGCACCACCCTGAACACATTAGAGTGAATTGATTCCAACATATTTTTTTCCTTTTATGGAAAATTATCATAAATTTAACTCTTTGTTTCCTACCATGTATACAATGCCCACAAAGGTGAAATTCATAGGACTCCAAACCTAGCAGCATATTTTTTCCAACACGTATTTTTAAGACCTTTTCCCTAATGTGACCCAAGATCTTATGCCATAAGTCGAATGTGTTTCCTTATTTTTCAACAACATCCAGATACAATAAATATTTTTTTTTCCATCAATGTGTACAATATTCCTATCTTCAATCATGTAGCCATAACTAATGACCCTTTACTAATTTTCTAGCCATTTTTACCAAAATTTATGGAGCGACCTTCATCATCTATTTTCCCCATAGATATAATGATCATACACATCTTTGGAATATTCATAACCTACTCGAATAATTTATTGTGTCCAACCTTAATATATATTCCCACATCTCCTACTCCAATAATATTACAAAAGTGATTGACTCCCAAATGTACTCTACCATAATCACTAGTTTCAGATGCAACACTTTTTTTTTGCATGGTGTTATATGGTGAGATTCCCTAGAGTGAAATACCTAATAAATGATACTATTAGAAATATAAAAATATGTTTCTTCTAATGAAACGATGAATAAAACATCACTTTCTAAAGCTAAAATGGTGGTCTCACCTTTGTTTTCACTAATTGATTTTTTATTTATGTCAGTCACTCTTTGTTCCTTTTTTTCTTTCTTATATATCCAACAATCTCTTTTATTTTGTCAAGGTTTTCCATGATAAAAGAAGTTTATTATGCTTATTCTTGATTTTTATATACCTATTGATCTTGGATGCTTGTATTACATGGAATTTTCCTTCCATGAATATCTAATTCTAGAGCTTCTGCATGTTTTTCCACAACTAATATGTGTAAGAAGTAATCACTGAATAAATGATTGTTAATGCCATGAAACTTCAAGATCCATAGAGGTGTTGAAGTGCTCACAACTACTATAAAATTATCCTAATTGTTTGGGATGGACAACATATGTAGACCGACTCTAATTTAATCATATAGAATATTTTTTTATAGGTGCAAGGTGACTAGTAAATATACTAAATCAATTTAATTTTTTTACAACTAAAACACCCTCCTTCATCTTCGGATTGTACATATTCTTCACCAAGAAATATTTTTTTAATGCCATATTTTTCACATATGATCTTGCAAATTTTTCCTTAATCCCTGTTCCATATTCTTAATAGCCACAATGCAATAGACATTGTTGGTAGGTATTGTTAGATTGTATAAATTCCATTTATGTATAGCAATTTCTAGGCTTCCTCCATCATGTTTTCATTATGATAAAGGTGTTATCCTTGATGGCATCCCAATTTTAAAAGAGTTCACAGATCAGTTTAGAGGTGACAAAGTGATGGAACAGAATGACAGAATAATGGGAGAGAGGTTTGCAGGTCAGAATAAGAAGATTATTAAATGTGAATATTTGAAGATCTATATGCAAGTTTGTTAAGGAAAAGTAGCGTATACATGGGGGTATGAAGAAACAAAGTTCCGTGGGTGTTGGTGGACTAATTTTATAATACCAGGGGACTTTACCATGATATTATACCACAATATTGAGCATAATAATGACTATTTGATCCCGTTTGATCCCGTCAAAGATTACCACTAACACTAGGGTGGTTTTGGCTCATGGTATTGGCTAAGGCTCAAACTATATAAGGAGGTGAAGATCAAAGTGCTAAGGGTGCATGAGTAAGTTTAATTGAAGCTAAAGTATATTTGTTGGTATGGGCTATATTTTATTGATAGATCTGAAATAATAATGCACCCATAAATAAAATGATGGATTGGGATCTCTACACCTGAAATGACTATGTATTTGCATGATATTCTTATGAGATATTTAGATCCCTAATCTCGTCCATGTTTGTTGTAGTGAAGGGTATGATCCGAGTAAGTTTGAATTTCAGAATTATTGCATTATTTACAAATATATACGCAAGTTTTACATGAGGAAGGCACGTATACACGCTATTTTGGATCTGCAGAGTAGCATTTATGTTCAGTAATATGTTGAGATCTATACGTAAGTTGGTTTTAGGATAAGCGCGTACATACACAAATATGTCTATTGGAAAGCACATATGCAAGCCAGGGTTTTTTTTAAGAATACTGAAGGAAATGTTTGATCAACATTATTGTATTTATATTGTATGCCAATGATGTCTTCATGCCGATATGGGTTTATTAACAATGTCTGAAGTAGAACTATGAGAATGATGAAGTTGAAGTTAGTTGCATGTTAATTGGTTGAAAAGGATACTTGATGCTCACTTTATGGGTTTTCATAGATTTGTAATCTAAATAAATACTTCAGAATGTATTTTTATGATTTTGTATCTGATTCAGATTAACAATTTCCATAACTTGGTATATTGAGATTTGTAAGCAGGTTACTCAACAGAGCGCATATATGAGCGGGTTGCCTTTAGTGAGGTAGAATATACATTTTTTTTTATGAATGATCAGGGTTGCAGTTGATTCAATGTGTTGATGTAGAATTCTGGGTTCAGTTTTGGTTATAGTGATATCCCTGTTCTATATGAATTAAGTTGGTGATTGGTTAAGTGATTGTTTTCTTCAATGTTTGGTTTAGTATTCAAGTGATTGGTGATTTTTTGGTTTAGTGGTTGTTTTCAGGAATTGGATGAATATTTTAGGTATTGTAATCAGTTTCAGTTTTGATATTTTGGCTTATATGATGTTAAAGGGTTCAACATGGATTATATGATGAAAAGAGGCCTACAAGTTGTGATTTATTTAAGTCAGTTGATATAGTGTGAAAATTTATGAAATGTGGTCCATCGTGGTGCTAAGGGTTGGAGCTTTCAGTGAGGTGGTTGAAGCTTCCTACCAAGAGGAGATGGTGATCAGATCAAGGGGTCGTATCTCCCTTACTGTAGGTGATGGTAAATGAGATCATGGGCTTGGTGTTAGCTTCCAATAGCAGCTAGAGAATGAGTGAAGGTTACATCCTTCTCTAGGCAGGTGTATGTTTGTTGGTAAGAGTCTGTGCCAACACAATATTGTAGGAATTTTTTTTATATAATAAATAGTGAAGACAAAGACGATAGCAGCGGTGATTTTCTCCCACATTGGGTTTCCACCTTAAATCCTAGTGTTCATGTGTGTTGTTTAAGTGTGATGGTTTATTTTTTTCTTACTTCACATGTTTACAACTTACTAAATGTCTTATGAATCAATGATGAAAGGGTATAAGTAAAGTTACTAAATATTTATCTGAATTATAATTTTCTTGAGCATACACTAGTTTCCTTAATGAATTTTGTGTACATACACTAGTTGGATTAAGTAAATTCATGTACAAAATTTAGTAAATAAAAGTAGAAGTTTGTGTGAGATTTAAATATTGATTCACCCCCCACCCTACTCCCAGCCCCCTATTTTTTCCAACAATTGGTATCATAGCAGGTCCTTCCGAAGAAGCTTGATCGCATGAAGGAGGTCCGCCACAATGGGAAGGAAGAAAAGAAGAAGGCTACTGAAAGGAAGAATAAAACTTAGAAAACATGTGCAAGAATAAATGAAGAAGATAAAACATGTATTTATTGTTGTTCTTGTGATCCTCATCCTTGTTCATGCAATATTGAATATAGTGAATATGAAAGTGAAAGTAATGTTATGGATCTATAAGCAGATATTTCTAAACTAAAAAATGAAGTTGACGATCAACAAATTATATTTAATGAAAGAAAATTTATCTAGAAAGATATGATTACTCGGGTGAATAATAATTTACAATAAAGAAACTCAATTGATAAAATGAACAAAGAAAATATAGACTAGTGTTAAAGGCTGCAGGATGAAGTAACCATTGAGAGTGAATGATTTGAAGCATAAATCATCTCTCCTAAATCATATATGGAAAAATAAAATAAGAGGTATTAGTGTCTGTCAGTCCTGTCAGTCACCAGTGATAAAATTGTACTATTTCAAGTTGTTGATAGAGTGCTAACTCAAATTCCTATAGTTCCAAATAGGTTTTCAAATAAAAATTCGATCATTAGTTAGTATGTCTAGGTATGTTACTACTCCTATAATCCCATGGTCAAAATTGTCATCCTGGTCACGCCATCACTCATTGTGACAAGTCATCAATAATGTGTCTTGATAACCATTTCAGTCATCATCTTATGATCATTCATAATACATGGTTCAAATGTCGAAATCATCAATTGATAAATTCAATAGGTTTCATTATTAGGTCAAGTCATAAAAAAGGTCATAAAAGAGTCATGACATCACTTAGGTCATCATTATGGGAGAAGTAATTAGGGAAAGTTTTAAAAAATAAGTTCCAAAGTACATTTTATTCTCCATGAAGCTATAACTATGCATACTAAAGTTAAATGCTACAGTACATTAGCTAATTAAGTCATTTTGCAAAAAGACAAGGTGGTGTCACATCACCACCCAAGGGAAAAAATGACCTCCCAGCCTATAAGAATACTAAAGGAGAAAATGATTTTCTCATGCCATCCTCATAAGACACCACTCCATGAGCAAGAAGAATTTCCACCCTCCAAAAAAATAATTTCTTGCCAAAAAGTGTCAAATTTCCTCCCTCGTTGCACGTTTCTTAGTTGTGTTGCGCTATTCTTCAGAGTGCTTCGTTGTTGTCAAGGGAGAAATATATTCCTTTTATAGGGGTTTCTTCATCAACCATAGGTTATAGGTCATAAAAAACAAGTAATTGGTATTCATTTGTCCCTCATCTACCTTTATTTTTCTTCATTTCACTCTTGAAAGCTCATAAAATCACCCTCTCTTAGGGTTTGCCGTGCTTTTGGTCTCATAGTGCTTTTTATTCATTTGCAATGAAAAAACATAAAATTAATGCTACAAAACCCATCCTCACCTTCCATACACCTTCGTTGAGGCTCCCCGTAACCCATTTCCATCATTTCCTTCATTTCCCTACAAACCCTAGCCTACACTACACTTTCATAGGCTAGGACCATGTTATTCATTTCTATACCGATTATCCTCACTCAGTTCCCAAATTTTCACCTCCATACACTCCCTAACATCTCTCCCTACCCCCCAAAATATTCTCAATAATTTAGACACTCTTAAACTCATTCATCTCCCTCCATTCATAAAAATTCCCCAAATCTTGTGTTTTCCTAAAACGAAACCCTAATTCCCATTCCTAGTAAGCCCAGGCTTAAAAATGGATCTAGAGACCACAACCATTGATCAAAGGAAGCAAAAATGAGATCATATTACCAGATACTAACCCACCAAATTCCAAGAAATCATGGCTTCACCGTTTCTTAAGAAATCTTTCCAAGATGTGGGTTGCCTTTGTTTCTGTGAGAAGATCTAAGAACTAGATTTCAATGACAAGTTGACAAGCATCTTCACCACTAGTTTTAGGAGGGATAAGGCTAGCATAGCATGGTTTGAGTTTCCTATTTCAATATATCCAATTTCCATAGCCACTGGGATCCCTAACCATGGAGAGATTTGGTTCAAAAGGACATACCTAGATATTGAAAATTATAAAATGTTTTTTAAGCCTCCTTATAAAGCTGCTCCAAAGAATATTTTTCTGTTTAGACACTTGCTTCACATCAAAATTCCCCTATCATGAAGATGATCATGAAATAATTCACATGTGTGGGTAGGTTTTCTAGGATATATTAGTATCATGTTAGATTACTAATGCATTTCACCGGTTTTAAACCTCTTAACCTATCTCACTGCTTCTATCGAAACTTGGTCGAAATGGAAGAAAAATTACATAGAAAAGGGAAAGATTATCAAGAAAGCTTGTTCCATCATGGATTGGTGAAAATAATTGTCTTCCATGAGCTTATAAGGTCAAATTTTCTTGGGAGGAATTCATTTCATCCTCCCTTTTGCGTACTCCAATTCAATATAGCAGCCAGTTTACACGTTTCGCATCACCAAGACCTCAAAACATTGGTTCCACAAGAAAAATAGTAACAAGGAAACCTATTACTGAGGTTAAAAAAACCAATAACAAAGGAAAAAGGTTTATTTTTGGTCCTAGAAGTGTGGAAAGGGCTCAACCTAAATCAGTTAAAAAATAGACATAAATATATCAGCATGAGGCACCATTACAAGAGGAAGAAAAGGTACACTTTGAATCTGACATGGCATACCTAGAAATGCATGAGGAAGAAGAGTCACCTGATCAAGTTATCAAGGAGAAGGAAGTTTAAATGAAAGATCTAAAGGACAGATTTTCAAACGCCAATTTCATTATAGCATTTCTAGAGCAAGAGAACAACCAGCTTCCAGTAAAACAACTTTTACTTAGTAAACCCAAGGTAGATTTGGAGAAGAAAGAAGACAAAGGTAAATTTTTTATTGATGGTGATGAGCTTGAGGATAAGGAGGTGAAAATTAAACCAGGGAGGTCAAGAAAAAAAGTGCTTAAGAGGTAGGAAGAGCAAGAAAGTGAACCATCTCCTTCACTAGGTCAGCAGGATTTTGATGAGTCGATTGCAACAAAAACTGAACAAGACAAGGAATTTTGGATTGACATGGTAAATGGTAACTTGGAAGAAGCTTATCAACTGGTAAAATATGGACACCAACCTACAAAGGAACATGGAAAGTTACTACTGCACAAGGAATAAGGTTTCTCATATTAGGGTCAAAAACTTGAAAAGGAAATTGAGGAAAACCCTAATTAAGAAAACGAACAGGTACAAGCTTGATATGTTGGCAGAGGCCTCTCTCATTGCCTAGCACATAATTTTCCAACTTAAAGGGGTATTTATGGAATTTGTTTGAATAAAATTGTGAAAATTTTGAATTTTTGTGACTTTTGGCTATAACAGGAAATTCAATCAGCCAACAGAGCAATGCCTTGGCCCTGCGCTTTTCCTCGAGGGCTCCAAATGGAAATTTTTTTATATTCTTAGATATCTTGTGATCTTCACATATCATCCATCTAGTTTTTGTGCCATGTCAGGCTTCTAGTTGGAAGAAAAATTCCCAAAACATGCGAAATAACAACTTTCTGCCATTGTTTTCACCCTAGCAGTACGCATTGAGAGAGACCTTGGGAGAATCCAGTTATATTAGACTTTGAGAGGGAATTTTCTTTCTTGAGGATTCTATGGACAACTATACATACTATAATTTTCGATGATACCTTCAGATTAGAATATGGAGCACTGGAAGTCACCCAAAATGACCCTCTAGGTTGGTGATGTGTTTTTCCCAGATAGCATTGTGCTTTTCTCAGAATTTGTTGCGCTTTTCACTGGAGGTCAAAATTTTGAGTTTTATCAGTTAAAGTCATATCCTAATGATGTAATTTGTTTGTTTTTGAGTTGAAATGATTTAAATTAATTTAATTTTGTTGTTAAAGGTCAAACTGAGGTACCTTCATGCTCATAAATGTTTGTAAAGTCAACGTGAATCAGTTGGTCTAAATAGAGGGTTTGTTTTTAAGTTCCCTAGATTCAGATTTGGTTAGAGAAATTTGTGTAAAAAAGTTCCTACCAAGAGGGATTCAACCCATGAAATATGGGAAGATGGTTTTGGTCTATATGTAGCTTTTTTTTTCAATTAGAATCAAGGTTGGACATCAGAGAGTTGAAGGCTTGGAGCTTTGTGTACATTTTATTTTTGCAGAAATACAAGGCCAATTGTAGCTATTATATAGGGATTCATGAGGTATGATTTTTTGACAATGTTTCCCTTTTGTAAATTACCTTTATGAATTTTTAGCTATCGTTCACTCCATATCTCTGATTTTTGTGATCTTCCTATAAGTTATTAAGAAAATTCTCAATTTCATGCTCTGTTTTGTTAGGAATTTAATTTTTATGTTATTCATATTCTGACAAATGAAATCATGCTTGTAATGCTCATTTTGAACCTTTTATTTTCAACTCTACACTACATTGACAACCTCAAAGTGTCATAGAATATACCTATAATGCCCCTTTGTATCCCTACAACTGAAATCTTTTAAAACTGACCTAGTTTCCTCGACCTCTCCTCTTGATCCAGCTAAACCCTAAATTTTAAGACCCTAGAGCTCAATACATATTCTAACATATTTTTACCCTCTCTAGTCACCTCATTGGCTGCAATATCAAAAATATATCCCTCTTTGATTTGGTAGGGATAGCTACCAAATCGTAAGTGGTTCGAGGTTACCTCCTTCAGTTTCCATTCTCAACCTTGGCACACTCTAGAGGATAACATTTTTGGCACTATTGCTGGGGACACGAAAGATCATAATCCCTTGGGTGAGAATGGCAAACATTATATTTTATTGCTAATGGTGGACAGTGGTCGGATATATATCAAGGCTGAAATATTCACCTTGAGACTCCAATCAACTTCAACCTGATCAAAAGACTTCACCGAAAATAGGATCTAGAAATCAAGGTTTCATTAGTAATTTCAGTATTAGGGCCCTGTATTACTAGTGTAGTCCCTTAATGTTTCTATTGTAGCCCCCTTATTGTTATTTTTGTACCTATGTAGTCCCCATAGTGTTATCATTCTACCCCATAATAGGCCACTATTGTTATTGTTGTCCCCTTACATTATTATTGCTACGCTGGCTAGGATTATATTGTGACCCCATCGACTCCTATATATAGAAATGAGTTTTTGTCATTTGTGTTATCTAAAAATTGTTCATTTATGTAATGTAAAAGAGGTTTACCCCTAGAAGTGGATGATTTTTAAGTCGTTGATCTCTCTTTTCTTATATTTTTTGAGATGGTTTCATAAGATTTGGTATCAAAGCTTTGGATTCTAGGGTTTAGCTACTTCAAACAGGTCATTGTGGAATTTTATTTATAAATTTTTATCTATGAAGGTTTATACACTAAAAAAAACCCATTTTCTAATAAATCCTTAGGAACCTCGTGTAAAAATACCAGGTCTTGGTTCACAATATTTTCGGAAATATGATCTGTGGAAGTTAGGTATTTGGTAGGCTCCTGAATTTCATCTCAAAGAGGTGACATCAGGATAATCGTGATAAATCTCTCTATGAGAATCATATTGGAATTATGTAAAATTTGACTGAAATTAAATGGATGGTAGTTGCTTGTTTATAAATTTCAGAGTCGAAGGAGGAAACAGTGACATGTGTCACATCGTACAAGTTCACTCTACTAAACCAATCCATAATTAGGTCATTGTGGGCGATTGGACATAAATTTTCCTTGAATAATCCAAATTAAGTTATACATGTGGAATTGGAATGAATATTCAGATGGATAATAAAGGACCAAAGATGAGATCTTTGGGATCCAAAATCACATATATACATCAAATTCAATATTGAGCTACTCAAAAGCAAGAAAAAAGTGTGTATTTTTTTTAAATTGCATAAGTCTTGTTTGAAAAATCAGTTTGAAGGGATTGAAAGGGAATATTGAAGCACAAATATCAGTATTGGGTTCTAAAATGGACCCTAAAAATAATTCAACACCCTTTAAGCCGTCAAAAGGCTCTACTACTACTCATGAAGAGGAAGAAGTGCAACATCATATATCAAAATTACAAGAGCAAGTGCAACAAATTTTTCTCTCGCAAAGAGTAACAACAAATGAAATCGAAGCTAAGATGGATGGCTTGAAGAAAGGCATGGAAGCTAATATGGATAGTTTTAAGAAAGGAATGGAAGCTAAGATGGATGGTTTAAAGATTTACATGGAATTTAATATGGATAACGTGGAACCTAAGATGGATGGTGTGGAATCTAAGATGGATGGTATAGAAGGAAACATGGAAGCTAAGATGGATGGTTTGAAGAAATACGTGGAAGCTAAGGTGGATTGTTTAAAGAAGGGAATTGAAGCTAAGATAGATGGTTTGAAGAATTGTATAGAAGGGGACATCTAATATTTGAAGAAATACATGGAATTTTTGAAGGAAGTTTTGGCAAAGATGCTACAGGAAAAGCTTCCTAATGGCGAAAAATTACTAGAGTAAACTCATGATGAGAACAAAATAAATGTTAATAATGATTTACTACACTCTAATGTTTGATTTAAGACCCAACATATTCAAATGATAGATATGAGGATGTTTGATCACAAGGATCTGTTTACTTGGATACTACAAAAGGAACAATACTTTGAGCTCCATAATACACAAAACACACAAAACGTACGCATTGCAACTTTATATTTAGAAAAAAATCAGTTTGTATGGTATCGATGGATTTTTTCTCGTAACCCACTGGTCAATTGGTCAATTTTTACGAAGGAAACTATAGCACATTATGAGGATTAAAAGAGTAATACCTTCTTTAGCCAATTGATAAATCTCAAACAAAAGGGTTCAATGATGGAGCACATTCAAGACTGCTAAAAATTGAATATGAAGGTAAATAATATTTGAGAGGAACATATTATTAATTTCCTTATAGGGACTCTAAAGGATAACATCCAACATGATGTTCGCTTATTGGAACTTGATACATTGGAGAAGGCATTTAGGTTGGCAAGAAAAATTGAAATCAAAATTATGGTGATAAGGAATCATACCACTTAAAACTATAAAGATGGAATTGTTGCTACTCATATACTTCCACAACATACAAGGTTGACAACACAACAATTGGAAGAAAAAGGAGAAAAATTGATTTTCTATAGTTGTGATAGAAAACACACTAAAGGTCATAATTGCGCTGAGAAGAAATTATTTTACATAGATTGTGAATTGGAGGAAGAAAAGGAACACGAAACTTCAAAATGAGACGATATACACTAGGAATCATCCCTAGATCAAGAAGAAGAGATCAATGTTACCATATCTTGTAATGCATTGGCAAGAATTACCACTCCTCAAACTCTCAAGGAAGAAGGACATATGAATAAGAAAAATGTAGTAGTGCTTATTGATTTGGGTAGTACCCATAATTTTATTCATTGTAAGTTAGGCAAGGAATTGAATTGCTTCCTATACCCAGCACCAGAGTGTCAAGTGATGGTTGAAAATGGAGGAACTATAAACTTCTCTGGAAAGTTCCATAATATAAAATTAACCATGGGGGAATATGTATTGAGTATTCCAATGCTTTCCATTCCAATGGGTGGTGTTTATGTTGTACTAGGAGTACAATTTTTACAACCTTTGGGTACGATAGGTTTTAATTTTCAAGAAATTTTCTTGAATTTTTTTCAGAAGGAAAGGAATTCGAATTATGGGGTATTAGAGGGAATCTGGGAAATATAATAAGCTCTAATGTCATGGAAAATATTCTGAAGAAATAACAACGAGGCGTCATTGCACAATTATGCTCACTAGAAGTTCCAACAACAAAATCATCTATTTATCCGTATATTCAGAAAGACTTGGAAAATGATTCCAAGATTTTTGAAGCTCCCAAAGGACTCCCACATATTAATTATCATGATCATCTATTCATTTGATTCCAGGAAGTGTTCCACCAAACATCAAGCCTTACAGATATTCTTTGTCCAAAAGAGAAAAATTGAACATATGATTGTAGAAATTCTAGAGGCTGGTATAATTCAACCTAGTCAAATTTCTTTTTCTTCTCTAGTAGTATTGGTGCACAAGAAGGATGGATCATGGCACGTGTCCAGATTATTTGGATCTCAATAATCTCACCATTAAAGATAAATTTTTCATTCCTATGATTGATGAATTACTGGATGAATTACATGGAGTAATTTATTTCACCAAGTTGGATCTCCATTCAAGATATCATATTATATCACAGGAGGGTGTTAAGGTAGACCCTAACAAAATTAAATCCATTAAGGAATGGAAATTCCCCACAACCATAAAGCAGTTGTGATGATTTTTCAGATTAATAGGGTATTATCGCAAGTTTGTTAAGAATTATGGGAGAATAGAAGCACGTGTAACAACATTATTGAAGAAGATGCATTTTCATGGACTCCTAAAGTAACTAAAGCCTTTGAAAATCTTAAAGAGGAAATGTGCGAAGCACCTGTCTTAGCTACATTAGACTTCACAAAGCCATTTATTGTGGAATGTGATGCCTTGGGAAATGGAATTGGTGTTGTTTTAATGTAAGAAGGAAGATTCGTTGCTTTTGAAATCCGTCCAATCAAAGGAAAGTTTTTACAGAAATCTATTTATGAAAATTTGGCAATACTACATGCACTAAATAAATGGAAACCTTACCTAATGGGAAGACACTTCAAGGTAAAAATATATCATGATAGTCCTAAATAGGTTTTGGAACGAATATTATCTTTATAAGAGAAACAAAAATGGGTCAAAAATATTTTGGGTTATGAATTTGAAATAATCTACAAAAAAATGGAATTTAATTGTTGTTGTAGATGCACTCTCAAGAAAGGATGAGGATGTGGAAGCATTGCTTTGCTCCATTTCTATTATCCAACCCTATTGGATAAACAGAGCAAGGGAGGAATGGAAGAATGACGAAGAAGTATGGACACTCATTCAAAATTTGCAACAAGATCCCAGTACATCTCATACATTTAGTTTGAAAAATGATTCCTTATGGTACAAAGATCACTTATATATTTCCAAGAATTCCCAACTAGAAAAAACTATTGTTTTGGAATTGTACACCTATCCCTTAGAAGGACACTCAGGATTTTTAAAAACTTACCACAGGGTGAAGAAAGATTCTTTTGGATGGCCTTAAATATCATATTCAAATCAACATTGGGAGGCGATTTCACTGTATTTCATCACATTTTTACCTAAATATGAAGGAAAGAGTATCATCATGGTGGCACTTAATAGACTTACCATCTATTCACACTTTTGTGAATTATATCATCCATTTAAAGAAAGTACAGTTGCTACTAAATTGATGGAAACAATTTAAAAACTACATGGAAACCCAACGATCATTGTAAGCGATAGAGATCCCATTTTGACTGGAAATTTTTGGACAGAATGTTTTCCTTGTTGGGTATTCAACTAGCTCATAGCTCATCTTATCATCCTCAATTCGATGGGAAAACTAATATAGTGAAAAAACGTTTGGAATGATATATTAGTTTATTTGTATCTGATAAACAAATGTAATGGGTCAATTAGTTACCTCTAGTTGAATGGTGGTATAAAACTTCCTTGCACACTGTAGCAAAAATGACCCCATTTATGGCACTTTATCGATATCATCCACTGTCCATCACATCACGTTTAAGAGAAAATTCTAAGGTTCAAGCAGTGGAATATCACATCGAGCATCAACAACAAGTTCTCCAACTTTTAAAGGATAACCTATTTTTGGAAAAAAACCAAATGAAACAACAGGCATATCAACATCACCGCGAGAGAAATTTTGATGTAAGAGACTCATTATTTTTACGACTACGACCATACAAACAAATGTCCCCCAAGCTAGCTAAGAAATATAATAAATTATCGCCAAAGTACGATGGTCCTTAGAAGGGGTTGCAAAATATATGTACTATGGCATACAAATTGGAGCTTCCTTCAGATTCCTGAGTGCACCCAGTTTCCTATGTCTCATGCCTAAAGAAGGTTATAGGTGACAAATTTCTAGGTCAAAAAGTATTTATAGAAATTGATGAGGAAGGAAAAATCATATTGGAACTTGAAGAAGTAATCGAAATAAGAACTCAATGGCTACGAAATCCATCAATTTCAGAGTATCTCATGAAGTGGAAGAACTTAGCCACTGAAGATTCCACATGGGAGGATGAGAATTTTATAGAGAAGCATCCAAAATTACTCAATCATTGAGTACAACACTTTTTTGAAGGACAGGGGCATGTTATGGCCTTATATTACTAGTGTAGTCCCTTATTGTTGTTAGTGTAGCCCCCTTATTGTTATTGTTGTACCCATGTAGTCCCCATATTGTTATTATTGTGCCCCATAATAGCCCACTATTATTATTCTTTTGCCCTTACATTATTATTGTTAGGTCAGCTAGGAATATATTGTGACCCCATGGACTCCTATATATATAAATGGGGTTTTATCATTTGTGTCATCCAAGAATTGTTCATTTATGTAATGTAAAGGAGGCTTCCCCCTCGAAGTCACTGATTTTTAAGTAGTTTATGAATATTTTTTTATATTTTGTGAGTTTGTTTCATAACATTCATTATCCTAAGAATCAGTAACAGAAGAATAATAGTTCAATTCTCTCATGCTGGATTCAACTGTTAGAATTTATGCTCCTATCAATCGAGCTCATATTCGTGGTTTTCTGAATCAAAAACATTGCATAGATTGGCAAACTGAACTACCTAGGTTTAGAAATGAAAAATATGACAATGCTTCTATACATTTTATTAAATTTCATACACATATGCATATGTTAGGTTTTTAGTTTCTTGAGGATTTTTTCATGAAGATGTTCATGGAAACCTTAGACGATGATGCCAGGTCATGGTATGAGGGATTTCCTGTTGCCAATCTATATTCACTAAAATATTTTCATTTAGCATTTTGTGACAATTATAAGAAGAATTATCCTTCCTTATTGCTGATAGAGAATTTTTGTGGAAAATCTGAGCACCTTTTTTAGTTCATAGGGATTGATAATGATGATGAGTATTTAATTATTAATGAGAATAAAGAGGCCTTTCAGATTTCTCTGCATCAAGATGAAAGGTCATAAATCAATTATGAAAATTCCCAACCAGTAGATGTTTATCCTTTGACTATAAATGAAATAGAAGAGGATTTAAATGATCATAATCATATTGTAGATTTTGAGCTCAATAATAATGAACACCGGGTTTTCTCTCTTGAGATTGATGACATGTTAGCAAGAGAGACTTAAGATGATCAGAAAGACTACTATAACGTGCTCAGCTTAGTGCAGAGGAAAATAATTTGAGAAAAGGAAACGTGCCTATCACTTCGAGTCAGAAAAGGCCAACTTCTCTAAAGCATACTCAGCCCCAAGAACTGACCTTTATAATTTAACAGTTTCCAAATCACCAACAAAGGTATGAAGGGGGTCATTCACTGGTTTTTTTAGATTTTTATTTATCTGGGTGTTTATTTCAAGATCTGATTTGTGAAGAAAAAGATGAGTTTTATGGTGAAATTAATGAAAAAACATCTTTAGACATTATGGCAGAGAACAAACATTAAAAATTGCAAGCGAATTATGAAGAGGAGAGTTGAAAAAAATAAAAATTTGTTTTAGAGCCTATTGCACATGATGATGTTCCCCCAGAGATAGAATTAGAGTTTCTCATACTTGAGGAATTTACAACTAATACTCAACTAGAAGAAAGGCATACATCCCTGTGCCTTCATATGGATCAAAAACTATGTTTTATTTCAGATTAGAATGAAGGGTGTGTTTGTGTTTCTAATGGATCTAAAGACAAGGTAAAAGTTCAAATTATTGAGAACCCTTTTATTGATTTTCTATAGTTATCATGGAATATGTGTTTTCTTGTATTTATGGATCAGAACCATATTTTCAGCGGGTACTTGGAGTTTCCTAGATTTTGTTTTTTCTACCTTATCAAGGAAAGTGTGAGCGTGATTCATGTAAGTAGCCATTTTCTCGATTGGTTAAACTACAGGGATAATTTCACATGATTGTATATATATCTTTAGCAGGAGGGTTGTTATCATCAGCATTTGAAGCCCTCAAATCTCGATGGTCTACTGCCATAAATAAGTTCATTCGTAGTCATTTTAGTTTGATAAGTCGTTTTAGTTTTAAGCCCTGCTTTTTATTTTTGACTCCATGCAAAATGGATGAGGCTACCTAGTCTATGGTGTTCTTGACACCTCCTGGAGGAGTTTCCATCGCCAGCTGGAGCCAGTGTTAGTGTATGTCATTCTTGTCAGTCACCAGTGATCAAATTGTACTCTTTCAAGTTGTTAACAAGGTCATAAGTCAAATTTCTATAGTTTCAAATATTTTTTAAAATAAATTTTTTATCATTGGTTAGTAAGTCTAGGTATGTTACTACTCTTATAATTCCATGGTAAAAATTGTCATCTTGGTCATGCCATCACTCATTGTGATGAGTCATCAAAAATGTGTCATGATCACCATTTCAGTCATCATCTCATGCTCATTAATACTGCAAGGTTCAAAGGTCTAAATCATCAGTTTATAAATCCATTAGGTGTCATTATTAGGTCAAGTCATCAAAAAGGTCATAAAAGAGTCATGACATCACTTAGGTCATCATTATGGAAGTAGTAATTAGGGAAAGTGTTCAAAAATGATTTCCAAAGTACATTTTATTCTCTATGAAGTTGTAAATATCCATACTAAAGTTCGAAGTTGCAAGACATTAGCTAATTAAGTCATTTTTCAAAAATACAAGGTGGTGTCACATCACCATCGAAGGGAAAAATCGACCCCCTAGCCTATAATAAGACCAACAGAGAAAATAATTTACTCATTCCACCTTCATAGGACATCACTCCATCATCAAGAAGAATTTCCACCCTCTGAAAAAACAATTTATTTCCAAAAAGTTCCAAATTCCCCCACTCGTTGTGCTTTTCTCCAAAGTGCTATGTTTTTCTCAAGGAAGAAAAATATTCCTTTTCTAGGGGTTTCTTCATCAACCACAAGTTCCATCTCATAAAAAAAAAAAAAATGGATTCATTTTTCCCTCATCTAACTTTCTTTTGCTTCAGTTCATTCTTGAAAGCTTAGAAAATCACTCTCTTCTATGGTTTGATGCGATTTTTGTCTCATATTGTTTTGGATTCATTTTCTATGAAAAAAAATACAATTGATGCTCAAAAACCCTTCCTCACCTTCCATAAACCCTCCTTGATACTTCCCATCACCCATTTTCCTCATTTCCTTCATTTCCATACAAAACCTAGCCCACACTAGACTTTCCTAGGCTAGCACCATGTTTTTAATTTTTGTACCCATTCCCTTGACTCATTTCCAAAATTTTCACTTCCCTACACTCCCTAAAATCTATCACTACACCCAAAAATTTTCCTAAGAATTAAGACACTCTCAAACCCCTTCATCTCCCTCCATTCACAAAATTGCCCCAAATATCCAGTTTTCCTAAAACTAACCCCTACTTCCCCTTCCTAGTGAGCTAGGGTTTCATAATGTATCTAGAGACTAAAAACATTGATCAGAGGAAGCATACAAGAGGTCATATTATTAGATATGTACCCACCAAATTCCAATAAGTCATGGATTCACCTTTCCTCAAGAAATCTTTCCATGATGTCGGTTGTCATGTTTTCTGTGAGAAGATTAAAGAACTAGGTTTCAATGACAAGTTGACAAGCATATATGCCACTAGTTTGAGGAGGGATAAGGCCATAATAGCAGGGGTCGATTTTACGATTTCAAAAGAGGGGATTGACATAACCACTAGGATCCTTAACAAGAGAGACCTGGTTCAAAAGGATAGACCTAGATATTGAATATTACAAAAAAAATTTGAAGCCTCCTTACAATGCTTCTCCAAAGCATATTTTTCCTATTAGAAACTTGCTTAATAAGTATGCGCATCTCATGAATATTATCATGAAATACTTCACATGTGAGGGTAGGTTTGCAAGAATATATCATTACCATGTTACATTACTAATGAAGTTCATAGGTGTTAAACACCTTAACCTACCTCACTGCCTCTATATAATCTTGGTTAAAATGGCATAAAAAGTACATAGAAAAGGGGAAGTTTATTAAGAAAGCTTGGTCCATCATGGCTTAGTAAAAATCATTGTATTCCATCATCTTACACATGTAAAATTGTCTTGGGAGGCATTCATGCATTCAACCTCTCTTTTTCCTACTCCAATTCAATCTAGCATTCAGTCTACACCTTTGACATCGCCAAGAACTCAAAAATTTGGTTCCACAAGCAAACCAGTAACAAGGAAACCTAGTGAAGAGGTGACCAAAACTGACAGGATAGGAAAAGGGTTTATCTTTTCTCCTGGAAGTGTGGAAAGGGCTCAACCTAAATTAGTTGAAAAGGAGACATCAACATATCAACATGAGGCACCATTGCAAGAGGAAGAACATGTTCACTTTGAAACTCACATGGAAAACCTATAAATGCATGAGGAGGACAAGTCACTTGAAAAGATTATCAAGGAGAAGGAATATAAAATCAAAGAGCTGAAAGAAATAATTTCAAAGGCCAATTTCATGATGGCTTTTCTACAGCAAGTGAACATGCAGCCTCAAGTAAAAAAACCTTTGCTTCGTAAACCCAAGAAATATTTGGAGAAGAAAGAAGAAAAAGGTAAATCTGTGATTGATGTTGATGAGATGGAGGATAAGGAGGAGAAAATAAAACCAAGGAGGCCAAGTACAATATGTCTCAAGAGGTAGGAAGAGCGAGAAAGTGAATGATGTCCTTCATTAGGTCAATAGGATTTTGATGAGATGACTGTAGCAGAAATTGAACAAGACAAGGAATTTGGGTTTGACAAGGTAAATGGTCGCCTGGAAAAGATTATCAAGAGGGAAAACAAGGCCATAAAACTAAAATGTCACATGGAAATGCACTATTGGACAAGGAATAGGGTTTCTCAGATTAGGGTCAAAAACTTGAAAAGAAAATTGAGGAAAACTCTAATTAACCAAAGGAAGAAGGATAAACTTCATATATTAGTTGAGGCCTCTGTCATTGCCTAGCACATCATTTTACAACTTAAAGGGGAAATTTTGGACAATTTTAGAATTTGTTTTTGAAAATTTTGAATTTTTGTGACTTTTGGCTATAACAGGAAATTCAGTCATCCAAAAGCGCAGCGCTGTGGCGCTGCTCTTTTCCTTAAGGGCTCAAAATCACAAAAATTCTGTATGCCTATATAGCTTGTGACCTGTACATATCAGCCATCATTTTTGGGCCATGTTAGTATTTTGGTTGGAAGAAAAATGCAAAAAACATGGAAAAAAAACGCTTTCTGCCATTGTTTTCACCCTGTCACTGCCCTTTTAGAGTGACCTTGGGAGAATCCAGTTTTCTTAGCCTTCGAGAGAAATTTTTTCTTGCTTAAGCACACTATCGAGAACTAGACATCCTAATATTTCTAGTGATACCTTCATATCAGAATTGGGAGCTCTCAAATTCAATCAAAACTGCCCTTGAATTTTGTGCTGTGTTTTCTCCAGATGGCACTATGCTTTTCTCATAATTTCCTATGCTTTTTTGTGGAGGTCAAATTCTCATTTTTTATCAGTTAAATTCAAATCCTAATGATCTAGTATGTATTTTTTTTTTTTTCAATTATGTAAATTAATTTAATTGTGCTTTGAAAGGTCAAATTGAGGTATATTCATGCTCATAAATTCTTGTAAAGTCAAAGTGAATCAATTTGTCTAAATAGAGGGTTTGTTTTTAAATTCCCTAGATTTAGGTTTGGTTAGCGAAATTGTGTAAATAGGTTCCTATAAAGAGGGATTCAACCCCTAAGAGAGAGGAAGATCATTTTGATCTATATGTATCTTGTTTTGAGACAGATTCAAGGTTGGCCATCAGATATTTGAAGGCTTGGAGCTTTTTGTATAGCTTATTTTTGTAGAAATACAAGGCCAGTTGAAGTTATTATATATGGAGTGATGTGGTATGATTTTCTAACAATGTTTTCCTTCTTTAAATTAATTTTATAAATTTTTATCTATCCTTCTTTCGACATCTCTACTTTTAGTGATATTCCTATAAGTTATTAAACATAATTCTCAATTTTATGCACTATTTTGTTAGGAATTTCATGTTTATACTATTCATCTTCTGACAAATGTACTCAACTTGTCATGCTCATTTTGAGCCTTTTATTTTCCGCCCTACGCTACATTGAAAACCTCAAAGTTTCATAGAATATACCTATCATTCCCCTTTGTATCCCTGCAACTGAAATATTTTAGATCTGACATAGTTTCCTTGACCTCTCATCGTGATCTAGCTACACCCTAAATTTCAAAACCCTAGACCTCAATACCTAACCCAACATATTTTTACCCTCTCTAGTCACCTTTTTGGTTATGAGATCATAGAGAGAGCCCTATTTTATTTGGTAGGGCTAGATATGAAATCCTAAGTGGTTCGAGGTTACCTACTTTAGTTTCCTTTCTCAACCTTGGGACACTGTGGAGGATAACAAGAGGAATGAAGAACCTCTACAAAAATTTGAAGAATAGGAAAATGGGCCGAAAGAAGAGATTCTAAAATTAAATGATCGAGTAGAAGAAGGAAGAAGGGTTGAAGAAGGTATAAAGACGCAGTGCCAAGGATTGGAGGTTGAAGTAAACATTTTAAAAGGTAAATTAGAAGAAAAGTGTAAACACTTGATATTTCAAGATAGTACTAAGATTATGGATAATATTCTTAGTAATAAAAGGTCTCCTTCGATTAAATTTGGTATTGTTTTTCATGAAACTATTAAAGGAGAATCTAGTTCATAAGACAGTGCAAAATATTCAAAGGATGTCAATAGAAAACTTAAAGTTTTGAAAGAGACAAAAGGTCAACCGACAATCATGAATCCTAAAAGGAAATCATTTGCACGTAACTATAGAAGTATAAATAGATTCTCTCCTCTAATAAATAATGTTGAATGTTTTATATGTCATAATTATGGACTTTTTGTAGAAAATAGCAGAATCATATTGTTTCATTCGCAAATAAATAGACATTACAGAAAAATACCATCAACTCCTAGGTACTCAGGTTTCATTAAGGGTAATTGTTTTTCATGCAAAAAAATTGGACATAAAGTTATTGATTGCAATATAAGGAACATGAGGCAAACTCCTTATGATTCCTTTGCTCCCTTTTCTGGCCACATTAGATGTAATGCTTGCAACAAGTTTGGGCATGTAGAAAAATAATGTAGGCACATATCAATGAATCACCAAAGACAACATGGAAAACAAACATATGATATCATAAAACTGAAGAAATATGGATCCACCAACATTCATGTTAAAAAGAAAAAATAAGAAGAGATAAGATGTCGCTTTTCTCTCTTTGAATTTAAAAATGAGGAGGAATGTTACATCAACAATGATTGTTCTCATAAAATGATTGGTTATAGCAGTAAGATGGGGTCTCTCAAGAAAAATCAATATGGTAAGGTTATTGTTTCAAATGATGCTCCAACAAATTTTTTGGGAAAAGGTAGAGACATAATTAAAAAAATGTAAAGAAATTTGATACTTTATTAGTTCAAGGCCTAAAAAAAAACATATTAAGTGTAGGAAAATGCATGATAAAGGAAATATAATCGTTTTCACATCAACCAAATGTAAGGTCATGGACAAAGAAACTGGAAACGTCATAGAAATGGGATACATAAACACTGATAAATTATATTTGTTTAAAGATCTTACCTCTCGCAGATATAAGGAGGATTCAGACTCAGATAGAAAGAAGATAGTTCCCATTGCATTTCATCATTCTTAAAAGAATATTGTATAAGTAACTAAAAAATATGAATAATGGTTCGTGAATGTTAGTTGTTTATATTTTTGATAGTGCATCTGATGTGACAACATAAGATAGGTATGGACTGTACAAGCTCAAGGGGAGTTGAAGCTTTGAAATTTTAAGTATTTCACTTTCTCTACACAGGTTTCATGAACTCAAGTCACATATATACACGATTTCCTTTACAGACAGTCGCGTATGGTTTTTCTGTGATAGAAAACGAGTGAGACAGACTCAAGAATATATTTTAACATACTACTAATAGTTATGTTTTAATTTTATTCGTTTGATGTTCATATGTACAATCTGCTAAATGGTATTCAGTTATGATCTTCATATTTATGATTATTTGATTTATGGATATGCCTTGATAAATGAGTTGATGTTGTCAGACTTGATAGTAAACATGTATCATAGGTTCAGGAGGAGCATTAGCCTTCCTCCTAATGATGTATTGTTGTAATTATGATTCTTTATCACTTATGATGCTCATGTCACAGTTCAAATGATGTTATACTATTGTCATGATACATGGATTTCTTATGATGAGATTATGGATGAGCCCTGATCATATTTTGTATAATATTGTATTTATCTGAGCACATGGATTTTATGCATGACTAATGATTCAGATATGAGGAAAGAACATGCAGATATTTTTTTTGATGACTACTGTCATGAATGATTCATATTGTGCTTCATTTTTAGACATGTTACATCGTGATTATGTAAATGGAATGAGTCTAAAACATGAAGACCTTTGGGATAAGTGATCATAGGGATGACTAGTTGATACATTGATTATTGATGAATTTGTTCTAGTATGATAACTCTTCTTGCATATTGGGGAAAGAATATGATGTTGCTACAAGGTTAATGAAGACATGGCTATTGATATGCTTATACAAAACTTTGAGACATGGCTACATTGTCTCTTCTTACTGATTGGTTCTCGAATATGTTTCTGATGCATGTTTATAGTGTTTACTCATGCCATATGATATGACGCTTCACTACTCTATATTATTTCATGATGATATACTTGTTTACCACATGTGTTTCCTTAATGGACATGGTTTGGGGCTACTGCTACAAAGGGAAAAAGGAAAGTTGTCTTTGATGAAGTCAAGAGATTGAGATGATAGTTGATCTCTATGGAAATGTATCATAATGTTGATATTGTAAACTTGGTCACAGGCTGGTGATGCTTAAATTTACCCATGATATTGTTGACATAAAATTAAGGTGTGGATCGTATTCAGTATATTCTGGTTACGAATCATGGTCTTCATCTCTAACTATTGAGGTCTTCTGGTCTTGGTTATAAATGTCATATTTGTAATTTGATGTAAAGGTCCTGTAAATACCAATGATGTAATCCTTGGTATATTAAGTCATGTATGGAATTTTAAGGTCATGTCAAATATGTAATCCCACTTCATTGGGTGGTTGTGTAAAATATGTAATCACACTTGGTTGGGTGGTTGAGTCAAATATATAACCCCACTTAATTGAGTTACTGATGTAAGAATGTGTCCTTGGTGATAGAAAATGTCATACTCAGTTGAGTTAGAGTGTCATGTACTTCATTGAAAATATTTCTGAAGATTCATCATGTGCTCAGGGGGAGCATGTTCAGTATCGTGCAGAGCATATCTACATAGTTCTTGTATATATAAGGAAAGAAAAACCTTTTTTCATGATTGGTCCACCATTTTCCCTTGATTTCAAAGGGGTAGAGTAACTTGGTGTTCGAATAATGCTTATATTGATGTTTCTAACATGTATCTTCAAGTTATGGTGATCAAACACCAATATGGTTGCCATCAAGTCCTAAATGGGATATTGTTGGAATTATGATAAAGGTGTTTTCCTTGATGGAAACCCACTTGTAACAAAGTTCACAGATCAGTTCAGAGGTGACAGAGTGATGGAATAGAATGACAAAATGATGGGATATAGGTTTTCAAGTCAGAATTATAATATTATTAAAGGTAAATATTTCATGATCTATACACTGTTTTTTCAAGGAAAAGTCACATGTAGAGGCGGGAACAAAGAAACAAAGTCGCGTATGTGTTGGCGCACTAATTTTATAATATCAGGGGAATTTACCATGATATTATCCCACAATATTGAGAGTATTAATGACTATTTCATCTCGTTTGATCCCATCAAATATTACCACTGGCACTAGTGTGGTTTTGGCTCATGGTATTAGTGGTATGGAGATCATGTATTTTTCTCAAAATTGAAATTTCTTGAAACTATACCGAACTTGAGCAACTGGGTAGATCTTGTATTTCTGATTCCGACTCCGTGAACTGTTTGAAAAACCAATGTTGTATGAGGAAGATATCACATTCTGATCATTTTCCTAAATAGTGAAAATTTTGTGATAGGAGTGACTGGGATGCCCAGTCAGCATGTAGGTACAGTTAGCAAAAATGGAATATTTTGTGAAATTTTGTTTCTTCTAAACCAATAATTTTTCTCCATGTGGCGCATTCAGGGATGTTGATATGGTTGTATGAGTTTTTTTTTAGGACCAATGGATGGGTGACACGTGGCCATCCTAGAGGTTGCCATGTGTCCCCTGTACAGTTGAATAAAATTATTTTTGGGTCAGGGGGGTTCGACCTCGTGACCTCCATTCACACCCACAAGCCTTCAACCAACTCTTCTACTGTTTCTTACATTATAAGTTCTCCGTATATTTTTAAAGTTGAATGGTTGGCAAGTTGAGGGGGGGCGGGGGTGGCATCGGCGGTCACAAACCGCCAGTGGCCCAAAATGATATGGTCACATGATATATAAACTGCAACATAAAATTGCGACGATTCGATGGTTTTGAAATGTTAGCTATGGTGGTTGAAATCCGTATCACATGGACAAGGTTTAACTGTAATATTGATTAGAAAATCAGGTGGCTTTGACAACCTTTGCCCATGCAGCTATAACCTATTCACAAGGCATGGTTTTCCTTGAACACTAATGCGACGGTTCAAAACTGTAACTTCACTATAGGTTCCATTCCACCTTTTGTCGCGGATTTTAACTCTAACTGTGGGGTTTACGGGGGTCGGAATGTGGCCACCCCCACCCCCAACCACCAAATTTAATTCCAGCGATTAGCAACTGGTAGAATATTTGGCATGATCCCTATTTTTGGATTTATGGGCCAGTTTTAACTATGGATAAGTGCAGTCTCCACATTTAGTGGAGGATTTCTAGGGGATATTGGGAAAAATCTTAGCCAGGACAATTTTCGACCAATTTGGGTGAAACAAGGGTCTACCTAGACTAATTTGAACATTATGGAGCCACTGGTGCAGAGAAAATAGCCATTAGAGGCTTGTAAACACATGTATTTGCAATTGTTAGCATAATGACAAAGAGGGACATGTAATTGGGAGCTGGACCAACAGATGTAGCCCAGGAGGGGTGAACTTCTTCATCATCCTTGTTGTGTAAATATTATGTGTGATGTTGTTTCTCTATTATACATTGTTTCTGAGTGTTATTTAGGCTTATTTACATGCTTAAAACTCACAAATTCATCTATGTTTCATGGTTAAATTACTCATTCCTTAAGCAAACAAAATGGAGACAGATTGTACATGTTTTCTAACTGAAAAGCCACTTAGCACAACAAACTAATACATTCCTTTGAGATCAGGTTGGTATTAGAGCTAAATTTTATTCTCTAGTGTTTTTGTGTGTAAATATTTGTTTAAATATTCTCAAGTTTTCACATACTTACTAGGCTGAAGCTTAAGATAGGATAAGGAAAATTGGTGGAAGCAAGACGTTCTAAAAGGGAGCCACAACAAAGGAGGGCAAGATTTCCACATTCTCCACCACCTAGTTCACCTCCAAAAGAAGCAGAAGAAACATTTAGCATGCCTCCAGGAGAAGGAGAAACCCACGAAGAGGTGGATACCAGAGAAGAAGAAAGGGTGTTCAGGAAAGAATTCCTTGACATGATTGAGATGGTGAGAATCCTTTATCAAGAAACGAATGAGATACTAGAAGGATAAGGATCCAAAATTGACAAGGAAGGACATGGATCATCAGGAGGTCACAATGATGAAGATAAATCAAAGAAGATCAATGGAGGAAATGGAGATAGTTGAAAGTCACCATCATCACCCTCATCATCATCATCGTCTACTTCGTCTTTAGTACATCAGCCATACAAGTCAAAGAACACTGGTAAAAGTCCTTTTATAAAACTCAATGTTAAGTTTGAATTGCCAATGTTTAATGGTGAAGTCACTACAAAAAATATTGATAATTGAATTAGGAAATTAGAGGTCTATTTGAGAATTCAAAACCTTCATGATGATGAACCAAAATCCAACTAGCTTCATTGAAAATGGAAGGTGTGACACTTGTTTGGTGGGAATCCAAGACAAAGGAGGAGATCAAAAAGAATGGTAAGATTATCCTATCATGGACTGATTTCATTACTGAAATAAAACAACAATTTTATCCATTAGCTCATATAGAGAAAGCCATAATGAACTAGAAAAATTTTAGACAATTGAAAGAACAGAATGTGCAAGAATACACCCAAGAATTTAGGAGAAGAGCTCTCTTGTTAGATGTAGATTTGCAGAGCCAAGATACTTTGCTCAAGTACACTAGAGGCTTACATAGCTACCTAAAACATACTATCATCATGTTTAACCCTACATGCTTAGATGAATTTTGTGTTTAGGCCACACATCTAGAAGCTAGAGGGAAAAACATTACTGATGAGGGTAGCAAGAAACCTTTTAAGGGGAAAAACAAGGAGAATACCTCAAAAGGTAAGGGAAAAAAGAATGCATCTATCAAGAAGGAGGAAAGAAAAAGTGGTCTATAAACATTGTTCAAGAGAAGGCCATGAAGAGAAAAATTGTTGTAAATTACATCCTGAAAAGAGCCCCAAACATCAGAACAACAAAGGGAAACATAAAACTACACCTACAAATAAACATGATTTAGGAGAGGACTCAGGGGATGAATCTAAAATTACATCCATGCAATTGAAGAACATGAAGAGGAAGTAAATTGAAACAAAACCCAGTACTAATACATCAAACTGTCACATACAATATCTAAATGAAGAAGAGAAAATTGAACTGTTTCATGTGAGGGTTATATCCAAACATACCAATATTGACACACTGTTTGATAGTGGGTTAGAAGAAAACTTAATATTTGAAGGCTTGGTCAAGAAACTTAATGTTGAGACCATTCCACATCCAAAACCATATCGACTTGGGTGGATTTGTAAGGATGAAAATTTTCAGGTTTCAAAGAAGTGCATATTGCGGTTTACAATTACTGCACATTTTTTTGACACAGTTGAATTAGATGTGGTTCCACTTGATATTACATGTATTGTGTTGGGCAGTCCTTACTTGCATGACAGGAAAATGATCTTCCATTTCCATGAGAACAAATACCATTTATTCAAATATGGAAAGGAGTATGTTGTGAGATTGCATCATAAGAAATTACATACTTCTTTAGTTAATGCAGGGAAAATGAAGTGGACAAAACTTGACATTGATGATGATAAAATAAAGAGATTTTTTACATAATAATTTGAAAACAAATGCTGATATATGTAATGATTTGTTTCATATTGAAAACATGTTGTCTTTGAAAGAAGATGACAAGCAGTTTCAGCTCTCAACATTGGTGTTGAACGGTGTTGAAAACAAGGTGTCATTGAAAGAAGTTGCAAAGGTCAAAGAGAGGACAAGGAAGCTTGACAATGAAGGTACAAGTCTCACAAATGTTCATTTTTGGTTTGCAAAAGGCATAGTACAATAGTGAAGAAACTTGGTCAAGAGTCGACACAAGTTCAAGGCAAAAGAAACTAAAAATCGCCATAAGGAAAATGTACAAGGTGAGAAATATTCCAAGTTTCCTATGATTATTGACCAATGTAGAAACAAGATGTTTACTACAAAGTTAGATTTTTGTTTTGGAAATTCAAAAAATGTGCAGCATGACGGTGTCAAAAACAACAATGGATGGTTGATGGAATCAAGGAAAAAATTTTCTTTTCATGAAAAGCTCCAATTAATGAAATTAGAGATATTTTAGTGGATAAAGAATGGAAGAGGGAGGACACAGTATCCTCATCTTCATGTTTAGTAATCGAGAGAGTTTTTGAGGTCCAAAAACTTACCAATGGGGAGATGTGATCAGGAGATCATGTATTTTTCTCAAAATTGAAAGTGCTCGAAACTGTACTGAAAATAAGCGACTAGGTATATCTCATCATTTTGATTCCGGCAACGCGAATGGTTCAAAAAGAAACAGTTCGAAAAATCGATGTCGTATGATGGAGATATCATGTTATGATCGTTCTAATAAACAACTAATTTTTTTTTACAGGGGTGACTGGGATGCCAAGTCAGCATGAAAGTACAATCAACAAAAATGGAATATTCTAGGAATATTTTGTTTCTTCTAAACCAATAAGGTTTTGCCACGTGGTGCATTGAGGGACGTTGATATTGTTGTACACATTTTTGTTGAGGACCAATGGATGGGTGACACATGTACAACCCGTAGACTGCCATGTGTCCCCTGTACAATTGAATAAAATTATTGTTGGGTTCGGGGGGTTCGACCCCGTGAACTCCATGCGCACTTGCAAGCCTTTGACTAACTCTTCTACCAAGTGTTTCTTACACTATAGGTTCTCCGCATATTTTTAAATTTTAATGGTTGGAAAGTTGGGGCAGGGAGGGGGGTGGTGGGACTTTTGGTGGCCCCACATGATATGGTCCCACAACATAAAACTGCAATGATCCAACAGTTCTAAAATGTTAAATCTGACAGTTCAAATCCATGTCACATGGATAAGGTTTAACTGTAATACTTATTATAAAATTTGGCGGCTTCGAAAACCTTAACCTCGACTGCTAAACCTAATCACAAGGTGTGGTTTGTGTTGAATGTTAATGTGACGGTTCAGAACTATGACTTCACTTCGGGTTCCATTCCACCTTTTGTTGCAGAGTTTAACTCTAACTACAGGGTTTACAGGGGTCGGCATGTGGCCACACCTACCCCTAACCACCAAATTTAATGCTAGTGGTTAGAAACTAGTAGAATATTTGGTGCACTCCCTATTTCTGGAGTTATGGGCTAGTTTTAACTGTGGATAAGTGCAATATCCACATTTAGTGGAGGATTTATAGGGGATATTGGGAACAATCTTAGCCAGTTTAATTTTCGACCAATTTGGCTGAAACAAGAGTCTACCTAGACTAATTTGAGCACTATGGACTCACTGGTGCAGAGAAAACAACAATTAGAGGTTTTTAAACACATGTATTTTCAATTTTGACCATAATGACAAAGAGGGACATGTCAATTGGAGCTGGATTAGGAGATGTAGCCTAGGAGGGGTGAACTGCTTCATCATGCCTGCTGTGTAAATATTATGTGGGATGTTATTTCTCTATTATACACTATTTTTTAGTGTTATTTAGGCTTATTTAAATTCTTAAAACTCACAAATTAATCTATATTTCATGGTTAAATTACTCATTCCTTACACAAACAAAATGGAGAGAAATTGTACATGTTTTATAACTGAAAAGACACTTAGCACAAAAAAATAATACAACCCTTTCTAATCAATTAGCTAAGGCTCAAACTATATAAGGAGTTGAAGATCAAAGTGCTAAGGGTGCATGAGTAAGTGTGATGAATGAATAATTCAAGTTGATGTATATTTATATTGCATTGGATATAGTTGTTTGATAGATCTGAAATAACGATGCACCCTTGAATACAATGATGGATCAGGATCTTTAGACCTGAAATGACTATGTCATTGAATGATATGTTTATGATATGTTTAGATCTATGGTCTGGTGCATGTTTGTTTCAGTCAAGGGTATGATTTGAGTAATTTTGAAGTTTTAAAGTATTGCATTATTTACAAATCTATACTCAGGTTTGGCACGAGGAAGGCATGTATACACGCGAGCTTCGCTCTAGAGAGTATTGTATATGTTCAGTAATATGTTGATATCTATATGTGATTTGTTTCAGGTTAAGTGCATACATACGTGAATATGTCTACTGAAAGGTGTGTATGCAAGACATGGTTTTGCTGAAAAATATTGGAGAATTTTTTTTATCATTGTTGTTGTATTTCTGCTATCTATCAATGATGACTTCATGTCGATACAAGTTTAGTAACAATGTCTAAAGTAGATTTGTTTGAATGATGAAGTTGGAATTAGTTTCATGTTGATTGGTTGAAAAGGACGCTTGATGCTAACTGTATGGGGTTTCAAAGATATGTAATCTAGCTAAATACTTTAGAATATATTTGTACAATTTTGTATCTGATTCAGAATAAAAATTCACAAAACTTGGTATATTAATATTTGTACACATGTTTCTCTATAGAAAAGCATGCATACATGTGGGTTGCCTTTAGTGAAGTAGCGTATACTTTTTTTTTTTATGAATCATCATGGTCGAAGCTGATTCGGTGTGTTGATGCAATATTGCGGGTTTAGTTCTGAGTATGGTTATGGCACTGCTCTATATGAATTAAGTTGAAGATTGGTTAAGTGACCATTTTCTTCAGTGGGTTGTTCAGTATTTGAGTGATTGGTTATTTTTTGGTTCAGTGGTTGTTTTTAAACAATTGAATGATTGGTTTGGTTATAGTAATCAATTTCAGTTTTGATATTTTGGCTTATATGATGTTAAAGGGTTCAACATGGATTTTGTGATGAAAAGAGGCCTACAAGTTGTTATGTATTGAATTCAGTGGATCTGATGTGAAAATTTATGAAACTTTGTTCACAATTCTATTAAGGTTTGGAGCCTTCAGTGAGGAAGTTGAAGCTTCATGCCAGTAGGAGCTGGTGACAAGATCAAGGAGTCATAAATCCCTTCTAGTCGGTGCTAGTAAACAATATCAGGGGGTTGGAGCTCCCTTCCAGTAGTAGCTCGAGAATGAGTGAAGGTTGTAAATTTATATAGTTGGGTGCCTTGGTGTATCATAACCCCTTGTTTATGGGACAAGGGATCGACCTCCATGTAATTATTTATCTGCTAAAGTATATGAAGGTACGAATACTCTATGCCCCTATAGACATTGAACTGATACCTATTTTGAGGAAGCATGTGCTATTAGTCATTATTCCCATGCAAACTATACTCTTTTATGATACCCCCTTGTTTCTACGACAAGGGAGCTTCCTTCGCATGAGAATTAGACTGCTAAAGTCTATGTAGGTGTACATAATATATGCCAGATTACACTTATATTTGTCACCACTTAGGAGAAAACACATGCTCATAACCATTCGGTCCATAAAATCTTGATGAAATGAAATGGTACTAAAATGGGGTGAAGTGATTTTCTCAACACTTTTATTAAATCACATAAAAACTTTGTGAAATTTCAATTTATGGCTTCAAAAAAATATGAATCTTGGTGAATTAGTATTAATATACCATATAATGTAATTTCAATGGAATTAAGTCATGTTCCTAGAATATTCTAACATTAGTCCTTGAGAATATCATGGCCTTATAGAGTTGTGCGGCACCACGACCTCTTTAGATTAATATACATGTCAAAATTTTAGATTAATATACATGTCATTTTATGGTCTATTATACATGTCAAAATTTCTTTGTTAAGACTTTACAACCATTCACAAACATAAACATGTAATTTACATAACCCTTTAATTACTCAAGTACATAAGAATATATGAAACAATATTTTCACTATACATTGGTGGTATAAGTGATTACCAACACCTCGCTAACATATAATAGTAAATACATAGTGTTAAATTGATAAAACTTAGCGTGTAGATAAAATTAACACAAGTATGGAGAATACCCTTGCTACAATACAAATTTCACTAAGCTAGGCCTTTTTTAGACTCTCCAAGTCATGTGCATCAAACATCCTCCTCAAATCATAATCTATCACAACCAATCCACTCAGATCATCAAAAATGTTGGAACGTCCTCCACTCAAACCAATAACCATAAGTCATAACATTACAAGGCCACGACTCTCTATCCACTCAATCTTGAGTCCTCCAAGGTCGACTCTTGGGCTTGAGTTACCCAATTGTAACTCAAGTCATAAGTAATCAGCCCAACAAAGTTGTTCATTTCTATTACCATAGTGAGTTGTGCAACCATTTGACTATGTTATGTTTTCCAACGATTTCATTGCATCAAGCTAGGTAACTGAGTCACTACCTCAAGATATCTAACCATGCCCCTACACCCCAAACCATTTGTGAACTATCTAACCTGAAAATTGTCCTTCATACTTGTCTAACAAAAAATTGACACAAGGAAACTTTATATATGGTCCTAGGATGTAAACCATATTTATATTATAATAGAATTTAACTCTCCTTGTTAATATACTTCAATTCCTAACTTAGATACTTTACTCTCCTCCTCATTTTCTTATTCATCTCATAGACTCTTTTGTTGATGTTCAATTATTTTTTGTTGATTTTTTGGTGGATTCCTCCACTCCATTCATGTTTCATCACATTTAACCCTTTTCTTAATCTTTGATTTTATATAACCCACACATGTTCCACTCCTTGAACTTTCCTTTGCAATTTATGCCAAAAACTTTCTCTTGCTTTTGTATTATTTTCCTTAGTGTGCATGCTAGAAAATCATTATCACTTTCCCACCTGTGAACTTGCCTCATCATGGAAAAATATCATCGAACCATCACTTTTATTTTATTCCTTGCATGTCAAGGTGGGGTGATCTCCGCAACCTTGTTCCCAATGTATGGGCTTAGTCCATGACTATGCTCATTGATGACACATTTACCCTTGAACTCCACCTAACCAATTTATCTTGGGGAATTGTTCATTGGTGCATGCACATTCCTAAAATTGAAGGAATAACATCCTCTACAACTTGAACATGTTTTTTTCCTCAACAACCTATAGCTCATGACATCTATATGCCAATACCATCTCATTAAGAAAAGAATTATTACTTCATTTGTCATATTTTTCATTTGTATTTCAAATTCATTTTGTGCCTCGATAACTTGGATCCCCCTACATCTCAAGCTAACTAGATATCTAATCCAATCATCATAGCCAAGTCTAAAAGAGCATGCATAATCCCTAATAATAATCCTCAACAATCACAAAACCTCACCTCGCATATGCATATTACCAAAATCCTCCCATGAAATTTTGACTAAGGCACCTTATCCAGAAGGCACCTTCACAGGATCATCATGATCCTCACGAAAGTGGATGATAATTATACTATATTAATCAATATCATATGAAGAATGGATAAATGAGCCATATCATTCATCTCAACATATTTTTCTACCATACATAGACAACGTCCATATTGTTGTTTCAAATACATGAGCAAAGTTATGCTAGAATTAATCCTACCCTTTTTTTCCTCCACAAGGTGCTCATGTTTTTGGTCATGGGAATGATCATCCTCTATAAGTGTTGGTAAATTTTGTTCCACTTCTCCCTTGGATCAACTATACCCCTCATCATTAACTCTTCATCATCTTATTGAACTATGTCTACTCCACAATTCTTGTCATCAAGTTTCTTTGAAAATATTACCTCTATGGCATTATTTTCCTCTTCTAAAGATTAAACACCTCTCTGGTCCATAACCAAATTTTGAGTGCCTCCATGGACTCCAAAATGCCTCTCAAGAGTTCTTACAACTTATCCTTACATTTCTCTAAGACTTCAACACATTTTGTATCAAGGAGACTAACAATCTTTTCCTCATGTCCACATGTGTATTTGAAATACGATTGGTTGACCTTATAAACCAAGAGAAAATATGTTATTGAAACTTTCATCTCCCTACATCCCCACATAATCAACACCATGAATGTAGGTTGGAATGAAAATATGGCAAGTCTCCCTATATGTAGGATGGATATTTCCTTCTCTGTTTACATAATCTCCTCGCCCAAAATCTCCTAGTGCTCATCAAGTGGCACAATGGTAAGACTCACTATTTCATTTGAATATTTGAGTGTCATTGAAACATAGTTGGTTATTCAAACAATATTATTTTTAACATAGTTCGTTCTTTAAAATATGAAGGGATTGACCCACGCATCAACTCAAGTCTCCTTGTTGAATCTTCCCGCATTAAGTTGTGCATGCCACAACAGTCAAACATCACAAGAATCAACCTCTTGTTGATATTTTCTACTCAATTCTCAATGTCTCCACACATTAGTTTGTTATGGAACTTGACTTCATAATTTTACACAAAAACCGCATCTCTTGTACTAATGTATATTTCACTTACTGAATGAAATTATTCTACATCAATGGAAAATTATTTCAATAATCATCCTTTGGACATATTAAACATGAGAAAGAATTATTTTTTTCACTAAATTTGTAGTCTTGGCCTACTCATCATTACCCTTGGATGTATTTTTATTTCTCGTGTCTTACTTGTTCTTACTTTTCTACTTTTCACCTTGGATATATTCACTTCCTCTTGGTTCATCCTTAGCTTCACTCTTGAAATTAATGGTTGTGAAAGTATTAACTCCTTGACTTTACAAGTAATTTTGTGCCGATGGCTACAAGCTATTCATAAAGTGGAAGATTTGGTCCTCATCCAATATGTCCTTGACCTCCCACATGAGCCTTTTGAACTCCTTTATGTATGCTTGTATCTTGTCGATGTGCCTCAATGTCATCAATTGATTCCTTGCAATCCATGCTTGGTTTCATATTCCAAACTTTTCCTTTGAGGATTATTTTATATGTTCCCAATTTTTAATCCTTTCCATCTTTCATTTTTGTTGTGAAACCAACTCCAAAAATAGAAGAAAAGAGATATCAATGCCTTATAAATGAGCAACTTCAAAGGGGCAACCTCCAATACATTACATAAACAAAAAATTCTTGGATGATACAATTATAAAACCTCATTTATATATATAGGAGTCCATGGGGCCACAATGTAATCCTAGCCGACCTAACAATAATAATTTAAGGGCACAATAATAACAATATTGGGATTACATGGGTACAATAATAAAAATAAGGGGGTTACACTAAAAATAATAAGGGACTATACTAGTAATATAGGGACCTAACATGCCCCTCTCATTCAAAAAGTGTTTTCATCAACAATTGAGTAGCTCTGGGCGCTTCTGTATAAAATTCTCATCCTCCCATGTAGAATCTTCAGTGGGTAAGTTATTCCACCTGATGAGATACTCTGATATTGATCGATTTCGTACCTTTCAAGTTCTTGTTTCCTTGACCACGTCAGGTTCCAATGTGATTTTTCCTTCCTCATCAAGTTCTGGAAATATTGTTTGAACTGGAATATTTTCACCTATAAGCTTCTTTATGCGTGAAACATGGAAAACTAGATGCACTCGTGAAGAAGCAAGAAGCTCTAATTTTTATGCCATAGTAACAATATTTTGCAACATCTTGTAAGGACCATATCACTTTGGTGGTAAATTATTATCCTTCTTAGCTTGCTTGAGGGAAATTTTTTTGTATGGTTGTAGCCGTAAAAATACGAAATCTCCTACATCAAAACTTCCCTTGCTGCGATGTTGATATGCCTGTTGTTTCGTTCGATTTTGTGCTAGATTTAGGGTATCCTTTAAGAGTTGGAGAACTTCTTTTTGATGCTCGATGTGATGTTCCACTGCTTGAACCTTCGAATTTTCTCTTAAATTTGATGTGATGGATGGTGGATGATATCCATAAAGAGCCATAAATGGGGTCATTTTTGCTGAAGTATGGAAGGAAGTGTTATACCACCATTCAAGGAGAGGTAACCACTTGACCCATTTTTTTTATTTATCAGATGCAAAACAACGAAGATATCCTTCCAAACATTTATTTACTATCCCAGTTTGACCATCAGATTGAGGATGATAAAATGAGCTATGAGCTAATTGAGTACCCAAACAAGAAAATAACTCCGTCCAAACATTTCCAGTAAAAATGGGATCTCTGTCACTTAGAATAACCCTTGGGTTTCCATGTAGCTTTTGAATTGTTTCCATAAATGTAGTAGCAACTATACTTGCGTTAAATAGATGAGATAATGCACAAAAGTGTGCATACTTTGTAAGTCTATCAACTACCACTATGATGACACTCTTTCCTTCGAACTTCAGTAAACCTATGATAAAATCCATTGAAATATCCTCCCAACATTGACTTGGAATGGATAAAGGTTGTAGAAGACCCGGGGTCTTAATTGTCTCAACTTTATTCTACTGGCAAACCAAACATTTTGTCACAAACTTTTGAATGTCATATTTAAGGCCATCCCAAAAAAATTTCTTTCTTCACCATGTGGTAAGTTTTTAGAAATCCTGAGTGTCCTCCTAAAGGAGAAGTGTGCAATTCCAAAATAATCTTTATTTATTTATTTGGGAATTCTTACAAAGATATAAGTGATATTTGTACCATAAGAAATCATTTTTCCAACTAAATGTATCAGATGTACTAGGATCTTGCTGAAACTTTTGAATGAGTGTCCACACTTCTTCATCCTTCTTCCATTCATCCCTTGCTTCGGTTATCCAATTTGGTTGGATAATAGAAATGGCACAAATAAATGATTCCACCTCTTCATTCTTTCTTGAGAGTGAATATGCAACTACATTTAGCTTCCCTTTTTTGTAGATTATTTCAAAGTCATAACCCAACATCTTTGTGATCCATTTTTGCTGCTCTTTTGAAGATATTATTTGTTCCAAAATTTTTTTAAGGCTATCATGATCAATTTTTACCTTGAAGTGTCTTCCCATTAGGTAAGTTTGCCATTTATTTAATGCGTGCCGTATTGCTAACATTTCCTTCTCATAAATAGTTTTCTGTAAATAATTTCTTTTGATTGGACGATTTTCAAAAGCAATGAGTCTTCCTTCTTGCATTAAAACAACCCCGATTCCATTTCGTGAGGCATCACATTCCACAGTAAAGGTTTTTATGAATTCTGGCATAGCTAAGACTGGTGCTCGGCACATTTCCTCTTTAAGATGTTCAAAGGCCTTAGTTGCTTCAGGAGTCCATGAAAATTCATCTTTCTTCAATAATGTTGTTATAGGTGCTACTATTCTCCCATAATTCTTAAAAAACTTGCGATAATACCCCATTAACCCGAGAAATATTCGCAACTGCTTTATGGTTGTGGGGTATTTCCATTCCTTAATGGCTTTAATTTTGTTAGGGTCTACCTTAACACCCTCGAGAGATACAATATGACCCATATATTCCACCTTTGTAGTCCAAAGAAACATTTGGATGTTTTTGCATATAATTGTTTCTCCTCCAGTAGTTTGAGCACCTTGTCAACATGTTGAACATGATCCTTCCAAGACCTGTTGTAGATTAGTATATCATCAAAAATTAATAGCAAAATTTTTCTAAGGGTGGGTTTGAAAAAGGAATTCATCAACCCTTGAAATGTAGAAGGTGCATTGGTAAGGCCAAAAGGCATGACCAAAAATTCATAGTGAGCCTCATTAGTTCGAAATGTTGTTTTCAAAATATCTTTTGTCTTCATTCTAATTTGATGATATCCTGAATGAAGATCCAACTTGGTAAAATAAATTTCTCCATGTAATTCATCAAATAATTCATCAATCATAGGAATGGGAAATTTATCTTTAATGGTGAGGTTATTGAGCTCCCTATAATCTTGACACATGCACCATGATCCATCCTTCTTGTGTACCAATACTACAGGAGAAGGGAAATAACTTTGACTAGGTTGAATTATACTAGCCTCTAACATTTCTACAATCATACGTTCAATTTTGATCTTTTCGACATAAGGATATCTATAGGGCCTGATTTTTGGAGCAACACTTCCAAGAAAAAAATTAATAGCATGATCATGGTCACGAATAGGTGGGAGTCCTTCGGGAATTTAAAACACCTTGGAATGATTGTCCAAAACTTTTGGAGATCTGCAGAAATATATAATTTTGATGTTGGAACTTCTAGTGAGAATAATTGTGCAATTACACCTTGTTGTTCTCTCTTTAGAAGATTTTTCATGAAATTAGAGCTTATTATCCTTCCCGGCTTCCCTGCAATACCCCATAATTTGATTCCCTTTCCTTATGAAAAAAAATTCAAGAAAATTTCTTGAAAATTAAAAGCTATCGTCCCCAAAGATTGTAACCATTGTACTCCTAGTACAATATTTGAACCTCCCATAGGAATGGAAAGCATTGGACTATTCAATAAATATTCCCCCATGGCTAGCTTGATATTATGGCATTTTCCAGAGAAATTTATAGTTCCTCCATTTGAAACCATCACCTGACATTCTGGTGCTGGGTATAAGAAACAATTCAATTCCTTAGCTACCTTACAGTGAATAAAATTATGGGTAATACCTGAATCAATCAACACTATTACCTTTTCCTTCTTGATATGTCCTTCTATCTTGATAGTTTGAGGAGTGGTAATTCCTATCAATGCATTACACGATATGGTCAGACACATTTCTTCCTCTTCTAGGGTTGGTTCCTAGTGTATATCCTTTTCTCTTGAAGATTCTTGTTAATTTTCTTCTTCCTCTTCCTAATCTATGTAAAATAATTTCTTTTCAGTAGATTTATGACCTTTAGCGTATTTTCTATCACAACTGTAGCAAAGCCCTTTTTCACTTTTTTCTTCCAATTGGTGTGGTGTCAACCTTGTAGGTTGTGGAATTCTAGGAGTAGCAACACTTCCATCTTTATAGAAGTGAGTGGTAGGCTTACTTGTCGCCATAATTTTACATTCAATTTTTCTTGCCAACCTGAATGCCTTCTCCAATGAATCAGGTTCCAAAACGTGAACTTCATGTTAGATGTTATCCTTTAAAGTACCTATGAAGAAATCAATCATGTGTTCCTCTGGAATATCAGTTACCGTTATATTCAATTTATAGAAGTCCTCAATGTGCTCCCCCATTGAACCCTTTTTTTTGATATTTATCAATTGGCTAAAGAAGGTGTTTCTCTTTTTATCCTCATAATTTACTATCATTTCCTCCATAAAATTTGACCAAGCGAAAATTTTTTTACGGGATAAAAGCCATCGATACCATATAAATGCATTTTTTTCTAAATGTAAAGTTGCAATGTGTACCTTTTGTGTGTTTTGCACATTATTAAGATCAAAACATTGCTCCATCTATATTATCCATGTTACAGGATCCTTTCCATCAAACTTCCTCATATCCAGTTTTTGAATATGGTGGTTCTTCCCTCCAACATCAGAGTTTATGAAATCACAATTAACATTTATTTTGTTCTCATTATGAGTTTCCTCTACTATCTTTTCACCATTAGGAAACATTTCTTGTATCAGCTTTGTGAAACCTTCCATGTCTTCTTTTAGATCATTCTTCATGTTTTCTATCTTAGCTTCCATGTCATCCATCTTAGATTCCATGCTAGCTTCCATGCCATCCATATTAACTTCCATGCCATTCTTCAAACCATCCATCTTAGATTCCACGCCTTTCTTTAAAATATCCATCTTAGTTTCCACACATTTCTTCAAAACTTCCATGTCATTTTTTGTTTCTTTTTGCGAGAGTGAAATTTGTTGCACTTACTCTTGTAATTTTGTTATGTCATGTTGCCATTCTTCATCTTCATGAGTCATATTAGAGCCTTCTAAAGGCTTAATGCGTGTTGAATTCTTTTTAGGGGCCATTTTATAATCCACTACTGATATCTATTCTACAATATGCCCTTGGAATCCATTCAACTTGATTCTTCAAACAAGAATCATGCAATTCAGAAAAGAAAAAAAATACACGCCTTTTACTTGCTTTTGAGGAGCTCGATATTGAAATTGAATTATCTCCGTGATTTCGGATCTTCAATATATAAAATTCGGCCCTGTGGTATCCCTTTGAATCCTAATTCAAATGCAATAGGTCTAACCTGATTTGGACTCTTCAAGGAAAAGTTATATCCAATCTCCCAGAATGACCTAATTATGGACTGGTTCAATAGAGATAAATTGTAAGAGTTTCCACGTGTCATTGTTTCCTCCTTCGGCTCTCAAATTTATCGAAAAAAAACTACAGTCTGTGTGGTTGTAAACACTTTTTACAGAATCTCAATCCAATGCTCAGAGAGAGAGTTATGATGTTTTTCCCATGGTTACCTCTTTGAGATGAAATTCAGGAGTCTGAAACAATCCTAACTTCCACAAATCATATCTCCCAAAATATTGCGAACGAAGATCTGAAATTTTCACAAGATGTTATTCAGGATTTCAGCTTCTGAAACATTGTAGAAAAATATTTATAGCGAAAATTCTTCGATGGCCTGTTTAGGTTAAATTCAAGAGCTTACAAAAATCCCTAACTTCCATAGATGATATCTCTGAAAATGCTGCGAACCAAGCTCTGAAATTTTGTGACGATGTTCCTCAAGGTTTTGGCTTCATAATCTAAAAATTTCAACTTATGAACCTTGGTAGAAAAAAATTTATAGTGAAAATTCCACGATGACCTTTTTGGAGCAAGTAAACCCTAGAATCCAAAGCTCTGATACCAAATGTTGTGAAACCAGCTCCAAAAATAGAACAAAAGAGATATCAATGCCTTATAAATGAGCCACTTCAATGGGGAAACCTCCAATACATTACATGAATGAACAATTTTTGGATGATACAAATTAAAAAACCTCCTTTCTATATATATGAGTCAATGGGGCCATAATGTAATCCTAGTGGGGTCACAATGTAATCCTAGCCGACCTAACAAAAATAATTTAAGGGCACAATAATAGAAATATGGGGGTTATAGGGGTACACTAATAACAATAAGGGGGTTACACTAACAACAATAAGGGGCTATACTAGTAATATAGGGACCTAATAATTTTTCCCCATCTATTGATCATTTCATCTTTCATTTATTCCCTATTGTCTATTCTTTCCATGATATGTCCCACAGCTAAGTCCTCAGCTCTATTTCACTAGCAAATTTTCATTGTACCTATCAAGAACATGGGTATAGCATTTACTAGAATAATATGAACTATCATTCATATGATCCAAGTATTGTTTGATTCCAAAACATAAAATCCCTAACAACTTAGCATCCTACATTTTATGATATGGTTTAGGTTCTCTTATCTTGATGTGAAAACGTGTGACCGATGGAGACCTTTCAATAAATTTCCTCAACATTGCAATGGTTTCCTCTTCATACTTAATATGTAGAATCACTGCAATGAGTTCACCCGCCAAGTCCTTAACCCTTTTCCCAATTTTATTTGGCTTGGTCTTTACAGTGTCATCTTGGCCACCACTAGAATCCTTTATGGCATGAATAAAAGCATCATTCAACACCTGAATCTCTCTCTATATCTTAGAATTTATCTCCATGTATGACCAATTATTATATCATATGTCGCACCACCGACTTGTAATCTCACAATGGAGTCCTTCTTTGAGTTCACTATTTATTCTTTCTTAAGACCACTTCTTACGTGAGAAATTGTCATAGTTCTTCAGGAGCTTCTTTAAGATTCTTTAATCTGTAGTGTTGTTAATATGGACTAAAGCTATCCTCCTTCCAACATGTTGTTATTGAAAAATGTTTTGCAACCACCTGTTGTTTTTAATATACTTTGACACCACTTTTCATGATAACACCTATCATATCTCTATAAAACACCAACATGAGTTCTTGAAAATATCGTGTCCTCTACGGGGTGTGCAATACCATGGCTGCTTTGACTTAGTAGCTTTGATACCTAAGTCATAATAAAGCTATGCCAATGCCTCACTTTAATTTTTCCTTTGTTAAATTAACAATATTTAACAAACATAAACATCTCATAAAAATATGCAACCAATCAATTATGCAAAAACATAAGGCTGTATGGAACGATGTGTCAGTTCTTCAACCTTATTTTGTTCTCTATGTTATGGAATTTATCTTGCTTACATGTGAGTTTCCTTCGTCTAAATCCTACGGATCGACCATCACTTTCCAACTTGTGGATTGTCCTTGCCATGCTGCAACATCATCTAAAGACAAATATTAAGCACCATGGAATAACCCAATGATTGTCTTATTTGTTGGAATATGTAATTCCTTCTTGTTTTCGGTGTTGACTCTCTATGTAAGTAGTTTGTTCCTATATCATAGGAGGTAGCTAAAACTATATATTCATAGTTTTGTGTGTGGTTGAGATATTCTCTCAACCACATTATTGTGCGTCCAAGATAGTTTTCCTATATTGCGACTATACTTAATATATATATATATATATATATATATATATTAAGTATACTCTCAATATAGGAAAACTATCTTGGATGCACAATATATATATATATATATATATATATATATATATAATCCTTTTAGCTAATATAATATAGTGTGAATAGTATTATTTTATCTTGGTATCAAAGCCCATATGGGCCTGGACCTCGGCCCCTCCTAGGATGAGGGAAATAAAAATATATTGTGTTTTTTTTTTTTATCCATTCGTTTGGGCGGAGGTGTACTGGAGTAGCAGGGCACCCATCCTCAAATGTGTAAGCGACAATGGTTTCTAGGTTTCAAATTACCTATTGTAAATGGAAGATTGGAGATTGATTTGTGGATTTGCATGGTAGGCCTCTAGTGGATCACTTCCGCCATGGTGGTGAACTGTGGCTACCGTAACTGTGAGTATGGACAGGATTGATTGAGTAACCTAGAGGTGAGTATATTAATGTGATGGAATGGTATTTTTGGTTGTTATTGAAGTGACACTGATTTGACCAACTATTGTCACAATTATGAGTATGTGTTGGAACTGGTCATTCCAACAATACCCAAATTTGGAGGGAAATTATTCCTACAAAGTTTGTTTTTTTGTGAGTTTCTTAGAACAAACTCTTTGTGATGAGTCACACAGTTAAATGGTAAGCAAGTCCAGGATGGTTTGTAGTGGTATTTTTATGTACCTGGTAACTCCAACAGTTGGAGTGTGTAATGTAAGCCTTGTAAAGGCATATGTATCCCCGTGAAGTTCGTGATTATCTAAAAACCACTTTGAAATTGCCTTTTTATAATTAAAGTTTATGGTCAGCCGTAAAAAATCTTTTGTCACTTTGAAGTGATGGTTTGTGGTGAACCAGAAACCACATATAGAGCCTTCAAGGCTATAGAACCTTCGTGTCTATGGTGCCCCGGGTGCACATAGGAGCCTTACTTCTCACAGAGGATCCTTCGTGCTCACAACAGAGTAGGTGGTCTTGAGAAACACCTTTCTTAGAGGAGAAACTTACTCTCTCACAGGTCTCAGTTTACTAAGCATATTTTGGGGGGCATTTGCAGATACAAGTACATGTATGCAGTGATAATGGTTGGCAGAACCATGTATGCAAAGGACATCCTACGAGACTAGCAGTTGCAATGATTGGTACACATGCATTCCGGTGGATGGTTTCCCCTTTATATGGACGTTGACATATCTTTTGTTGGTTCTGGACATGGGATTTCCCCGTTTATGGTGGATATGAGTCACATACACATATTTTGTTTGTTTTGGACATGGGATTTTCCTGTTTATGGTGGATCCGAGTTGTAGACACATATTTTGTTGGTTCTGGACATGGGATTTTCCTGTTTGTGGTAGATCTCATTCGTAGAAACATCTTTTGTTGGTTTTACACATGGGATTTTCCCATTTGTGGTGGATCTGAGTCACAAACACATATTTTACTATGATTGACCACAACTAGATTTTGTGAATCAATATTGAGACAAGTAGTCATTAAGGGGGGTGTTGGAATATGTACTTCCTACTTTTTTTCTAGTGTCGACTCTCTATGTAAGTATTTTGTTCCTATATCATAAGAGGTAGCTAAAACTATATATTCCTAGTTTGGTGTGTGGTTGAGATATTCTCTCAACCACGTTATCATGTGTCCAAGATAGTTTTCCTATCTTGAGACTATACTTCATGTATATATATGTAATCCTTTTGATTAATATAATATAGTGTGCATAGTCTCATTTTATCTTTATTAATCTCCCATAGTGTACATTGAATATCACTTTATTATCACTAAATGAAGAATATGTAAGTGAAATGAGCCAATCATAAAGATACAAAATATTAGAAAATAAATTTAAAGAAAAAACAACCTAATTTAAAGCAAAAAAAATTCAAGTTAGAAAAATAAAACAAACCCATAATTAAAGCAATGAAAAAATAAACTAATTAAAATTTAAAATTTAAAATTAATTAAAATTTAGAAATAAAAATTAAAACAAAAAAATTAAAAAACAAGTTAAAATAATTAAAATATAAAAATTTAAAATAGTTCAAATTTAAAAAATTAATAAAAAATTTAAAAAAAGAGTTTAAAATGAGAAAAAAAAAATTTAAAAAGGAAAGAAAAAAACAATTTTAAAAAGAAATTTAAGATAAAAAAATAAAAAATAAACTAAATTAAAAAAAAAATCAAAAGTTAAAAAAACCAAAAATAACAAAATTATAAAAAATAAAAAATTTAAATTAAAAAAATAATTAATCTTAAAAAAAAAAAAAAAAAATCAGCCCTTTTAAGGTCGTCTGGTCAAAGGGCAAATGCATGCAGTTCTCTTTTTCCTGGAGACTAGGCGCTGAGGCATGCAAGGTGGGGAGAGGTCGATTATGGGAATCAACCTTTAATTGTCGAGTAGGTGTCACGACCTCGCCGCCCAACAGAGGGGAGCTACATGTAGCTCCCCTCAACCTGAAGGCCAGGCCCCCAGGCTAGCTGGGCAGGGCGGTCTATTCATGGAATCCACTTCCCCGCCTAGTCCACCTCGGGGAGGCTGAAATTAATTTTAGTTTTGAATCTTTTTATTTTAAATTTGTTTTTTTTTTTTAGTTTTTTTTTTTTATTTATAATTTTTTTAAGTAGCTTTTTTTTAAATTTTTTTTTTTGTTTTCTATAGTTTTGTTTTAAACTTCTAATTTTTTTTAAATGTTTTTTTTTTCAATTTTAAAATTTAATTTTTTTTAATTATTTTTTTCTTTAATAATATATGACTTTTTTTGTTTTTTAATTTTTAATTCATTTTTTTTAAATACTTTTATGATGTTTTTTTTCAATGATATTTTTTTAATTATTTTTTTTTTTTCTGAAGTTGGAGTAATTCTATTAGGCAAAAATATGATACAAGATGGTGATACAATCAAGAGAGACAAAAAACCGACAACCGACAATGATAGGAATATCAACCTCGGTTCCGGGGAAGTGAAACAAGCAAAGTACTACAACCAAAGACTGGAAAGCTAAATTATTGATCTCTACCCAGAATAGGTAGAGGTCTCAACACGAAGCTTTTCCCCTTTCCTTTTTTTAACTTTGACCCATCCATCCAGGGGCGAATGAGCAACAATAACTTGAAGACTGGGGTTCTCCGAGGGGGGCCCCTCCTTTTGTGAGTCAGAGGAGGAGGTCAAATGAGCACGTTTCTGGGCGATGGCTAAATCGGAGGAGTGTGCCGGTCCATCTTTGGAAGGAACCACAGCTTGAGGGGCTTGATCCAAGTCTGCATCGTTGGCCTCATCTTCAGAGCAAGAGGATTCAAAATACACGGCAGGAGGTGGAGAGAAAGGAGCCATCGTTTGGATTTGTGCTTGGAGAGGTTCTCCTTTTTCTTTTTTGCCGGGAGAGAAGGGCAGGTGGACTGCAGATGCCCTGTTTGGTGGCAGTGGCGACAGCGGAAGGCTGTATTTTCGTAGTCCAATGTCTGGGTCCAGACTAAGTCGTTTATCTTGAGAATGATTTGGTCTGGAAGTCCCTTGCTTAAGTCCACCTCCACACATATTCTGGCATATGTGTAGAGACCTACTCTTTCCCTCCTGTAATCTCCCGTAATGAAACTGCCCAAGGTGTTGCCTATAGCTTTGTAGACTGCAACATGCCATAAGTGGACAGGTAGGTTTGGAAGTCTGATCCATACAGGTGTATTGGTGATGACTGCGGTTGCCGGATCAAAATCTGGAAACCAAGGCGTTAATAAGAGCCCTGCAGTTCCCATGAACCAAGGGCCTTCTTGTAAAGCCTTTTCATAATGCTTACTGTCATCAAAAAGAATAATGAAATATCCTTTTGAACAGAAACTGACCTTACAATGATGTGTCCAGTTTGCATGAATCCAATCATAAAGGTCCTGAGATCACGGCCACCATCCGTTGAATCTGCAAATGATGGCTCTTTCTGCATATTCTTGAAGTTGATTGACAGGATCTGCATGGGAAATTTCGACAGAGGGAACTTCCTCTGTTTTGTTAACCAAAAAAGGCTTGGATTTAATGGCTTTCGAGGGTTTGGGGATCTCGGAATGTACTGCATCTTTGTAAGAGAAGGGAGGAGCGGAGGACAATTGTCCCGCTGCACCCCCTCTCAAACGTAGGGTTAACACCAAAGAGCTGTTCCTGTTAATGCTGTAAGTAGAGATAGGTAGAAGGTTTTCAAGTTGTTTACCTTGAAAGAGAAGTCTTTGAATGCCTGAAGAGATCCCAATCTGTCGTTCTAGATCCAGCTTGAGATCGAGCACCAAATCTGAAGAACTGACCCATTGCAGGATAGTATTGCCTTTTGGTTGAGAAATCTGGATCTGAAAGGAGTCAAGGAGGGGCCTGAACACAGAGCCTGGTTCTTGCGTGCTTCCTAAAGTAGATCTGTCATGGCGGTGATGGGGAGGGGATTTCTCCTGCGAAAAAGGCCAATCACTTAAAAACAGAGTCAGATCCAAGTCCAGAGTCTCCCGTCTTTGAGTATTGACTAAAACTGGACGAGGAATACAATCGCTGGCGTTGTGTACTGCAACCCTTAATGCTTTTGCAAGCATATATGGCGAGTTAGAGAAGCTGATCTGCTGCGAGCTTGCAGTAGAGGTGAGATCTGATGGGTTTTCCGAATAGATCTTGTTTTCTTTGTGAGCAACTGTAAAGACGGCGGCATTGAAGCCGTCAGTTGCCTTTGCAGGGGATGTGGCTGCCCAGTCGGCGGCACCATCTAATCCAAGGAAGCAGTCAACTGTTACGAGAGGGGGGATGGAAACTTTCTTTTGTGAAAAATTTTCAATCAAGCAGATCCGATCCAGAATTCTCTGTCCTTCTGTGAGTTTGGGAAACTCTTGTTGTGACACCTCTGATGAAGGGATGGATACATGATAGGCTTCGAGGGTGTATCCGAGCGTGTGGCGGTGAAATTCTTTTGGGGCAGATCTAGCCCGTAACCATATCCTTAGAAATTTTGGATGGTTCCCGAATGCTTTGATGTGGGCAACAAACTGTGTGGCCTGTGAGGGAAAGCCGAACCCACGCACCATGCATGTGGGTACTGAGCCATTGCCGATGGCAGGAATGCGATCTCTCCAAGTTGCGGCGGCCGAGATGTCTTCAAAGGACCAAACCCTAGCTTCGTGCATCTTCAGAGCCATCTCCCCTTTCGATATTTTTTTAATTATTATTTCTATTTATTTATTTATTTAATTATTATTTTTAATTATTTTTAAATAGTTTTTAGTTTTTTTTTAAATATGTTTTTTTTTTTATTTAATAAAAAAATTATTTTAATGTTTTTTTCCCTTAATTTTAATTTTTAATGTTTTTAATTATTATTCTCAATATTTCGATTATTTTTTAAAATTTTTAATGCTTTTTTTGGTTTTATTTAATGTTTTTTTTTGTTTTTTTGTTTGTTTCTATTTATCTCATTAATTTTTTTTTATTTTCTTTTTATGTTTTTTTTCACAACTTTTTAAATTCTTGTCTTAAATTATGTTTTTTTTTTCAAATGTTTTGTTTCATTTTAAATTTATTTTTTTATGTTCTTTATTTTATTTTAATTTTTGAATTTTAATTTTATTTTTGATAGTTTATAAGTTTATTTTTTTTTGTCCTTACATTTTTTATGTTTTCTTTTTTTAATTTTTTTTATATTGTATTTTTTGGTCTATTTTTTTTTTTTTATGTTAAAATATATATATTTTTTAGTTTTTAGTTTTTGAATGTTTATATATATATATATATATATATATATATATATATATATATATATATATATGAAAAAATAAAAAAATATGTGCAAGTAATAAGTCTAAAAGAATATTACTTCCTTAATGGTCGGTAATTGACAATTTTTTTTGCATGTTTAATATGTTTATGTGTTTCAATTTATTAAAATCAAAAGAATGTAATTTTAATATTAAATCATTATTATTATTATTATTATTATTATTATTATTATATATGAAAATAAAATTCTCAATAATGAAATATAGGTTTTAAAAACCAATTTGCAAATCTCAAAACCTTAATATTATTCAAAAATAAAAATTTTACACAAATTTCCAAAAAAACAAATGTTTTGATACAAAGAGTATAAAAACTGCAAAATGGCATATAAATTCATTTGTTTTGTAAAGTTGTTCATTCATCATAACTAAATGGTTTAGTATCAAGTGATTTCAATATATATATATATATATATATATATATATATATATATATATATATATATATATATATATATATATATATATATATTTAATAATTTGTTGTTAATATGATAAACCTAAATAAAAATAAATTAATATAAATAAGTTGACTTAGGCTAAGATTTGAAAAAAGATATACGTTTGGCCTTTAAAATTAAAATCACTTTGGGAATAATAAATCTTTCATTTCATTGTTCATTTAAAAAAATTGTTTTAGACATAATTTGTCCATAATTTCATGGTTCAAATATGTTAAAAACTTAAGATTTTTAAAACTATGATTGAAAACTTTCCAAATATAAAATTTTTTAGCTATGATATTTTATATTTAATGATATGGTTAAAAAATATATATATAATTTTAGAGTTACAATTTAGAGTTTTTAGGGTCTTTTAGAGTCAAGATATTTTATCTTAAATAAAATGGACGAAAATTGTTGGAACTTTTAAAGCTTTGAGACATGATATTTTTATGTTTAACATCATGTATCAAAGTTGTTGGAATTTGAAGTTTTTTCAAAGTCCTAGTATTTTATCATTAATTCTATTGTTAAAAAGTGTTAAAATTGTGACCCTATTTTTTTAATTATAGTTTAAAAGGAAGTTGAGGTATTTTTTCATGTTTTTCAATTTTTTTGATCTACAGTTTTTGTTTTGATTTCGTTTTGAAATAACAGTTCCCATTTCATTGGTAATTTTGTTGTTTATATTTTTTGTTTGTCGTTAGGTTATATGTTTAGATTTAATTATTATTAATTTATAACTCTACTTTCTTCTCAGTGTTACTATGTTTTTATATTTTCTTCAATTAATAGTTAATTAAAACCTTGTTTACTTTCTATCTCTCTAAATTTGAAACTTTGTTGTTTCCAACTATTAACATGGTTTTATTATTATTTTTTTTACCACTATTCATTTGGAACCCTTCTTCTCATTGTTGTGAATTTACAAACTGAAGATTTTTTACAAAACACTAATAAGAATTTAAGTGTTTTTAAAACTATACATTTTATCCATAACATTAAACCATTATGAAGAAGTTTCAACTTGATAATTTGCAAAGTTGAAAGACAAGATATATTTAATTTATTATACAAATAAGAAAATTTAATCGAAATAAATATCCAAATGTAAAATATCTCTTATATTCATTAGAAAGAAAGAATTCAATATAAAATTTATGATAAACTTTACAACAATGTCAAGGTAAGGTCATGCTCTATGATTGACTCGACAAGAAGTGTTTCTTTTATAAAATGCAACAATCACTCATCTCTCGGAAAGGAAACCACATTAAAAAAACAAAACAAAAGAAAAAAAAGGGGCACACTAAAAAAATATTATAACAATATAATACGATACACTACTAAAAATTATTTATGAAAGGTACAACCTTGACTTTTCATTCAATATATTTAAATACATTATAATATTAAAAGGTTGAAATTAATATATTTGTGTATACAGATGATAACAATTATAAGTTTAATTAAATTTAATTTTAGAGAGAAGAAATTGAATTTTAGTTTACACGTTGAAATAAAAAAAATTTATTTAATTGAAATTTAGTAGTTTAATGAGTTTATTTATAAGTTTTTTATCAATAAATTTTAAAAATAATTTATAATTAGAAAATAATTAACTTAAGATGTCAAATATAAATATATATAGATATATAACATAATTGGATGATACTAAAGATAATACTTTGCTAAAAAAATGTGGTTTGGGTTAAAAATATAGATGAATCTATTCTGATAACTTTGCACAAACATTTAACTTAGAAGTTCATGAAAATGGTCATTAGATTTAAGAATCTAGAAATTAATTGCTTCTTCCATATACCTATCTTATGGTTTCAGACATATACCCATCCATTTATAATACAAAGCAAACCGAAAAATGTTAAAAAAATAAAAGAGTATTGAAGGAAAAGAAAAATGTAAAAATCGTAGCTTTGATCCAAAGTTCAGTTTTATGCCAGGCCTACCTTTACCAATAATAGCGGGAGACTATGCAACGCTACACAATGGATTTGAAACTTCTATAATCTCGTGTTATGGGTTTGGAAAGCTCTGAGTTGATTTTTAGGTTTCCCTATAGTAAACTTGATTCCATGGAATACCTTTACCAATAATATCTCGACCCTATTAACAAAACACATGGCAAGAGACCTACAATATTTCCTTTGTCCTAGATTGTAGAGACATTCATTGAAATATGGATCAAACAATTAATTTTATGTGTGGAAAACTTATCGGAGGTATATGGCTTTAAATAGGATATATTATAAAACAATATCATGGGAAAAATATGGGTGGTTAAAATACAGAGTTAGATGTTTACATAAAACAAAAATAACCAATGTAAATTAATTATTTAACTATTATTTTATTTTATTTTATTTTTTAATTTAATATAATTTTTATTGTTTTTTTATTTTTAAATAATTTAAATGAGTCGAAATGTTTACCAAATACGACTACTTTTCCATACTTAACTAGAAAGAATCTCTAGACACAACAAACTAAAAATATTAAACCCATTAGAACATTTCATGTGAAATGTCATGACTAACAGAATTTGACACACCGTAATTTACTATCTCAAACATTGGTAAGCATTGTACTACTCCTTTATAATAGAAAATGCTCACGACAATGAAGCTTTTATTCATATATAGAGTTTGGTGGGGAGGCACCAGGGAAGGGAAAGGCCCAAGCATGACAGGGTGTACCCTTCATTCATGCATTCCCGAGAATTTACTTTTCAATTTCGCCATAAACACTGAACTTGAATTCTCTAAGAACTCTAAGTGAACCTTGGATTAACTTATGATGAAGAACAAGTAAAGAAGGAATTTTGATAATAAAGATGAAATTTATATTATTTCTGAAAAATAATTACAAATAAGAAATGCAGAAGTATAGACTCATAAACTCAACACCCATTGGATTCTCATACACATGCACTCTCATCCAAATGCGCAGGTGTCTAACTCTGAACAAAATTGACTTTGAGTTTGGTTCTGTTGCAAAAAGGTTGCATGAAGCACAATTTCAAACCATACACAAACTCTAGACCGAATCCAACTCTGAATGAGGAAAATGAGCCTATCTTCTCTTATTTATAGATCTATGAGGCAGCAAGAGGCATTTCCTCAGATCACGATTCACTTAGAAAGTAAAAATGAATCATCCTTAAAGTAGTATGTTCCTAGACCGACTCTTTAGATTACTTTTATGTAGATTCCTTATGATCTAGGTCAATCCTCACAATTATATTCCTCCAAATCCTAGAGGAATCTTGTCTGAAAAACAATGATCCAAGAGGGTAGACCACTCTTCTTAATAAAAATGCATGTTATGGTATTAGAATATATGATCATACTACAATGTATCCCCATGTTTAGAATAGATTTTTCAGACAATAACGGATCTCCACCTTGTTGATTTTTCACATAAATTTTCATCTTTACATGTCATTGATGATGACTATGGATAAAGGTGTCCATTTTGTGTCTTTCATCCATGAATTCACGTTAATGTAAATGTTTGATTTTTAATATTGGGACCTATAGAGCCTCGTATTCTACTTTAATTATGTAAGGATCCACCATGCTTCGATTTGGGCCAAATGTATTCTACCAATCTAATAACCATTGAAGATGATTTCCAGAAAGTAAAGTGTTTATGAATACAACTTTTAACATTGTCGTATAATTATTTAGTCGACTGTATTTATATACAGGAGATGGTATCACAACATAACTATTATGTCTTCCTTCCAATCTCAGCAGTGAGGGATTCTTTTGGGTTCTATGTTGTTGTTGTCCTTTGAGATAATTGGGGTCCATAATTATGCCAAAGCATCTATAATGCTTTGTTGTGTTTTGAAATTTTGGATGACCAATGTATAAGATAACTTTTGCAAATAGTTATTGATTAAATCATTCAAATAATATCAGAAAATATGAATAAGGGTTGCTTGTTTATCTCACATAGTGATTAAGATTTTGTAAATTATTAAGTAGACTTACGTAATAATATATGATAACCAAATATTTAAATTGAATTCATTAGTTAATAATAAGTTTGAAAACCTTTAAGAAATGTATGAAAGCTCAACAAAATACATTTAACATTATCAAGATGCTGACAATTTATAAATGAAAGGGACTTACATCAACAAACTGTTTAGTAAATCAGTCTCTATATTGAAAATAACTTCAGGAGGAATTTTCCGGATGCGGATGCTTGAAGGTTTGGACGGGACGTGGCTTCCCGCGCTCTTCCCAACGACGTTTGACAGGGTAGCCCACATGGCTCCCGGTACCTGCATTTATGAAGACCATTACTGTCCAGCTCGTGCAGCAGTTATTCACCTTGGTCTGCTCACCCTGTATTCGATTATGGCGGTTCTTCTTGCAATGGAGCGCATTCGAGATAGTTCGAACGATACTGCTGGTTGGGGAGCCTCGCCATCTCCTCTGCAAGGAAATTGTGCTCCAGGTTCTGCAGATGCTAGTGTGAAGACCAACACGGGGTGGCGCTACTCTTTACACGCCTGCTTCAAGCCTCTTCCGGGGTTTCATTTCTCACACTGTCCAATTTGCAGCCTCAATTTACTCTCTGGCGTCGGGACTGACCAGCGAGGTGGTCTCATTTGTCATTTTCAAGCTCCTTCTGCCAACCTCAGTGACGACCAGTCCTTCTCCTCTCCTCCTACTTCCCCTGTCAGCCCTCTCTGCCCTGAACCCCTTCGTCAATTTCGTGTCAACATGCCCCGTCTCTGCGAAAGAATGAGGAGCAGTCGAGGTCTCAGCCGAGGTCTCCGTCGCTCCCCTCCCAGTCTTGGTACAGGTTCCTCCTCTCCAGATGAAGATCACGATCACACTCTTGGCCCACATGGTGAAAGAGGAAGAGGTCGTGGCCACACTAGATGTGTTGTCGATGTTTTAGTCAATGTTGCTCCGCCCTCTCCTTCCTTAGCTCACGAGCCCACCAGCAGCTCTCTCCCCCCTGTCTTTCATAGTTGTGCTCGTCCCACCATTCAGCAAACTTCTCAGCGAGCTGAGCTCAGGTTCTACTGCACCTCCTCCAATTCCATCCTCACTGCCTATATTACTGTGACTCTCCGTGAAGAAATCCCTAATCATGATGTGCCCCGTTCTGTCTCTCTCCCTTCCCCTCTGGGCTCTGGCTTCCCTATCGAAGTGGGAGCTCCTGCCACTTCCCCTCCCCTTCCACAGAACGAGCAAAGCATGAAGGTGGTGCACACTGGCAGGGAGGACGCACTCGATGCTGGGAAGGATGACAGCAGCAATGTTTTCGGATGTAGGATTATCGAGGAACCTCCATCTCCGACGCATGATTAGCCTCTGCAAAGCTCTACAGGTTTTTTGTTCAAACATTGCAGATAATTCTATGCTATATCGCTTCACAGCTCAGCTGAAAAAGCAGATTTTGAATTTTAGCATTTATTTTTATGTTTGTTTGGCTTGTATGAACTCAAAACCGGTTTCCCTCTCAAGGGCAGTTCAGACTCTGTGGTTAACAGGACTGGTTTCCCATTCTGGGTAGTCCAGATACTCTTTGAATAGCTTGTTAATCAAGCCCAGTGCTCAGTCTCACATAGCTGACACTGTGGCTGTTTTGTACCAGTAAATTTTATACATAATAGATTTAGTCATACTTCGAAAAAAAAAAACTTTAGGAGAAATTATAAGATAATTGAAATACAGTTAATCTCACTTGGTTATCTTGATAACAATAAAACATATGAAGAGAAATAATTTAAATGAATACAATAAAAACTCACAAACAAAACAAATCTGTATGAGACAAATTCATAATCCTTCTTCTATTATTGATGATCGAAAAACTTGTATAATTCTTCTTACAAAAATTCACTTATACAAGGGTGCAACCCTTAATAACTTGAATTGAGAGTTATTTATAGTAATTTCTAAAACTCAGAAATATCTTAAAATGATTACAATAATAGAATAGAGAAGAATAGAAGAAGGAAACAAAATATAACGTGTCTCTTTTTTCATGGAAGTTGTTGATGAATTGCCCCCTTTTGATTAAAGTTCTTGATGACTAGACCTTTTAAAATCTGTTGTGCTGGCATGTTGTAAAAATCACTCTTTTACTCAATGGTATCACAAAATTTGTCCCATTCCTCTTGACATGGTTTTCTACACTCATTATCTTTCCGAACATTTCATCCAGCTTTGTATAAATATTGAAAGTAGGCTTCTAAATGAGCACATGTTTGATTTGATGTTGAATAATCAAATCAAACTACATAGCTTCTAGAAATGCTTTCCCTGTAACCTATCCCTTAATACTTGCAAATTTTGACTTATCCACTACAATGGTATATAAATTTTTACAATAATCTTCTAATCTAATCAATTTATCATCTAATCCTACCAATCCTGGCAATCCTTAATGATTCAAGTCATTAAAATCTGTATGAAATCTTTGAACAACAATATTCAAAGCTTCACATTTTTTTTATAATTGGTTGATTAAATTTCTCTTCTGTAAAACTTTCTTGATATCTAAAATTGTTGCAGTTCTGTCCAATATGTCGATTTCTTCGAAGTCTTCTTTATTATTTGAGTTCAAGACCTTGATCATGTCATTGGCTTCACTTGCCTTTTTCTTGAGATGTTATTTATGTTCTAGAATAATCTGTATGGAGGGCCATACTTCTGTCATAGACTTGCTGATGTATTCCCAAATTATCTACTTGGCTTCAGCCATTGTTCCTACCATTAAAGATTCACCTTCTAATTATTTCAGCTTAAGTGTAAACTTGTGAGACTTTTTCATTTCCTCCAGGTATAAGGTATCATTTTTTATCTTCTGTGATTCTAGAATATGAAACCGTTGCTGCAACTTTTCAAGTGCCTATTTCTGAATAGCCAAATCTAGTGCCAATTTTTTTGTATTAGTTTTTGTGAAGGATGTTGAAAGCTCTATAGCTGCAGAAGATGTTTAGGATGTTGTATTAGGCTAAGTAGGCACATGTGTTACTGATTTCTCTTTTAGTAATTCTTCAATCTGTTCTTCCATCTTCATGATTTGAATATTTTTATCAATGATCAATCTGAGCATATCCTCTTTGTTGTATTCATTTTCTGCAATTTCCTTTGTCTCTAGATCTTCAGTTGAAGGTAATTTGAATTGTTTTTGTAGATAAGAGATGTCCACATTCTTATTTTTGATAATTTCCTCAACTGCCTTGTAGTATTTTAGATGATACCCAACTTTCACTATAAGGTCCTTTAAAGACTTCAATCTGTTGTCTTTGGCCAATGAAGACAAATTTTCAATCTTAAGCTAATATTGAACATTCTAAAATGCATTATTCAGTTTAGAGAGTGACATGGTTGTTGTTGTAATTGTTGAAAAGAGCATCTCCCAAGACTGTCTGTGCATGTCCATCTGATCTATTGGATGGATCTCACTTGCATCGAAAGAGAACACAGTCTTTTTGTATTCAACATGAGTCTTTGGAAAAGGAACTGTTGCCTACAAAAAGGCCATTTGCATCCTTCCTTTCTCATTGTCAAAGGCAGAGAGAAGCTTGTGCTGGGAAGTTGATGTTTGCTTCAAGTATTGACTATAGAAATCATATTTTAATGCCTCATTTTTATGCTTAATGTCTAAGAATATAGAGAAAATTATATGTTCTTCAAAATAATTGGCATATAAATTCTTGATAATCTCCAAAGGTTCTCTAGAAGTTGATGATGATGGAGGAGTCATAGGAACACTTGTCTATATAGAAACTTCAGTCTCTCCCAAATCAATAATTTTTGGTTCTTCTCCCTCTAAAAGTAATGTTGAAACAAGCTTTGGATTTTTGTGGTGCAATATAAACTCATTCATGATGTCTTTGGCATGTGGAGGCTCTTCTTTAACTCTTTTCTACTGCTTAATCCCCGAAACTGGGGTCTTCATATTAGAAGTTGAAATAACTTGTCCATCTGCATCTTGAAGAGTGCCTTCAATCCATTCATCTTGATTCATATATTTCTCTATTTCTTCTCTGGAGGTATAAGTATAGAAAGTTATTTTGAGTTCAACTCTCATAGCAGAAATAATGCCATGTGGGTCATAAGACCAAGTGAAAATTGGTTGGAAAACCATTTTCTTTAACATTGCATCATCTTTAGCACCAACTGATATAGAATTGTAGATGAAGGATCCAATGTTTGCCTTGAGCTTGAACTGAGCTTTCCTCTTTCATGAGAGAAAATGGAGATCATCCATGTTTATCATTTGTCTAATATGCTCTAAGCAGAAGACTCTCGTAGGGAAATATCTTAGAATCTTATATGGTGGGAGTTCACAACCATATACTCTAATTTCTATGTTGTTTTGGTAAAAATACCAATCCCTATTTTTGGCTTGCTCACTCAAATGTAAGTTCCTTTTGATTTCTTTCCCAATTCCGGGTTATGTCTAACTAGTAAGTAGTTGCTTGACTGGGTGTATAAAGTTGTCTACGAACTCTGCAAAAGTGGTTGTTGTTGATGTAGCCCTCACTAACTTTGTCAAATGAATCAATGATTGAATCACTCATTTTGCATCCTATTTACTGTTGTGGATAGGAAGCATCTCTGTCTATTGAAAAAGAAACATGTGAGTAATTACAGAAGTGTAATTAAAAACCCTTGTGTTGTAAAATTCATGAATTGCTCATGTATATTTTCAGCCAAGAAATGGTTTTAATTATATATGAACAATGGTGCTTTGTCTTTACTGAAAATGTATAATAACCCCATCATGGGTTCATCCACTATTTGGTCATTCGAGTATCCTAGGTATGAAAGAAGAAAAATGCAATGTTTACACTCTTCAGGAAAGATTGAGGATGAGTATGGTGGATTTTTCTTATGCAATTCTGCATCCTCAGGTAGGAACATCTCAAATATGTAGGCTCTTTATGGGAAAGTTAGCTTATGGTAGAGGTCCACAAGAGCAGTTGGTAAAAAATGGGATAGAGAATAAATGAAGGGAAGAGGAGCATTTGGTTTATGGTTTGTGGGGAGATAGTGATCAAAATATGTCCATTTTGAGCCACCATTGATCTTTTTATGGGATCATACTATTTTTGGCACTAGGAAATTAGGTGAGGGAAAGAATGGGTTTGTGGAAAGGCAAACAGGGGCAACATAGATTCCCAGAACTTGACAAGGTCCTGATTATCTATGTGTTTTTGTTTTATTCATAGATATATCTCATGGGAATCGAACTCATAGTAAGCATTTGAGACCTTAAAGAAAAAATCTATGAGGGGCCTGAGATCTAGGTTGATTTATGGTGTAGGAGCAGAAATTTCTTCTGCAACTAGGTCTATGACCTGCACCTCTTGAATCACCTGTTTCTTCACTTTGCCTTTAGGGGTAACATTATTTTTTGTCTTGTATTTCGGGGAAATTTTAACAGGGATATAGACTAGGAGAAAAAATTTGAAGATCGGCGGTTGCAGAAAGGGTGACCGTGGTTACAAAAATGGTGATAGTGGTTGCAGAGTGAAAAGATGGTGATTTGGAATAGAATGCAGAGATGGAAAGTCGTGAAAAATAGACGAGAAAGTAAAGTGATATAAGGGACTCTGCAGACTATTTTATAAATGAAAATTTTAGGTTAACGACCTGAATAGTGATCGTAGGATTCTAATGTTTCGGTAGTGGGTTTTTAATGGACAACAGTGCACCAAACTGCCAGGGGAGGATCATATGAATAATGGAGTACAACGATTAGGGAGCTAAGGAAGAATGGTAACAGTTGGATGACGTGGTGAGGTTTTATTAGTTGGATGGCCAACGGTTATGGCACTGAGGGAGAGGATCCGTTGGCTTGAGGCACTTGAGGAAACACATGTTGGAAGCAAAATCGATAGTGGATTTCAAGGGGGGTGGTACCTCCCGGTTTATGGTTTTGGGCAGAGGGGGTGCGAATTTGTCTGGTGTTGACACATTCAAAAACACATCATCCATTAAAACCACACTTCAGACCCCCCCCCTCCCCCTCCCTCTCGCATTAAAGAAAAATGGTCTTTGGGGGGGGCGGGCTCGTGAAGTGATCCTCCATTGTTTATCTTGAGTGAATTGAAAATCATCCCTTAAAATTTCCTGGCGCTTTATTCCTTGCGATTTGACCTTTTTGTCATCTAGTGCCTTTAGGATAAAAATAAATGAGCACTATATCATTTTCTTAATTAATGAAAATATAAACCCCTTTTAAATAAATTAATCATCATTAATTAATTTTTAATAATTTTCGTAACTTGGCGCATTTAAACAGACGACCATGATTTATTTTTTAAGACTAAAGCATTCACATTTTTATTTTGTTTTCTTCCCTAACATTTTTTCTTTTTTCTTTCTTTCTTTAGGGAAACTAACTGTAAGATTTTATTTTGACATGGATGTATAAAAACATATTTTTTCCTAACAATTTTAGTTTTTCTTTTTCATCCATATCCTAAATTAGAATTTTTTTTTCAACAAACATGCTAGCTTATCAAAACCAAATAATGTTACAACATCAGCTCCAACTAGGGACTTCTCCCCCTGTGGGATGCAAAGAACAAGCAGTTCCATGTGCCTTCTCCTTAGGCTATGGAGTCTTTTTCGTAGAAGACAAACAAACTTGAAATTGTAAAAGAAAATGATAATGTACAATGATAACGTAGGATATCCTTTAGTACTGTATATAATGTTTGAGAAATATTCCATTGACAGGTAGTGTTGAGAATTTTCTTTCCAAATTTTGTAGCAAAAAATTGTTATTTCCCTTTACCTTCGCAATGTTGAGAGGTCCCAACCATAGATTTTCAAACTTTCCATGCTTGCATTTACCTTCTCTCCTAGCATCCCATCCTAAGAATAAATCTCCTTCTCTAAAATCTCTTTCCCTAGCCTTCATGTCAAAAATAATCTTCATCTTATTCCAATATTTCCTCAATTTGTATTGAATCCCATCTATTTTTTCATTTAATTTAATAATCTAATTTAGTCTTCTAGAGAAATAATCAGGTTCATGAGTAGATTCTTGCAAAAAATTAAGCATAGGAAAAGCCAAATTTCTACGAAAAATAACATATTTTCCATAAACCAATTGGAATGTAGATTTACCTCTCAATATTTTGGGAGAAATCATGTTTTCCTAGACTGCATAGATAAGATGATTGTCCCAATTTTTCTTATGGTCTTCTAATGTTTTCTTGATCTCCTTTACTAAGATCTTGTTAAATGATTCAACAAGACCATTCCATTATGGATAATAAGGGGTTGAATGATGCAGTAAAATATGATAGTTTTGGCAAAATTCACTCATCTTTATACTTCTAAATGTTGTGGCATTGTCAGTCACTATTTTTTGTGGACAAAAAAATCTAGAGATAATGTTTTCTTCAATAAATTTGATTACAATCGAATTTGTGGAATTTTTGATAGGAATGTCCTCCACCCACTTGGTGAAATAGTCAGTGGCAGTTAAAATACATCTATGATGATTACTTTAAGCTCAGTGAATTTCTCCTATAAAATATATTCCCCAAGAAATGGTGTTGTGACAAACACTGGAACTAGTGGAAGACCTATTATTTTTTTGCTTACCAACAAACATTTGACATGAAACACAGGCTCTAACCTTTGCTCCCGCTTTTGAAAACATAGTGGTACAATAGAATCTCGCCCTTAGTATTTTAATATGATGTTTCTCTCCAAGCATAATTCCCTCCACATATTCCTACGTGAGACTGATCAATGATTCCTCTAGCCTCTAATTCTGTCAAGCAAAGTAGAAGAATGTTAAGAGAATATTTCTAGTACAAGTTGGCATTGATGGTACAATATATGATGGCTTTCAATTTAAGTGTTTTTCACTAGATTTTTGAAAAGTATGATGTACACTCAAAATGGATTAGAAAATGAACAATATCTTCATACCAATATGATAGTACACACTTTTCATCAATGTGAACAGAAACTGATTGAGTTGAAGGATAAGGTTCTTGTAGATTCTTTCCTTGCGACTCTTGGGAAGGTTCTTGTGGATTATACCCTTTTGCATTTAAGGATGGTTCTTGTGTATTATCCCTTTCTAGATTTGAGGAAGATTCTTGTGTATGCTTCTTAGAGACTTCAAAAATAGATTTTATACCTAACAATTTTTAATTAGATTCAGCTAACAATTTTCCTAAACCTTGTCCTTTTACTAAATTAGTGGTTTTAATGGTGAGATCAAACTCAAGGATTTACCTTCCTAACAAAGGCTAATTCTATAACTCTTTGGAGTGTTGCTTCGGAATTTGATAGGCCAAAATGCATCCTAGCATACATAAATGTACCCCAAGGTGTAGTAAAGGTTGTCTTCTCTTTATCTTCTGAATTCACCAATATCTGATTATAACCAAAGAAGCCATCAAGCATGGAGAGTCTATTAGCACTTGACACCATTTTGAGTAACTGATCCATGTTTGGAACTGGATAGTTATCTTTCAGATATGACTTATTAGGGTTTCTAAAATCCACACAAAGTCTAATTTCACCATTCTTTTTTCTCAGAGGAAATAAATTGGCTACCCAATTAGATTATCTTGAAGGGACAATTATCTGGGCATCTAAAAGTTTTTTACGTTATTTTCTATGGTGGGAAGAAGAAATCAGTTCATTCTTCTTAGTTTTTTTTATAGGGTTTTTCTTATGGTTTTAGTGGAATTTTATGCTCTATGCGAGATATGTCATATGTTTTCAAATCAGCATAAGACCAAGAAAAACATATTTTTAATTATTAAGAAGTTTAATATATTCAGATTTAATTTCATGAGCTAAATATGCACAAGGTTTAATATTTTTAATCTCATCATCAGTGCCAATGTTATTTTCTTCAATATTGTCTTATGGAGAAACAAAGAATGGATTTCTAGGAACATCATTTTGATCAAATAATTTTTCTGAAGGAACAAGTCCTTTGGGGATAAAATTATTTGACAGTTGTATAATATCATGATCAACTACTTTTGATTTTAGATCTAAATTTTCCTTGTATTTAGTAGATTTATTTATGTCCAAGTAATCTTGTTCAATTTTTGATATAGAAAATTCATCAATAACTTGAAGACAATATTTCAGTTGTTCATCATCTTCAAATATTTTCCAATGATTTAGATTATCTGAAATGGATGGCCTATATTTGACTTGAATTTAGTATTGTATCTGAAATTGATCCAGAATCTTAAAATAACTACCAGAAAAAGCTAATGAATTAGCATGAATGTTTTAATTTCTTGGAATAAAAGTGGTATTGAAAGCATTAAAAGAGTTTTCAATGGGGTCCCAAATTTCATTTCTGTAATACCTGAGCCTAGGATGCTTTGTTTGACAAATATTCCTAACATGTTTAACTTTAAGTTCTAAATCAGTAAATAAATTCAAATTTTTCACCTTTAAACTTTTGAAAAGCTATAATCCTAGAATAAAATATTCATAATCAACAACGTTATTTGTGACATCAAAATCTGACTTGCATGATTGAGTGATATTTTCTTTATCAGGTGAAATTAAAACAAATCCTACTCCAGCTCCATATTTGATGCAAGATCCATCAAAGAAAAGTTTCCAAATATCAGTTAGAAGAGATTTAGGAGTTTCAAATACATCCTCAATCTTGATTTGAGAATTTTGTGAAATATCTGATGATAGTTGAAAACAACTAAAGTCTTGGTCAACTGCATAAATGGGGTGGTTTTTAGCTTGATATTCTTTGCAAACAATGTTTAATAATATGACTTCCCTATATAACCTAAAGCTTTCTCCACCATATACAAGAATAGTGGCAAAAGACATATCCATTTGAAGACTCCCTTCTAATTTGGCACGACATGATCTTGATAAAAGAATTACAAATTTAGGGGGAATATTAGTGACAAATATGTCTAATACAACACTTTTGACTCATATTTGATGAAAATTAACCACTACATCTCTTATAAGTCCTAAAAATTGCACCCTTTTAGAGTCAAAGGTATATATTTCGTGATAGGTTCGAGTAATATCCAAAATAAGTTGTTTCATAATGACCTTAGGCATTAGGTTCTGTGAAGTTCCAGAATCCAACATACAATTGTATAACAAGGATTCATGCACTTTCAAAGTCACATATAAAGGTGGTATGGATTCATCAATCATATCTGAACTAGGACCAAAAGCTATGGTGGGTCTTTCATTTTGTAGATTAAGAATGTCACCTTCAATGTCCACACTAATTTTTTGGATCCATTTTGCAACTTGACTCTTATATCTAGGGTTTTTAGAAATTTCTGAAAGTGGAATAGGAATTTTAACCCTTTATAACTTTTTTCCACTTTAAAAGTAGTCAATATAGTTTTATCAGTTTGAGAAGAATCACTTGACTGATTTAAAGGTTGAATAGAAGTAGTTTGAATTTCAACAGTTTTTACTTGAGCCTCAATTATGGTAGGGTTTTTAGGAGGTTTAACAGGACCAACTCTAGGTCTTAAGTCATACCTTCTATTGATTTTTGTAATAAAAAACTCAGAAAATTCTTGATATTTAGAAACCTGAGAAGTATCCTAGTCTTCTTGATGGATTTTGCTTTTAGGAATAGGAACAACGGAAATATGAAGATATGTATGATCTATGTTATTAATATCTTCAGTGATAGATAAATTATTTTCATCAGGTTGTTGATCATCAATCAACAATGGTGTAGGTACTTGTTGATCGTTATGTTTTCTCTGAAGAATTTGTAATTGAGGAGAATTTTTATACTGACCTTGGACCTATGATTGGGGTCTAGAACTGGTTTGTTGGATTGTTGTAGGTTGATTTTGAATATTTGGAATCCTATTTGATAGGATTCTAAGAAGTGATGTGATTTCATCTAATTTTACATCTTCATTTTTATATTTAGAGAAATAATAAGCTTCCTGATTTTATTTTAATTTATTCTGCGATTTTTCAGCATTAGCTTTTAGCTTAGCTAATGCAAACCTATTTTCTTCAACCTCGATAGAATATTTTTGCATATCCTCTAAGGTTCGAGATGTTCTCTCTTTTAACATGACAACAAATTCATATTCAAATTCTTTTGAAAATATAGCCATAGCTACTGCTACATGAGGTTTACAATCAGGGGGGATTTTGTGAAAAATTTATTAAATCTTTCGATGAAATTAGCAACTGGTTCTCCATAATTTATTTTAAGTTCTTCAAATTTAGTTAAGAAATACATAGAGTCCTTTTTCACCCCCCATTGATTTTTAAAGATTTTAGTTAATTCTTGCCATGATATAATGGGATTCGTTGGTAATTTCCTAAACCAATTCCTAGAATTTCCTTCTAGGGATTGCACAAACAATCTCATATAAACATTTTCATGTTCTATGTTCATGTTATCAACCAAATCTAGAAATGCTTCCAGATGGTATTCAATTGATAAACCAATTTCTCCATTAAATCTAGGGAGATGCTTTAGATATCCAGGAGGAAAATCATTGAGAATATTAGGGAGCAAGAGGGGAGCATATATTTCTTGTACAGTTGGTCTAAAACCAGCCATACATGAAGATGTAGAAGTAGAGGAATGAGTATTAGTAGTTGAAGAAGAATAAATAGAGTTTGTAGGTGAAGATGGAGAAGAAGAAGGTGAGGAACGGGGTGGAGAATGAGGAGGATAATGAAATGAGATGGAGGACGTTCTTTGGGACCTTAAAGGAGTTTGATTGACCAACCTTTTAACTTCTTATTCTCCTTTCTTGTGTTCAAATAAAGGATTAGAATAAAGAGAAAATATATCTTCTGGTTGGTGTGAAGTATAAGGTGTAAAATATATAACAGGGGAAATGAAAATAGTAGGTTTGAATACATGTAACTTTAGATCCAAATCTTGTTCTAATATAGGAGATTGAGAAGGTTCCTCAGGTAATTTATAGGATTCGAAGGAATGAACTAACAAGGCTGATTGAAAATCCACTCCTTTGGATACTAACTCATGCACTCTCAGAGGCATGTCTTCTGATCTTAAAGGAATAGGTCCAAATATGAAAGGATAAAGAATTATATTGATCTCTTGTTGAGGGGTAGAAGAAGGGTTTTGATGCCTTCTACTTGAAGAAGCCGGTCTTACCAGTCTCTCTGGATCTGATAAAGGTAGGACAATTTCCGAGTTAGAAGGAGACCTCATATGCTTTGATGGAGCTTGTTTGGTCACAATGAACTAGCCAAGTGAGAAATTTTGACCTAATTAAACCTTTAGTCACCTTTAAATGAATAGGTTTTTATCATTGTCACAGGGAAAACAAATAAAATTCATTCCCCAACAATGGCGCCAAATTTATGTTGTCCTTTGAGATAATTGGGATCAATAATTATGCCAAATAATTTACAATGTTTTGTTGTGTTTTAAAATTTTGGATGACCAATGTATAAGATAAAGTTTCCAACAATTATTGATTAAATATTTCAGATAATATCATAAAATATGAAGAATGGTTGCTTGTTTATCTCAGACAATGATTAAGATTTCGTAAATGATTAAGTAGACTTACGTAAGAAGATATGATAACCAAATATTCAGATTGAATTATTTAATTAATCATAAGTTTGAAAACCTTTAAAAAATGTCTGAAAGTTCAACAAAATACATTTAACATTATCAAGATGTTGAAAATTTATAAATTAAAGGGACTTACATCAACAAATTGTTTAGTAAATCATTCTTTATATTGATAATAAATTTAGGAGGAATTATAAGATAACTGAAATACAATTGATCTAACCTGATTATCTTGATAACAATTAAATATACAAAAAGAAATAATGTAAATGAATACAGGAAAAACTCACAAAAGGAACAAAATTGTATGAGAAAAATTTAGAATCCTTCTTCTATTATTGATGATCAAAAAAATTATATAATTCTTCTATGAAAAATTCGCTTATCCAAGGGTGAAACCCTTAATAAAATGAAATGACGGTTATTATACTAATTTATAAAACTCAAAAATATCTTAAATTTATTACAATAATAGAATAGAGAAGAATAGAAGAAGGAAACATAAGATGGCGTGTCTCTTTTTTCATGGAAGTTGTTGATGACTTGGCCCCTTTTGATAGAAGTTGTTGATGACTAGACCATTGAAAATATGGTGTTGGCATGTTGTGAAAATCACACATTTACTCAATGGTCTCACAAAATTTATCCCATTTTTCTTGAATTGGGATTTCTACGCTCATCATCTTTCTGAAAATTTCATCCACCTCTGTATATCTGTCAAAAGTAGGCTTCTGAATGAAAGAATGTTTGATTTGATGTTGAATGATCAAATCAAACTATAGAGCTTCTAGAAATTCTTTCCCTATAACCTGTGCTTTAATACCTACAAAATTTTACTTATACACTGTGATTGTATATAACATTTTATAGGAATCTTCTAATTTAATCAAGTTATCATCTAATCCTACCAATCCTAGAAGTCCTGTATTATTCGAGACATTAAAATTTTTATGAAATATTTGAACAACAGTATTCAAAGCTTCAAATTTTGTTTGTAGTTGGTTGATTAAATATCTCTTCTATAAAAATTTATAATCTCTAAAATTATTTCAGTTTTGTCCAGTATGTTGATTTCTTCCAACTCTTCTTTGTTCTTTGAGGTCAAGACCTTGATCATTTTAGTCGCTTCACCTGGATTTTTCTTGACATGCTCTTTTTGTTCTAAAATATTTTGTATGGAGGGCCATACTCCTATCATAGACTTTTTTATTTCTACCCAAATGTTCTTCTTGGCTTCAACCAGTGTTCTTGGCATTAGAGATTCACTTTCTAATTCTTTCACCTTAAGTCCCAACTTGCGAGAATTTTTCATTTCCTCCATGTATAAGGTATCATTTTTTATCTTCTGTGATTCTAGAATATGAAACCTTTGTTGCAACTTGTCATGTGCCTGCTTCTGAATAGCCAAATCCTATGCCAATTTTGTTGTATCAGTTATTGTAAGGGATTCTGAGAGCTATGTTCATACATAAGATGTTTGAGCTGTTTTATTAGGATCAGTAGCCACCTGTGTTGATGTTTTCTCTTTTAGTCACCCGTCAATCTGTTATTCCATGTTTCTGATTTGAATATTTTGATGAATTATCAATCTGAGCATCTCCTCTTTGGTACATTCATTTTCTAAAATTTCCTTTGTTTGTGGATCTTCAGTTGAGATTATTATGAGTTTTTTGTGAAGAGAAGAGATGTTTGCATTATTATTTTTTATAATTTCTTCAACTGCCCTGCAGTATTTTAGATCATAACCAACTTTCACTACAAGGTCCTCCAAATACTTCAATCTGTTCTCTTTGGCCAATGAAGACAACTTTTCAGTATTAAGCTGAGATTGAACATTTGAAAATGTAGTCTTTAGTTTGGAAAGTGACATGGCTATCATTGTCATTGTTGAAAAGAGAATCTCCCCACACTATATCTACATGTCCATCTGATATATTGGATGGATATCACTTGCATCAAAAGAGAACACATTCTTTTTGTATTCAGCATGATTCTTTGGAAAAGGAATGGTTGCCTGCAAAAAGGCCATTTGCATCATTCCTTTCTCACTGTCGAGGGAAGTGAGAAGCCTGTGTTGGGCATTTTATGTTTGATTCGAGAGTTGACTATAGACATCAGATTTTAATGACTCATTTTTATGCTTAATGTCTAAGCATCTAGAGAAAATGTTATATTCTTCAGAAGAACTGGCATCTAAATGTTGGATAATCTCCAGAGGTTCTCTAGCAGGTGAGGATGATGGATGAGCCATAGGAACACTTTTCGTTGTAGAAACTTCAGTCTCTCCGAAATAAATAATATTTGGTTGCTCTCCCTCTCAAGGTAAGTTTGAAACAAGCTTTGGCTTTTTGTGTTGAAAGATAAACTCCTTCATGATTTCTTTGGCATGTGGAGGCTCTTCTCTGACTCTTTTATGTTGCTTACTCTAAGGAACTGGGGTCTGCATATTAGAAGTTGAAAGAACTTATTCATCTACTTCCTGAAGATTTAATTCATCCCATTCATCTTGATTCATATATTTCTCTATTTCTACTCTAGAGGTATGATTATAGGAAGCTTTTTTCAGTTCAACTCTCAGAGAAGAAATAATTCCATGGGGGGTCATAAGACCAAGTGAAACTTCATTGGAAACCCATTTTCTTTAATAGTGCATCATCTTTAGCACCAACTGATCTGCTATTACAGATGAAGGATCCAATGCTTGTCATCATGTTGAACCGAGCTTTCCTCTTCCCCGATACAAAATGGAGATCATCCATTTTTATCGTTTGCCTATATACTCTAAGGAAAAGACTCTCATAGGGGCATATCTTGGAAGCTTATATGGTGGGAGTTAACAACCATATAATCGAATTTCTGTGCATTTTTGGTATAAATACCAATCCCCATTTTTGGCTTGCTCACTCAAATGTAAGATACTTTTGATTTCTTCCCCAATTCAGGGTTATATTTGACTAGTAAGTAGCTGCTTAACTGGGTGTATGAATGAGTCTATAAACTTTGCAAAAGTGGTTGTTGTTAATATAACCCTGACTAACTCTGTTGAGTGAATCGCTGATTGCTTCACTCCTTGTGCATCTTAGTTACTGAAGTGGATAGGAATCATCTCTTCCTGTTGAAAAAGAAACATGTGAATAATTACAAAAGTGTAATTAAATTGACCCTGTATTGTAAAATTCATGAATTTCTCATGTATATTTTCATCCGAGAAATGGTTTTAATTATACATGAACAATGGTGCTTTGTCTTTACAGAAAATGGATAAGAAACCCATTATGGTTTAATAAACTATTTGGTCATTCGGGTATCCTAGCAGGTATGAAAGAAGTGAAATGAAATGTTTGGAGGCTTCACTAAATATTGAGGATGAATATGGTGAATTTTTCTTGGGAAATTCTGTATCCTCATGTAGGAATATCTCAAATATATGGGCTCTCTATGGGAAGGTTAGCTTATGGTAGATTTCCATAAGAGAAGCAGGTGAAAAATGTGATAGAAAATCAGATGAAGTGATAAGGAGCATTTGGTTTATGGTCTCTAGGGATATGGTGATCATAATGTTTGGATTATGAGCCACCACTGATATTTTTATGGGATCATATTGCTTTTGGCACCAGGAAATTAGGTCAGGGAACGAATGGGTCTGTGGAAATGAAAACAGGGACAACATAGATTCTCAAAACTTGATAGGGTGTTGATTATATATGTGTTTTTTTTTAGCCATAGATACAATTCATAGAAATTGAATTTGTAGTGAACATATGAGACTTTAAATAAAGCGTCTGCAAGGAGTATGAGATCCAGGTTGAGTTGTGGTGTAGGAGAGGGGATTTCTTCTGAAATTGGGTCAGTGACCTCCACTTCTTCAATCAACTGTTTCTTCACTTTTCCTTTAGGGGTCACCTTATTTTTGGACTTGGATTTTGGGGCCATTTTAATAGGGATATAGACTGGGAGAAGAATTTGAATATTGGTAGTTGAAGAAAGGGTGACAGTGGTTACAGAAATGGTGACAGTGATCGCAAAGTTCATAGCTTGTTATTTGGAAAAGAATGCAGAGATGGAAAGTCGTGAAAAATAGACTAGAAAGTAAAGTGATATAAGGGACTTCGTAAAATATTTTATAGTTGGAAATATGAGTGTAACAACATGGATAGTGACCATAGGAGTCTAACAATTTAGGAGCAGGTTTTTAATGGAAAATAGTGCACCAAATGGTCAAGGGAGGATCATGTGAATAGCGAAGTACAATGGTTAGTGAGAATATGTACGAGGGTAATGGTTGGATGACATGGTAGGGTGTTATTGGTTGGATGGCGAACGATTATGGCATGGAGGGAGGATCTCTTGCCTTGAGGCACGAGAGGAAATGAGCATTGGAAGCAAAACCATCAATGGATTTCCGGGGGGGGGGGGTACCACCTGCTTTATGGTTTTGGGTGGAGGGGGTGCGAAGTGGTGTGGTGTTGAAACATCACAAAACACAACAGCCATTAAAATCACACTTCGGACCCGTGCCACTCCCCCCTCGCATTAGCGATAAATCGTTTGGGGGTTGGGGGGGGGGGGGGGTCACGAAGTGATCTTATGTCATCGATCTTGAGCGGGTGGAAAATCATCTATTAAAACTTGCCAGCACTCTATTCCTTCCGATTTTCCCTTTTTGTCCTATAGTGAATTTAGGATAAAAATAATGAGTGCTATATCATCTACTTAATTAATGAAATTGTAAACCCCTTTTAAAGAATTTAATTGTTATTAATTAATTCTTAATAATTTTGGTAACTCGGTCCATTTAAACAGGCGGCCATGATTTATTTTTTAAGACTAAAGAAGTCACATTTTTATTTTGTTTTCCTCCCTAACATATTTTATTTTTTCCTTCTTTCTTTAGGGCAACTAAGTCTAACATTTTATTTTGACATGGATGCATAAAAACAAAATTGTTCCTAACATTTTTAATTTTTCTTTTTCATCCATATCCTAACTTAGCATTTTATTTTATTTTTTCAACTAACATGTTAACTTATCAAAACCAAATAATGTTACAACAACGATAACTATCAATATTTAGTCTTTGAAAGTGTTCATTTAAATTTATTCAATTTAAGGGAAACCATCCTAGGTTTCGGTATGTATAGGTATATCACTTATTATTATTTTTTGAAATTATCACATGTAGTAACTAATATTTTGAGTTACGAACAGAAAATTCTCTTAGGCGAAAAATGATGGAGATAACATGGTATCGTGCTCCTGAAATCATAGGTATAGTTGGGGGCTCTCCCCCCCCTTCACCTTTCTCTATGAACATTCTTCGAGTGCCCTTATTTCCGAAACAAGATCTTGAGTCATGCTTGGGGTGGTATTTCGTATAGGTATTAGTGGATCTAATGCTAAAGGGATTTTCATCATTTTCTATTCTAGGTAAGTTTTGTTGTTGTCTCAAATTAACCTAGGATAAACTAAATTGTTTGAGGAGTACACAAGGTACCCAATAATCACCTAAACTCTTTTATCCATTACTATAGTTCATTTCTAGGCTAGGGAACTTCTTCAAACTATGTGACCTTCGCAATATTTTTCTTAGTTTCTACATTAATTTATTGTAATATAAATTAGCATTGAGTCTATTTGTACACAACCTAATCAACACATACCCTAAATTACTTTATTTTCTATAAATTCTTCTCCATCAACATGCCACTAAGCATGTCCTAAGTTGTCCTGTTAGGCGGTGTAAATGCAATAATTACACCAACATTGAAATTGTCAATCCGGGTAAGTAAACTTAGAGGCATAGCACAATATATGCCAGAATATGACCTCAGGGATTTGTCAAATAAAAAATAAACTCTTGCAAGAAATTCAAGAGGGCATCATTCAAGAAAAGTGAACAAGACTCTTCAATGAAAAATAAACACACTCCGGGAATCTACTTCTGGGTCCTCTTCAGGGTTGAGTTGACTCTTACAGAAAGTCTTCCTTAGTTGTCCAGGGTACAAGGGAATGTAGACCCCATTCAAACTGAAAAACCATTTAGGAAATAAAGAATGTGATTCAGGAAATAAAGGACGCAAAACCACTTTAAAAATTATTTCTATGTTGGAAATATGAAAAGCATTAGATTAAACTAGCAATTGCAAGGCAACTTCATTATGGAAAGAATTGAGTTTTTCAAAAAGATTCAAGTTAATAATGCATTTTTTCTCTTATATATAATTCAACACTCCAACTTCAATTAAGAAAATATGTGATAAGGAAAAATATATCATTTGTGTGGTTTACCCTGATATTATTAAATGCTTCCTCAAAATATTATGTATAATAGATGAAACATTTATTTACAATGAAGAATTATATGGCCGTTTTGGCCAACAAGATTCACAATATTTCATTACGGTGATCCTAGAATTTGCTTATTAAGAGTGCAAGAATTATTTCTTTTCTGGAATAGTGCAGGAATAAATGGTTTTATTTCAAAGTGGAGGAATGAATTTTACATTTATAATAATGATCTTGAGGCAGTTAATTTAATTTAACCAGAACTCTTTACCATTTCATTATGAAAATAATCTTTATTATGCAGCAATGAGACCAAGGAAAGTGCTTAATCTTATAATAAGAGGAATAAGAGATGTAGTAATAAAACATTTTCTTTTTAGTTCAGCCTTTATAAAAATACATCCAAAAGAAAAATAAGTAGAGCAGTAAAAATAAAGCTTGTGGAATGAATTTAAAAATTAAATGACCGAAAAAAAAATGAGCTTATGAAATGAAATTTCAGAATTATCATGTTAACTTAAATGCAATAAAATAAAATTACAAGGTTTGGGGCAATGGACTGGCTGGTGGGCCCAACCACCCATCTCATTGCCCTTGCAACAACTTAGATCGAAATATTAAAACATGAAGGATAAATAAAATTTCTCAGAAGTCATTGCCAAATAAAGTTATGTCAAAGTAAAAACCAGAACTTAAAGATTGAATGCCATGGAAACACATTGCAAAAGTGCTGCTACAAGATCTATAAAAAAATGTTGTGCTCTCTCCAACGATCTGCTTGAGGGATCATCTCACTGGAGCGCAACTTGTCCTTCATGCCTGCACAATGAAATAGATCCCATCTATTCTAAAAATGATGTGATCTACAAACTACAATCTACCATTCGACCCTTTAATTTGCAAAAAAAGAAGAGTTTGTAGATCAACAACTGTCAGCTTTGAATGCCTCTAAATAACTCAATAATGCATCAAAAGAATAACAATGACTCATAAATACTTATTACATGCATAGAGTTATTCATATAAAAGCATAGAAGTGTGGACAAAATAGAGGCTCCTATACTATAAATATATTAAATTCCTAAGGTTATTTATGTATATATGGTTCCTTAAGATGTTAGTAGATAGCGTAATTATAGCTTGAGAAAAAAAATTGTTCTCAGTTGTTGTTGTTTTTTTTTTAATCACCAGAACCTTTGGTTGCCATGAATGTGAATATTTCTCCTTCTATAAGTTCATCGAGTGTTACTCTTTCAGCTACATGTTTAGAATCACCCAACAACAATCAAATTTTCATAAGAAAAAAATATCTTAGATGCTTAAATATTACTTTTATTTCATTTACATACATACAACATGTAATCCATACATAATCCAAGCACACATATGTTCTTGTTACACTTGAATTTTTATTCTATTTTTATTTCTACACACTTGTTTTCATTAAATTTAAATTTCCTATCTGTATATTAGAAAATTATTATTGATCCCTTGGACTCATCCTTTCTCAGATATATATATATATATATATATATATATATATATATATATATATATATATATATATAGATATATATATATATATATATACATATACATATACATATACATATATATATATATATATATATATATATATATATATATATATATATATAGAGAGAGAGAGAGAGAGAGAGAGAGAGACAAACACGCACACACACACAGAAGACCTTCTAAACCAGTCCTTGGCTCGAGAATATCCTTGATACATGGGAAATTACATTTATGACTCTCAAAGTTGGGTTTCTACATCTATTTCCCAGGAGGGATTATTTTATATTTAGTATGGATTGCATTTTGTTAAGGGTTAGCATCAAAGTACTCCTTTGTTTTCTAGCCCATAACCATGCTAACTCTACTTTTTCTAATTAGACCTATAACTAGGAACAATTCACCACATTAGGCAGTATATTTTAATAGAGAAAGGTTCATATATGAAATTATATATTTGTTATGAAATCATTTGTTAAGTTATGTACCCACTACGTATTCTTCTTCCTCTACATATTATCATAAGCATCCTAAAAAAAAATTCGTAAAAGATCCTATACAAATGTTCTATCCACTTATATGAAATCTTGTAAATATAATAGTAGCAAACATGTTACTCCAAAAAAGATGACATCCTACAAAAAAAATCACCCCCTAGTCTTAGGCTTTCCTTTTGTCAAAAATTCAATTCCAATTTTTTTCATAATCTCCCTCCTCGGACCCTAGTAATTTCCTGTTAGATTACTTTCTAAATTTTTTTTTCTTTCCAATATAGTCTTTCTACCCCACTAGAACCTTTATTCTCATATTTTCATTTTATCTTGGAATCTCATTTTTTCTTGTTTCTACCACATGACCTTTTTCTCCCATCATGTTATTCATGGTGCGTATGAATCATCTAGAAATATGGAATTTTTAGATTATGAAAATTTTCACTCCAAAAATTTTCCTTTCATGGACTACAAATAATTATTAACAAATTTCCTCATAGCTGGACAACCTAACTACCCAAGTGTTGGCTCCTCTTATATTTTCAAATAAATAATTAGTTGAATAAATGATATTTCCTTTATAACCATATATTAATATTTACATTCGTCGTAAATATGTCCAACTATAGTCCTAGCCCCAAGGATATTATTCTAGCTTAAATGTTTGCAAAAAACAAAACCCTAAAGTGTGATAGGAAATTAACTAAATTTGGTGTACTACATAAAAAGAGTGAAATAATTCAAGAAAGGTGTTTGCAATTTTTTAAATTAGTGCATGTTATACTCAAAAGCATTGAGAGAGATATCAAAATATCAATAAGGAATCTAGTTTCCATATTTACATGCAGTCCATTCTTTCTCACGTGTACATTGTATGTTATCATTTTCATGGTCTCCATATCACTCCCAACCACCCCCTTGTACTATCTCGAGTTGTGAGAGGTGCTACCTATTTATTATAACTTAGCCTCAAAGGTAGGTCATGAAGATGGGGTTACAAAATCCTCCTTTTCTAATGTTGTAAAAAATGGATAATTAATGCCACAATTGCATTCATCTCATTGAGATATATCCAATGATATAAATTTTATCACATTATTGACTATAGATTGAAATTCATTCCATTCTAAATTTCAAATAATTATATATAGCCGCATCAACATTGAGATATCATGTGGCTCCTATATGGCTCACGTGGCACTACCACATCAACAAAGTGTAGGTACACATAATCATGGGTCCTACGTGGCATCAATGTGAGAAATTTTAAATTCCCATGGCACTTTCCACATGAAATTATGCACAGGGCCCCATCAACCCTCCCCCCTAGTGTTTAGTAACATTTTCTTGTTATATTTGATCTGTGATATATTTAGTGTTACATTATCTATTAGGCTTTACCCCTTTCAGGAAATGTATATGAATGGATCTAAATCTTGTTTTATGGAAATACTGCTCAACAATCATCCAAGCCCCAACATGACGTTGCACCTCCAGTCAACCCCCTTTGATCCTAGATTTCTGTATCTAACCACACTTCAAGCCATTTACCTTCCACATCCAACCTTACACTTATGTATCTATCCATGTGCAGATCTAGATCCTCAGATCCCGACTGCAACCATTCCTCATGTCAAGCCAAGGAATAATTCCCAAATTGTGTAACTTGCGTTATTGTGAGAATCATTATATAGAGGGAGAGGGTTAACACTTGGATTTTAGATATTAAGGTCTCTTCCCATTCAAAATATTTTATTATCTATATCTACATATTTTTACATTTTTACCTAATCCATGAGGATTATGTTTCTAAGACTCTCTTTGATAATATGAAGGGGTGTTTGTGAGTCCAATCGTTATTCTGAATCTTTCAAACTTTTATTTTCCAAGTTATTTTATGAATATGTTTGTAATTTCCTCATTTGTGGAACAATGTCATAGGAAAATTGTCGTGGCCTTTACATTATGTCAAATAAAATGATACATTTTGTTGTTGTTGTTGTTGATGATCATGATGATGGTTAACATCCACTGAGACCACACTTTGATCTATCGGACCTACAAATTTCTTAGTTCTTAATTGTGTGGCTTCTTGTCTTTCTTGCCAAGATTGGTGTTATAGCTTTCTTTTTCTTCTCTACAGTCTTCCAAATTCCTTTATCTTGCACCTCCTTCATCTCTTCTAATTCTTGGGACATTGGTGTCTTATCTTCGGGATCTGGGAGAACTTATTTGTTGCTAAATGAAGATTTCTTTTGTGCGGTATTTGGATCCTCGTAATTGTTGATGCTAGAGGGGTTGTCGAGTTCACTTTTTTGTTGTTGGGTGGGGGTTTCCCCCTGCTTGTCGTGAGGGTTGTTTCTATCCTGCCTAATATGTTTTGTGTGATAATGATGTATTGTCAATCACAATAGGAGTAGAGTTCAGTTTTTTATAGTACAAAGCTTCACGAATTTTTCTAAGCCACACAATCTCCTTGGTTGCTTCTGTACCTACTACATATTTCTCGTATGTTATGGAATTTGCTGGAACTAAATATTTTCATGACCTCCAAGAGATAAATCTTGATCTAAACTCATAACATAGCTTGAATCATAATATCAATTCAAGCTAAAGTCATCCACCTATGAATATTTGAGTCCAAAGTCTTGATTTTATTTCAAGAAATTTAAAAATCATTTCGTATAAGACATGTCTCCTGCGCAAGGCCTCTGCATAAACCTATAAAGGATTCTAAAAACAAATTAAATATCCATTCTAGTAGTGATGAGGTATATAAGACTTCCCACAAGCTCTCTATACTTAGTTTCATCCTCAAATTCATTTACTTCTTTATATGTGAGCTTTAGATTTTTTTCCATTGGAGTGGAAAAAGGAACGATTTCAACCATGAAAATTTGTTGAAAAATTCTCCAATGTAATTATTTTCAGAGAGGAATATATACCATGGATGCTCGGTCACTTCAATTCCTAGGAAGTAATGAGGGTGTCGCAAATATGTCATCTCAAATTATTAATTAAATTAATTCCTTATCAATGGATTTAGTTTTTATTATTCCTTGTTATCAACAGAGCATATACATATAGGATAACATAGACAACAATTTCTCCAACTTTGTTGAGAAATAAAGTTGCATCATCAACGTTAAAGTCTTTCAAATTTAATTTTTGAGCCAATTTTTTATACCAATCTCCCAATTCTTGCTTTAATATATATATAATGATTTCATGATTTTGCACACTTTATTTTGTTTCCATTTCACAACAAAACCCTCGTTTTGACACATAAAAACATTATATTTCAAGTTTCCATTCTAGAAAACATTACTTATCTTCATTTAGTTGAATTTCCTTAGAATATCCCAAGGAAAATAGAGTTTGTATGGTGGGCCATTTCGTTGTGGGGGGGAATATATCTTCATAATTGAAACCTTCATTTTCTGTAAATAACTTTACTATGAGAATTGTTTTTTTTTTTTTTTTTCAATTAAGCCATTTTGATTTATACTTGTTCTTGAAGACACACATGAAACTGATTTTCTTTGATCAAAATAGATGTTCCACCAACTTCCATGTTTCGTTCTTTATGACAGAATCATACTCCAATTTGTATTGCTTCTTTCCATTCATCATTAGTGGCAGCTTCTATGAAGGAAGTTGGTTCATAAGTAGTATAAAAATTTAATTCACCATACTAAGAAACATCCATATCATCAATTTAGAATCATCTATATGACCTCATTTTTTTGGTGTAACTTGTATTTCCTATCTTTCAAACCTTGGGATGAACACTTTCAAGTGTATTAATGAGAAATTTTTGTGCTACTTTCTAAGGTTGTATACTATTCTCTGTTGATTGAGATGGGGATGCATCAATATTTATCCTTCCAATCCTCTCAATCACAATACTCAAAGGATCTTCCTAATCTGAAGAAGTGGTTGGAACTTCATGAAGGGGGCATAATTCCTTTGAAGGAGGCGCCAGAGATTGATCCAAGATAGGGACCCCCCTTCAAGATGTGGAATCTCATTATGAAATTCATGATGAGTTTCTACATGATCAAGCCTATCCAAACAATGAATCTCTTGCCCAATACTATTTTCAGTTTCTGAATATTCAAGAAAACTCACATCTCTAGATAATATAAACTTCTTATCTAGGTCATTGTAGCCACTATATTATTTGGTGGTATCTAATTTGATAGACATTATTTTTAATTGATGGAAAAGTAAATGGTGTTAATGTTAAAGGATGTCAATGAAAGTCCTGTGTTGAACAAGATTAGTTTTATGCAACCTTTTGGATCAGAGAATTTTGGAACCATTTTCAGTATGGAAGAAAATATTAGATTCACTTAGAAATTACATAGATGGATATTTCTCTAAAATATATTTCTAATGGTATATTGAATTTTTTTTAAGGTTTCTTGAATCAAAAAATATTTATAGTCAAATTTCAAAGGACAAAAGTAAAATTTTATTTCTTTTGGCCATCAGCCCCACAACTGAGTCAGTGACTAGATGTGGCAAGAGATGTATCATGGTTGCATAGTTGGACCACTCATAAGCTCAATACTAAAATTATGTGTACCCACCACTTGGCACATAACACCAATTGTCCGTACCTATTAGTATCTTCCGAAGATCCATGTTTTATTCATGGGGTGATGTCACTGGGGAGATGGAAAATTTTTTGTTTGTTTATGAAAAAACTTCCCATCCCACCTTATTTATTTTTATAAATAAATTCTTGAAAAACAAAGGTCTGGAAACCTCCTATCCTACCTATGATGTGTAAATTAAACAACATGGACTAACCATTGAATGAAAAATGGCACAATAGCATTAGATGACCCAAACAACATGGATTATAGGTGGAAGACACCACGATAGATGATGTCAACATGATTTTAGCATAACATGGAACTATTAGAGGATGACATAACACGCACATTTCTAGCACTTTCAGGTTGGGAAGTCAAACGAAAATAGGTTACAAATCGCATAATGATAGCATGAAATGTGGTGGATAGGTGCCATACAAGTGAGGAAGATAAGACACATCACCTCGTTGAGTTTAAACAGAATGTCTAGACATCATTGCATATAGGTTGGAGAGAGGAATATAGGTTGGTGAGTGTAAAAAAATCGTTATGGTGCAAGTTATGAAGCATAGGTGCCCATAGGACACATAATCCTGGAGGATCTACCCTAACAATATTCCCTGCGACTCTAAGTTTCTTTTCTAAGGAAAAACGGCTCGGGATTGAAGGAGATACCATGAATTGGTTCTATGCATTTTATGTCATTAAGGGTATGGGACTAACATGAATGAGTTTATAGCTTTGAAATTTGGTGTTTTTGTGCAATATTTGGTGCAATGGCACCAAAATTGAAAGTGCACTAAAACTATAATAACATTGCATGAACGAGTTGGTAGCTATTTAGCAACATGGACAAACTTGTTAAAGTATTTGGTAGTTTAGCTAAATTTTGAAGTTAGTAAAAGTTATAACTGTGGATATAAGTTTTGTTAAACAATATAAAAATTATAGAATTGAGGAAATCAATAGTTAAACACAGTTTCTGACCTCAAAATAAGAAGACCAAAGCATGAAGATCTCATCAACACATCAATAATACTTAGCAGAAGTGGAACATAATTGTAAAATATGAATTCATGAAATTTAAGGAGTTTAACTTAAACAATAAGAAAACTATAAAAATATCATACCTTATTATTTATAATGATAAATCCAATTAGCAAGAAGTGTGTTGTGATTTTTGATATTTCTGATGTGATTGTTATTGGTGTGTGTTGGTGATTTGATCATAGAGCAAAGAAGGTGATGAATGTGTTCATAATTATTTTTGGTGATTGCATGAGGTAAGATTTTTTTGTTTTATGAAATTGAGTGGCCTTCCTGATTTGAATTTGAAAATGGAATGAAATAGGAATCAATGATGTCAAGCAAGTGGTAGATTGAAAATTAGGGGTGTTAGAACTTTCCAGTATTGGTCGGTAAATGATTAGGGTTTTAAGATCCTTTCAATAGTAGTTGATAAAATAGTGGTAGTAGTTCCTTTCAATGGTAGCTAATAAATTAGAGAGTGGTAGAATTTTTCTGGTGGATGTAATAGAACATAGTAACTATAAGTTGAAACTTGCCTTAATTGGAGATAATATTGAAGTATTTATGTGTGGCATATATGGTCCTTGTGTTGATGATTACTTGAATTATTTTTAAAGAGTCTATTAGTGTTTTAGTATTATTTACTTTGTGAAATAAAATGTTTAAAATTCTCATAATATATTGATTCACCCCCCTCTTAGTATTTTCCTTGTTTTTAATAATTGGCATCAGAGTGAGGATACTTCAGAAAATTTTTAAAAAATGGTAGAAATATCAGGGAGTATGGGAAATCTGGAAAGAATATTAACCAACAGGGAACCTATTTTCAATGGAATGAACTATGTGCTTCAAAATTAAGGATGAAAAAATATATTCTATCTATTCGTGCTAATTTATGGGATGCAGTGGACGAATAATATCAAAATCATATAGCCCTAATTAATAGAGATTAGAATATGGAGTTTACATGCATTTCCAAGTCTATGAATTCTTTACTCGTTGGTATACCTGAATCAGAACTAGTCAAGGTCATGGATTTCACTACTCCAAAATAAATATGGGACAAGATGAGCAACTTATATGAAGGCAATAATGAGGTAAGGCAAGCCAAACTTCAAGGTTTTATAATGAAATTGATTCATTAAATATGTATGATAATGAAGATATTTCTAAATACTTTCTTAGATTTGATTAAGTTGTGAATACCATAAGAGATCTTTGTGAAGATCCAAAATATCCTATAGTATTCCATAAGGCGTACTTGAGATATCTCCTTGAGATATTTTATCTTAAATTGTCAGCCCTTGAGGAGATGAAAAACCTCAAGTCTCTCACACTGGATCAATTACATGGCACTCGTCCTTCCCATGACATGAGGATTTATAATGGAAAGTGTGTAGCAAATGAGTTGGCTTTCAAAGTAGATAAGAAGCCTAGTGAAGAATATAATGACTCATGTTGTGGATCAAACGAAGAGGAAAATAATTTCCTCACAAATCTCAAGAGAGACTTCGTAAAGTAAAAAGGTAAGCTACCTTTTAAGTGCTTTAATTGTGGTAAACTAGGTCACTATACCTCTAAATATTTGGAAAAGGAGAAGAATGTATATAAACCTAGAGAGAAGTTTAGAAAAATTCAAAAGGAAGAAAACAATTCTAAAAATAAAATTTTACGCACTTAAGTTTCCATCTCCTCTAAGAGTGAAGACAACCGATCATTAAACAAGGGAAAATCTCATGAAATATCAAAAAAATTTATGCTCATGGCCATATACAATATAGAAATAGAAATTGTTTACATTGATCCATAATAATTCAAAGTTTACTTAGGAAAGTTGATTAATTATCTTGAGGAAATTCAAAAACTAGGAAATAAAAACAAAGAACAAAAGGAACTATTGATCAAGCACAATTTTGAAGCTATTGAAACACTACTCTAAAAAGTTAAAGAAGGTAAAATGATCCAAGAAATTTTGAATCAGTATAATGAGGAAAATAAAACATGTTAAATGATCGAAGGATAATTTTTTTCTCTGAGGAAGGAAATTGAAAAGGAAGAAACCCAACTAAGATTTAATGAACTTTTTTTGAAAATAGACTGAAAGTTAAATGAAATTATTGAAGAAAAAAGAGTCTCTAATGAAAAAACATGTCCTGGATTTGAGGTCGAGTGAAGCTCAAAATATAATGTGAAAGTTAATAAGATTATTACCTTTTTTCAAGAAGTGAATAACGTTGACATCATAGGAAAATATCAACCAAATTAACCAATCCAAGTTAAAAGGATCAAGTTGGAATCATCTTAGAAAAAGAGTAATAATGGGGGAGAGGAAAAATTAATTCTTGAATGGAGAGGTTTAGGTCTCAAACGTGCTCAAATATCTCAAAGAAAATCTCATCTAATATCAAAAAATGTGTTTCTTCGAGGTATGAGTACATCTTTCTAAGCTACTACTTTACTTGTACTCATTATGTGCACAAGGAGGAAAATTATAGTGTGAATCTATCATTTAGATCATTCAAGCCATGAAAAAGAAATTATCATCCTAACAACCAATTTTTAGGAAAATAATGATTAGACCCAATTATAGAAAACATTTTCTCCCACTAAATAAATTGTTTCAATGAAAAATATGTCAAAACTATGGTCACAGAGGAGTTGATTGCATAATTAGAGACAAAAGGCTTGAACCTGAAATCAAGAAAATGGATCGGCAAGCTAAATTATGGAAAGAAGAAAAATGAAGAGAATTGTGCAATGGTGCTATACACTTAGAATAAAGGGAGCCAATCATATGCTCAAAATGGTTGTTCCATGCTTATGTCTAGAGATAAAAGAAAGTTTTTTTTAATGGAACGTTGTTAGCAAAGCTCCTATCACCTTTGGAAATAATGTACGTGGTAAGATTTTGGGTAAAAAAATGATTAGCCCAACAAATGACATAGGTAAAGTCAAGAATGTTTTATTTCTTGATGGGTTCAATCAAAATTTACTCAATGTTTCCCATATGTATGACCAAGGGTAATTTATATTAAATAATTGTTAAATAAATCCTATAGGAGCATGAGAGGTAGTAGCTAATGTTATTAGTAATAATAGTAATGTATACATTATAAAAGAAAAATATGAAACGTTTTTCTTAAGAAATTTTGATGAAAACTGGTTGTGGGATTGAGGGTTAGGAAATATGAACATTGATCATATTATCAAATTTTGTAAGAAGAATGTTTTTAGATATATACCAAATCATTTTAAGCCAAAGAACAGTATTTGCAACTCTGATAAAATTAGAAAACAAGTACAAGAACCATTAAAATCCAAATAGAAATCATCAACCAAGATCTTGCAATTAGTACATATGGACTTGTGTTGTCCTTCAAGAGACAAAAACCCTCAGGTAAATTGTATATCATTATTATCATTGAAGATTTTATCAAAATATCATTAGTGGCATTTTTAATAGAAAAAGTAGAGGCCATTGAAAAGTTAAATAAATTTTAAGGCCATGGTTCAAAATTAGACAAACCGTAAAAAAAAAGTGTATAAGGCCTAATAATGGTGGTGATTTTACCTTTAATGATTTTTATGATTTTTTAAAAGAATATGGTATCTAAAGAAAATTTACCATAACAAAGACACAATAGTAGTATGGAGTATCAAAGATAGCCAACATATCTTTTGAGCAGTTCGATAAATCCATGATGGGAGAAATAAGTATACCATAGATATTTTTCGATGAAGACATTCACATAGGAGTGTTAATTTTGAATAAGGAACACTTGTTACCAACAAGTGATAAAAATTTATATGATATGTGGTATGCCAGATGTACCACGAACATTATAAAACTCAATTGACTAAGAACATCAATCCTTTTACTAGATAAATTACTTCCTTAAAGTGAAGATTTGGTTAGATTAGGAGAATCCTTTGTCTCCCATGTAATTGATTAAATTCAGTGTTTTGTAAATTTGATTGATAAATTCAAGAGGTTTTTCTTTTAAAACCAAAATTCAGGTATTCAATCCACAATTCATGGATTTGGAAGAAATTTAATATTGCATTTATTCATTGTTTGAGTTAATAAAATAAGGAGTGTATGTGTGGTATAACTGTTCCTGAATGGATTTATGGCACAAAAAGTCCTTATATAATATTCCCCTTTTATTTAATTGAATGAACACATGTTATAATATTTGTAGGGGTGTGTTTCATGCCTTGGACTCTTATTTAAATCTCTGTAATCGAGAAAGAGAAATTCATGCCCTTATAAATCATCCTATCTAATTTTATGTTAGAACCTTTGAGGATCTGAGTTACGAGACAAAGGAAGTGGAATTTTTTTCCAATACCTCATAGTGATAGGCTTGTAAGTGCATAGGATCCGAGATCGGGATATAGAAGTGGTGGAGAGAATAATTTTTCATTTATTTTTATATTTGCCATAATTCGATAACTTACAATGTTGGGAGACAAAACTTAAAGTTTTTTCATAATAGTCCAGTCAAGATAAAATGTTGAGCTAAGGTTCCATCCTAAAAGTTGAAGGGATATCACATGCGAGAACAACCACGATGACTGGATGCCAGGTTGATGTGTAAATTTGACCAATATGGAGTGTTCTACGATGAGGTGGAGCATTTTATCAGAATTTGAGACTAATAAGTGGGCCCTCGAGTATTTATTACTATGCCTAGAGGTGAAAGGATATGGTCACTCTTTGTAATAAAAAAACGCTCCTGGATTGACATATTAATGTGAGGTAATTAGAGGTGAAAGAGACCCTTTCTATAGCTCTACAGGATAGAAGCTAGAACCCTTTATAAATATTAAGGGAGGTGATTGATAGAGATATTTCCATTACCCGGAGTATATCTCTTAGAAGGAAAGCTTTTATACAAAGTCTGAGAGCACTGGTGTGATGTGGATTTAGGATGAAGTGTAAGGGTGATGATGTATGAGGTTGGACAATATGGAGAAGGTCGGGGTGACATGGATTCCAACTGTGATTTGGAGATAAGTGGTAACATGGTAAAGGATTTGTGTACTTTTATAAGGGTTGAGAATGAAAACTAATAGAAGCTGATAACGACACATGATGAGAAAATTTCATGTTTCTCAGAGTCTATCCCCGGTAAAGATTGACCTTGCGAGTAATTTGAAGGAGAGAGATGAAAAGGACCAAACAGACATGGGATTTGGCCAAAGAAAAGTGAGCCAAGATGACATGTGAAATGGAGAGGTGTTAAGGTGTGGATCCATTTCTCCCTGGGATTAATTAGAGTTTCCATGAACATGGTTGTATGGGTGTTATTATAGTTTTCAATGCCAATGAAATTTTGACCCGATTACACTTATTTATAAAGAAAATCTGTGTTCTTCCCTTCGAATATATTATATAGGCTCTATTTCCACTTATTGCATATATATATATACATTCCTTCTCAGGGAGTACAGAAAACCTTGAAGGAGGATTAACCAACAAGGCACTATTGTTCAATGTAATGAACTATGTGTTTTCAAAAGTAAGGATGAAAACCTATATTCAATCTCTTGGTGTTAATTTAGGGGATGCGGTGGAAGAAGAGTATCAAAAGAATATAACTCTAATTCCTAGAGATCAGAAGTTGGAATTTACCTGCAATGCCAAGGGTATGAATGCTCTACCTGTTGGTCTACTTGAATAAGAACTAGTCAAGGTCATGGATTGCACTACTACAAAGTAAATATGGAAGAAGATCAGAAACTACTATGAAGGTGAAAAAAAGGTAAATAAAGCCAAACTTCAAAGTTATAGAATTTAATTTGAGTCTTTAAAAATGCACGATGATGAAGATATTTCTAAATAATTTCTTAGAGTTTATGGAGTTATGAGATATTTGATCCTCAACTTTCAACCATTTAGGAGTTGAAAAACCTCAAGTATCTCATATTACATCAAATAATTAGCATTCTTAGTGCCCATGAGATGAAGATCTACAATGGAAAGTCTATATCAAAGGATTCTTCCTTCAAAGAAAATGAAAATCTCAAGGAAGAATATTATGAATTGTGTTTTGAATCACATGAAGAGGAAGTTATTTTCATGAGAAAGCTCAAGAGAGGCTTGGGAAGGTATAATACTAAGGTACCTTATAAATTCTTTAACTGTGGTAAAGTATGTCATTATTCCTCTAAATGTCTAGAAAAGAAGAAGAATGAATATGACCATAGAGAGAAGTTTAGAAAAATTCAAAAGGTAAAAAAGGTTCTAAAAATAAAAGTTTCTATACTCAATTATTTGGGTCCTTTGAGAGTGAATACAACCAATAATTAGATGAATATAGAAGTAATGAAATATATAAGTAATTTACACTCATCGCCACATATAATGTAGAAATAGAAGTTGTTTCCTCTATTGGAGAAGAGGTTGAAGTTGTCTTAGAAGATTTGACCAATGCACTTGAGTAAATTCCAAGGCTAAGAAAGAAAAGAAAAAAAAGGAAACTGTTGATGAAGGATAATGTTGAAGGTATTGAATCTCTACTCTAGAAAATTCAAGAAGTTAAAAGGATCCAAGAAATTTTGAATGAGTAGATTAATGAGGAAAAGAAAGCATCTGAAAGGATTGAAGGATAAATTATTTTTCCAAGGAAAGAATTGAAAAGGAAGAAACCTAACTTAGCTTTAATGGAAATTTTCAAAAAGGGACTAGAAGTTAAATGAACCTTTTTAAGCACAGATACTCTATAATGAAAAAACATGTCTTGGATTTTAGGTGGAGTCAATGTGAGTCCAAATATGATGTGAAAGGTAAGATGGTTATTACCTTTGTTCAAGATACAAACAAATAAGACAACACATGTAAATTTGAATCAAATGAATCATTCCATGTAAAAAGGATGAAGTTGAAGTTGTCTTAGCAAAATAATAATAATGTAGGAGAGTAAAATAAAATTACTCATTAGAGAGGTTTAGGTGTCAAACAAGCTCCAATATCTCAAACATAAGCTCATCCAATATTCAAAAATTATGTTTCTTCCAGTTATGAGTACATATTTCTAGGATATTATTTTAGTTGCATTGATTATGTGATAAGGAAGAAAATTGTAGTGTGAATCTAACATTTAGGGATCTGAAGGCATGAAGAAAAATTATCTACCTACCAAAAAAATTTGTTAGGAAAACGACGAGTATACCTAGGTATAAAAATTAATTTTCCCCACTAAATAACTTATTTCAATGCTACATCTATAAAAACTACGACCATTAAGAAGTTGATTTGAGAATTAGGGACAAAATTTTTTATTTAGAAAGCAAGAAAAAAAATTATCAACCAAAAGAATGGAAGATAAAGAAAAATATATAGAATTTTGGTATGGTGCTATAGACTTGGAATAAAGGGAGAAAATGATATGTTGAAAATGGTTGTTCCATGCATATCTGAGGAGATAAAAGTAAGTCTTTACCATGGAAACTTGTCAACAATGGTGATGTAACCTTTGGAAGTAATGCATCTAGAAAGATAATGGGTAAAGTAATTGTTAGCGTAGCAAACTAGTAGAGGAAAAGTTGACAATGTGGTGTTTTTTGATTTCCTAAAGGAAAATTTACTCAATGTTTTTGAGATGTGTGACGAAGGCCACGATGTGTTGTTTATATTAGATAATAATCAAATATGTAGACACAAGAGAGGTAGTAGCTAAAGGTGTGAGGAAAATAGTAATTTCTATGTTCTAAAAGAAAGGAATGAAAGGTGTTTCGTAAGTAATTTTGAGGAATCTTGATTGTGCCATCAAGGGTTAGGACATTTTAATATTGATCATATTGTGAAATTTTGTAAGAATAATACTATTAGAGATATCTTGGATCCTTCTAAGCTAAAGAACATTATTTTCAAGTCTTGTTAGATTGGAAAACAAGTATGGGTGCATCCAAATCCAAGTGGAACTCATCACCCGGATCAATACAATTAGTACATATGGGCTTATCTAGTCTTTGAAGAACAAAACATCCTTAGGTGAATTGTATTTATTTCTTACCATTGATGAATTTAGGAAGATTACATCGGTGGAATTTTTTCAAATAAAAACTAGAGGCCTTTGAATAGTTCAAGAAATTTAAGGCCATGGCTGAAAATTAGACATACTTTCCAATAAAGTGCATAAGGTATAGTGATGGTGGTGAGTTTACCTCCAAAGTTTTTGTTGTTTTTTGTAATGAACATGGCTCCAAAAGGAAATTTTCCATATAAAAAGCACTAAAGTAGAATAAAATAGTAGAGAGATCCAACAAATCTATATAGCAGTTGGCTAGAGCAATGATGGGCAAAAGAAGTATACGACAAAGATTTTGGGTTAAATCCATTCACACAATAGGGGTAATTTTGAACAAGGAATACTTCATACCAATAAGTGATAAAAATCCATATGAGCTCTTGTATGGTAAATGATGCAAGAGCATAAAAAATCTCAATTGACCAATACGGGCAATCCTTTTACCAGAGGAATTGGTTCCTCAAAGTGCAGATTTTCCCTTACCAGAGGAATTGGTTCCTCAAAGTGCAGATTTGGTAAGATTAGGAGAATTATTTTCTTTCGATTTAATTGAGTAAATTTAGTGTTTTGTTAATTTTATTGAGGAATTCAAAAGGTTTTGTTTTTTAAACCAAAATTTGGCAATTTAGTCCAAAATTAATGGATTTGGAAGGAAGTCGTTATTGTATTTATTCATTGTTTGAGTTAATTAAATGAGTAGTGTTTGTGTGGAATAAGAGTGATTGAAAGGATTTATGGCATGAGTAGTACTTCTATAATCTTCCCCTTTTATTTAATTGAGTGAAAACATATGTTAAAAGATTTGTAGCGGTATAAATATTGGCTTGTAATACTATTTAAATCTCTATAATCGATACAGAGATATTCACGCACTTATAAATAATATTGTATAATTTATGTTTGAACCTTTGAGGATCAGAGTTTAGAGATAGAGGCGGTGGAATATTGTTTCAAGACCTCATAGCAAGAGGCTTGTAATTCCAAAGGAGACGAGATGATAAAATGAAAGATGAGGAGCGAATGGTTAGTAACTTTTTTTTTCTCGTTAGCTTAAATCCATCACCTAAAAATTTCGAGAGATGAAAATTCAAGTTGTGTCATAATAGAATTTTAAACATACAATGTCAGGCTACAAGTTCCATCTTAGAAGTTTGAAAGGAGAGAACATGTGGGAACAACAAGGCTGATTGGACATTAGGCTAAACTATAGAGGTAACCAATAGACATAGTTCCATGATGAGGTGGAGAATTTTATTTGAAGTTCAGTCTAACGAGGGAGGCCTCAATTATTTTTGACTCCACTCAGATGTGAAAGGATGGATTTTAAATTAATTTATATATAATTAAGGGGAGTGATTGAAGGAAATATTCCTGTTACCTAGAGTCTTTGTCTGAGACAGAAAGAATTCGTGCATAATTTTATACTATCGGAATGAGTTGTAAGGGTGGTGATGTATTAGGTTGGCTAATAAGGAGGAGCTTGGGGTGAAATGGATGCTAGCCACAAGGCGGATTGATGTAACAACTCTACTTACCCAATTTTTATTATTTTATATATATATATATAACTACACTAATTTTTTGTCCTTTAATTATTTCATTTCTATCACCTTATAACTTCTTATGGATTTCAATTAAAGGACCTTCCTTCAATCCTTCGAAATTTTACTATGCCCTACTTATATTCATACCTGTGAATATTTTCGTAGAAAATCATTCCTTATAATTTCTTAAGGAATACTTCTCGTTGATAAGACATATTTAACTCAATATATATATATATATATATATATATATATATATATATATATATATATATATATATATATATATATACATATATTTTATACTTTACTCTACTAATAATATACTTACACTTTTCTACTCATACTAACATAGGCTTTTTTAATATTGACTCTAATTAACATTAAATTCTCCCACATATATATGTATCACTATATAATAATTTTATATATAATTCATGACATATATATTGACGATATATTCTACCTTATGAATCCATATCGTTTTAGTTAAAATTCTATGATACTATTTTGAACTTTCAAATACATTTAATAACTCATTTGACAGTTTAATTATGTTTCGCTTTGAGCTCTATTTCATATTATTTCTCATAGAGTTTTTGGTCTTATTATTGTTTTAATAATTTCATTTAAATATGTTCGACTTAACGTTAGTAATCATGTTAAATTCGAAACCTATTTTGCATGATTACATATCATATTAAGGTTTCTTCCATAATTCACAACGTTTTATTAATTTTTCATTACTCATATTTTTTTTCCTTATATGCTTATGCAAATGGTATTTGACACCAGACGTGACATGAAGATTTTTGTCAGTATTACCATATGGGAATTTGTACTCAACGATTTAGATTGTTTAACTGATTTGATCATCTCGCATTTTATACATTTTTAACAAAGATATTTTACTCCTGCACTTAAATGAAAACTGGCTTTAACGAAATCACAGTTAATAGTAGTACGTCTGACTTGTGGTTTCACATGCGCATATTAAATTTGTTAGCCAGTTGTATGGTCAATTTGATTTGTGATTAATGATGAATATTTCACTCGTATTCCCTCCAACTCGGTGACTATGGTTACGTTTTCCTTTTCTTTCCACCATTTTCATTTGGTAATTTTCTTTGCAGGGTTTTACTCCTTCTAGTTAGTCATTTCTCTGGAGCCAAGGTTGGTTCTTTTCCGCATACCTCTAAATGCTGCAATGATACATTCCTCATTATCAACACAGGTGAGACGATGTCAATGGTTCCCTTACTCTAAGAATCGTTTGACCTTTTGATGGTTTTCCAGAATTCATTTGTATAATTCTCTATTAGATTATTTAATTTTTAATATTGTGCATTTGGAGTTATTAATTTTGCTCATTCCTTTCATGCATAGGTTCTTTCACTGCGTAGTTTTTGTTTTCGAACCTCCAGCAACCGCATAGAGGTAATATTAAATTTTTTGTGTGAAGGAAATATTTTCTCTCCCTTAACAGAAATGTTTATTGTTAGCTCTACATTTTACACCGTAGCTATTCTTGTCAGTGAAAGCATTAAATTTATATGAGAAGATAAGCTTATTATTTTAGAATTCTGCGTTTTCCATTAAAAAAATCATTCTACATTTAATGGATAAATACTTTGTCAAAATCACTATATGATTTCTCCTAATCTAATTTCCTCAAAGTTGGAACTTTATTGCATTCTGGGTTTACTATTTTAGAATTTCTAATGGCTCCCATGGTCACTTCAATTTCCAAATTAAACCCTCACGCTCTGTTTTATTAATTTGACTCAGTCGTATTTTACCTTAGGAGAACTTGAGTATTAACTTTTGGTATTTGTATAAAATATTAGGGTAATTTAGATTATAAATTTGTTAACTCCAGTTCAAATCTAGGATAGTATTTGAGTCGAATTATTTAAATCATTTGATCTAACCTTCCTCTATGTTTCCTAACATGACATTCCAACTATTTGAAATCTCGGAGAAAATGGGTTTCAAATTTGTTTACTTACGATTTTTCATAACCCTCTCAACCCTAAGATGGATTCTTCAATTTAATATTTTGTTTAAGATTTTACATAGATAGTATATTAAAAATCAATTTCCTCTCAGGAAATACAATTTATCATGTATAATTCACTGTACGATTTTAGTTTGAAGTCAAATTGGTTAAATTTATTTCCTTTCGTTTCATTTACGGGTTCGTATTTGTTCTTAAAGGAAGTTGAATTGAATTCCAGTATTCACTTAAATGTAAACTTCCACCTTGTTTCTTTCTATCATTTCTTTATACCCTTTAGGTTTTTATATATTTATTTTGGTCACTAAATACTCTTTGGAATTGCATACAGCCTGAGATATAAGGTTATATATGAATAATTACAAATCTTAAGTTCACTTGCTCTTTAATTATTCATTATTCCCCTTTCAAGTTTTACAATTTTCTTATATGTATAACCATTCCAGTATACCATTAAATTTTAAAGGTATTTTAATAGTGTCTACTTTGAAATTAAAACTTAATTGCGAAACTTTCATCCACATAACCTGATTTTCACTTGTATTGGAAAACTCCTCTTTCACAAATTTGTTTGGCTTCACAGCTTTCAACAAATATCCTGTATCTATTTTCATCCTCATCTCAGGTAATTAAATTTTATTTATTCAATTCCATACTTAATAATTCAATTTTGTATTTAGTGTTCATAATTCACTATCTTCCATATTACCAATTTCCTAAATTGATTATTTTACTCTGTTCTATACAGGAGGACCTTACTGCCTCACACTTTATTTAAACCGGTAAAGTTTGAGTTATGAATTATTATCACAGTAGTTACTTTTCATACCTGTTGTATTTATTTTATATATAACATATATATCTGTGTGAACTTTGTACAGGTACTTAACTTCACAACTTCTACATCAGTTACATCGTCAAGTTCCCACTTTAAAATCTTGACTACATGTTTCCTTTAACTACAGGTCTGTTGTCATCATGCACATATTTTAGCCTTTTCATTAGGGGAATTTTGAGGTCTAAAATGGGCCTCCTAAGGAAAATGCAAAACTAAAATAAAATTTATAAGAACCAATAGGATTCAAGGTGATGATGTCAACCATGGGGGATGATTCACCATTTTGTAAGTAAAAGAGTAAAAATATTAAAAATTAATAAAATAATAAAACTACTTTCTCAACTCGTATTTTCAACTTATCTCCCAAATTGTTTACTCAAATTTTGAGCAGGAGTACTCGTTGGATGCAAAATTTAATTCCTCATCGAAGGAGTACCCATGTTGCATACTTTCGATGGATCCTACTACACAAAAAATGATAAATACATGTAAAAATTGATTGCAATCACTTTTTTCATGTATTTATCAATTTTCATGTAGAAAAATCCATCGCAAGTATCCAATATGGGTACTTTTTGGATGAGGAATTAAATTTTCATCCAATGAGTACTCCCACTCAAAATTTGAGTTAAAACATTGGGAGATAAGTTGAAAATATGAGTTGAAAAAATAGTTTTTTTCTTTTTTCCCTCTAAACTTTGATGATTTAATCAAATATTATTTTATTATTTCCACTATTATTTTATAATCTCCTTAGGAGGCCCATTTTAGACCTCAAAATTCCCCTAATGATCTATGACGAGTGTTGTCATTGTAGTTATTCATTTTATATGTAAATAAAGTTATTAGAATATGAATCACAATCATATACATGGGATTGCTATACTGTTATTATATTTCACTCTTCATATATTATTCGGTTCTGTCTATCAGATGAGTTATACATCTCCTAGGAAATTATGTAATTTCCCTTCGATTTGCATAGAGCCTATATATGTCAAACAATTTCATGTTTGTCTTTTCAACATACATATTACTCTTTATGTATATTGGTTTCATAATTGTCTTTCAAACACATGTTATAAATAGTTGTATGTATTTTTCCTAATTTAGAAGTTTTTACTATTTGAGTGTACTTCAATTTAATTGTACAGAATAGTACTTTCTTGATTTAATAGAATAAATCACTTCCCTTGTATACATCTCCACTTTTTGTTTTGTTTACAGAATCAAATAGGTATTTCTACTATTAATTTATATCCTTTTTTATTAACATCTTAATAATATTGTGAAATCCAAAGGATTTATTATGTATCTATAATACGGTAGTTAACATAACCTAATAGTAGATTTAAACCGTTCCATTTGGGTTTAGAGATTATGTTTTTTGGTTATTTAATTAATCTAGTCTATGTAACTATACAGAGAATTTAACTATACCTACTATAGTTATTTTTCTATTAAATAAATTAGACACTTTATTCCCCAAAGGATAAAGAATTTATCATATAGATTTATAATTCAAGATACACAATTTTCACCTTAATTTGATAACTAATTACATTAAATCTTACTAAGTCATCATTATAATAACAGAATCATAAGACATGACTTTACAACTATGCATACCAATTCTGGTAAAGACTATTTGCCACCCAATATTAAGCTTTCATCCACAGCTCCCCTCGAGCAGAGACCAACTCCTCAAAAGTGTAGACAACCTCTTGTCTACCCAAGTATTGATTATTTAAGCTTTCTTTTCCTCAACATGTTTCCATAATTGCGTCCAGTTAAATCAGGATGTTGTTTTCCTTTAGCATAGAATTTACTTTTTTTTTTCCACAAAAGCTCTTTGAAACTAGCTTTTTCCTCTTTCTAGTTTTATTTCACCTATTCTGGGTAAGTTTCCACTTTACTGAGGTATCTTTTAGATGTTTATATCCAATCTAACATGTTTATTTTATTTTATTTTCTCCAAAGATTTTTGGATATTTTGGGAAAGTCTTTGGATTTAATTCCATCCTCATGGAATTGAAATCCTAGTCTCCAATTTACTCTAGTCTTCGCATAATAGATAAAATACCACATTTATTAAATTTAAAAAAATATATATATCTCCACATATAGTTTTCCTTTAGGTCCACTTATCCTTTCGGATTTTCACTATCTAAATAAAAACAGTAAAATAGGGATATTACATATTCCCCCTCTAAAAAAAAACATTGTCCTCAATTGTGAAAAATATCAGTTCACCTCTCAAACAGTGATGGATATTTCTTTTTCATTTCCTCTTCCCGATCCCAATTATCTTCCTCAGGTGTAAAGTTCCTCCACTACACTTTCACCCTAGCTATGGCTCTATTATGGGGCTCAATTTCTTCTCGTGCTAGTATACGAAGGCGTTATGGAGTAAATTCCCCTTCAATTTCCACCTGTATCATAGTCCAATCAATTACATGAGTAGGATCATGTACACACTTTTTCAATAAGGAAACATGAAAAACATTGTGAACCTTAATATGATTAGGTAGAGCTAATGTATAAGCTACTGGTCCCACTCTTTCTAGAACTTCAAATGGTCCACAGTAGTGTGGCACTAATTTAGCACAACTCCCAGCATATAATGTACTCTTGAGAGATTTAATCCTCAATTAAAAATGATCTCCCACTTTTAATTCTCTATGGATTCTCTTTTTGTCTGCATATCTCTTTTTTCGATCTTGAACTATTTCGATATTTTGTTTAATTTTATTCACAGTTCTTTCCATATATTGCAATGCATCAAGTCCAATAATCAATTTGTCTTCAGGTTGACTCCAACTGAGAAGAGTGTGGTATTTTTTTCCATATAATGCTTCAAAAGGACTCATATTAATAGAAGCTTGATAACTATTATTATATGAAAATTATGACAGATGCATAAAATACTCCCATGTTGTAGGTATGTCCATCACATACATGCATAGCATGTCTTCTAAAATATGATTGGTTATTTCAATTTCCTCATCTGTTTCAGGACAGTAAGTGGTACTAAAGTTCAATTTGGTACCCATTCCTCCAATAGATTTTTCAAAAAATTTGAATTAAATTTTGCATCTCTGTCTAATATAATAATTTTTGGAATTCTATTGAATTTCACAATATCTTTCATGAATACGTTGGCTACTTGAGTTGTGCAAAAAGTAGATTGTACTAGTAAACATTGTGTCGCCTTAGTTAAAGTGTCTACAACCACCATTATAGAATCATGTTGGTACTTGTTTGTAGGAAATCCAGTAATGAAATCTATGGAAACCACTTCCCATTTCCATTGTGGAATAGTTAAAGGATTCATTTTGCAGGATGTTCATGTTCCACTTTTACTTGTTCACATTCTAAACACGTAGCTAGATAATCAGCCACAATTTTTTTTTCATACGTGACCAAAACATGTTCTTCTTTAATGTTGAAATCAATTTTTGATAACTAGGATGGCCTGGATAAGGTATTTTATGATACTCATCTAAAATTTCATGTTTTAAGGATGTCACATTTGGAATATACAATCTTTTTTTATAATAAATCAGTCATTTCTAGTTTTTAGTATATCCCACAGCTTCATTTTTCTCCAATTTCTCTTGCAATTTTATATATTGTTGGTCTTGCATCAGCACTTCATGAATTTTTTCTCCTATCTCAAATTTCACACTGCTTCCTGCATTGGTCAAAATTTGATGAGCATTACTACTCAAAGCATAAGCAATCTTATTTTCTTTTCCTTTAATGTGTTTGATTTCCATATCGAACTCACTAAGGTAAGATAACCATCTAGATTTTCTATCATTTAAATCTCGTTGAGTAGATAATTATTTCAGACTTATGTGATCTATCATTAGTATGAACTTCTTCCCAACTGATAATGTCTCCACATCTTCAATGCATGTATAACAACAACTAGCTCTAAGTCATACACAATATAATTTTGTTCATGATTCTTCAATTTTCTTGACTCATATCCTATTTTGGAATTATCTTGCAACAATACTCCTCCTAACCCTTCTACACATGCATTTGTACACACTAAAAATTCCTTTTTTGGATCAACAATTTTCAATATGGGTGCAGTAGTTAGTTTCAGTTTTAATAGTTCAAAACTACTTCGACACTTTGTTGTCCATTAAAAATTTACTCCTTTTTTTCTAGAAGGAAGGGATAGGATAGGTTGATGCTGAGTATCCTTCAAAAAACCTATGGTATTATCCAGCAGTACCCATAAATGATCGTATGGCTAGTACATACGTGAGTACATGTCAATTCATTATTGCTTGTATTTTCTCAAGGTCTACTGCTAAGCCATGTTTTGAAATCACATGACACAAATACTGAATTTTATCCATGTTCAATTCACATTTAGTGAGTTTTTCATATAATTGATGTTCTCTAAGTGTTTGTAGGACTATTCTGGGATATACTCTCTGTTCTTCTTCATTTTTTGAGTACACTAGAATGTCATCAATGAACACTAGTACAAACTTCTCTAGATACGTGTGGAGTACACTATTAATTAAACACATGAATGTTGCAGGTGCATTTGTAAGTCCAAAGGGTTGGACTACAAATTCCTAGTGTCCATATCTAGTTCGGAAAGTTTTTTTGTTGATTTTCTCATATTTAATTCTGAGTTGGTGATATCCCATTCTTAAATAGATCTTTGAGAAGATAATAATGCCTCTCTCTTTGTCAAATAATCCATCTATCCTTGGAAAAGGATATCTATTCTTAATAGTTAACTTATTTAGTTGTCTGTAATATATAGGCATCCTGAATGTGCCATATTTATTTTTAACAAACAGAATTGGGGCTCCCCAAGGAGACACACTTGGTTTGATGTATCCTTTGTATAACAATTCTTGCAATTGTAGTTTCAGTTCTACTAGGTAAGGAGTACTTATTATATAGGGTGCTCTAGAAACAGGTATAGCTCCTGGTACTAGTTCAATTGAAAAATCAACTTCTCTTTTAGGGGGTACATAGGGGATTTCCTCTAGAAATACATCATTAAACTCTCTGATCACTACTAAGTTTTCCACAGCCTATTTTTCTATTTGTTGTCCCAATTCTTCCACTTGTACAACATATACTTGACAGCATTTTCTTGTTTTCATTTTTAGCCACAATGCATAAATTTGTCTCATAGATATTGGTTTTGGTTTTCCTTTCACTATCACAACTTTTCCTTCATTATATACATAGTGTAGTGTTTTATCTAAGCAATTTACTATTGCTTTCTTCTTCTCTAACGAGTCCATTCCTACTAACATATCATATGATTGCAGAGGAAAAATATTTAAATGAATTTCAGTTTCATATCCATTTAACTTTAAAACAGTTTTTGGGAGTTTATGGGTCACTTTTTTTTTTGTTCCTGTAGCTAACCTCACTAACAATGCTTGCAGAAATTTTTCTAATTTTAACTTACACTTTTCCACAATCTGTGGACTGACATTACTTAAATTTTCTCCTTTGTCTATCAAAATGGAAACAGGTTGTTCAGCAATCATACCTTCGATTTCTATCATCGTTTATTGGTGTTCAACCTAGTGATCTTGAAGTGCAGCATTGATCCTAGTATTTTTTCAAGCAATGTCGTTGAATATAGTTGGCTCTAATAATACTTGAATGTTCTGAATTGTTTTGTCTAGACATTCACATAACAATTGAGGTTCTCCACATCCCCAGCACTTGAGACGTTCTTTTATTTTTACATCACTTTCCTTCTTTTTTTTGTATCCATTTTTTTATACCCATTATATGGTTATGCTGGTTGGCTTTCTCCAATTTTATTAAATTTATTCCTTTGGTGGTTCTTCCAAAAATTTATCAAATATATTGGTTCTACTCTTTTTATATTTGAGTCACCCTTTCCCTTCTCTTTATTTAGCCAATTTTTCAGCTGATCATTTCTTTCTTTAAATTGTTGATAACATAGTCTTGCTTTACGAAAAAAATTATTCATTGTTTTTGGATTCTCAAACTCTATACTCTCCTTACAAATAGTAGATAGGCAATTTAAAAATTGTTGTACTTTGGATTTTTCTTCTATGATATAAGGAACATAGCGAATCAAGTTAGTGAATTTGGTCACAAACTCATTAATTGTGAGTTGTCCCAATCTCAGCGCATGAAATTATTTAGCTTTATCATCATAATATATATAATATTCCTAAATTAGCATGCGGCCAATTGGAATATTAAAGTTTTCTCTTATCATTCAGTTAGATGAATAAATTGGTAGGGAGACCCATAAATATCTTTAGTAGGAATAAAATCCCTCTTAATGTGAAAAGGGATCATCTTCATAGCTAGGTAAAACACCCTCATGTGTGAACAGGGGCTAATGCATATGGACAAGGTCAAGTTTTACCAAATCAACAACGCTCATATGGAGGGAGTGGATCATCAATGAGAGACAACGCAGTGTGAATGGGAGAAATTATCCATGATAGTAGTAACCCTAATGATTGGGACACAAGGTGAGAAGGCTCACATTGTTTATAAGGAGGGAAAGGAATCCATATATGGTTGTATTATTTATTATTGATTTTGTGGTCTGTATGACTTCTTGCACTCTCTAGTTGTTTAGCTAAGATTGTTGTGTTGTTTCGCACAAGGCATTCCCGAGCAGGTATCCCACCTCTTACCTTGAGGTAGCCTCTAGGAAGAGTATTGTACTATCATTTCCACACACTGGCATTCTTTCCAAGATTTATTCCTCAGTTACAACATAGTATCTATTCAAATTTGTGTTGTGTTGCAGGGTGTTGAAGTGGAGGGTTGAGAAACCCACTTTCCGAGCTAGTTTTTCAGGGGAGGAAGAATTATTCTCATTGGGAGATTAGTAAATGAGGTTCTTGTAATTTATTTCACATCTTGGCACCATGAAAACCTATTCCCATCATATACAGTGCATATTCCCTCTTTGACTGCGTTATTCTAGTGAGAAGTTGTAGTGGAGGTTTCAGTGCTTGTTTTGGAGGGTGAGATCTTCAATGTTGGGATCAGCCTTTCACTTGAAGGATATATTGGAGGAGATATATTCATTTAGATATCATTTTCAGCCATCTCCATCCAATTGATCAGTTTTAGCTACTATTCAACCCTAGGGCTGCATTTCGACATTTTTTACTTTTGGGTATTTTTGGAAACCCTTCCTGGGTTGTCTTGTAAAAGTGTTTGGGAGAAAATATCTCTAGTTCCACAACCTTTTGAGCTACATAATAGTATATATACATTTTCATATCAATTATGTAGCATTTTATGCCCTAAAAATGCATTGTTAGGGCTCATGGAAATTGTATGGTAGTATTTCTCATGTATTAACATATTTACCTATTGGAGGCTTGTTTTCTATTGCTTGAGTGATTTGATCCTCAGGATATTGTGCATATTATTTTTTGACATGTTTAATAATATGGTTGTACATTTTTCTCATGCAATGGTTTATTTATTTATTCACTGCTATTTCGTTATTTATGCACTATATTCCTGCTTTTCCCATTTGGGAATATTACAGTGGTATCAAAGCATAATCTTGACTCAGCCTGTGGATCTCAGCCATTATGCTATTAGAAGAATAAGAAGAAGGAGAAAGAGATCATAATGATGGAAATAATGAGCTTTATCTCATCTCTTTTCATATATAAGAGGGACCTCACCAAGGAGGTCAAGCAAATAAAAGTGGAGAAAAGCAATGAGACCATAATAGGGTTTGAAGATGAGGAAGGTCTATGTACTTTCTATCAAGAAAAAGAAGAACTGGTATTGAATAGAGCTCCAAAGAAACATGCTATGCCCTTTCCTTTTGAAGGAGAAGACAAGAGGCATGGAGATGGAGGGCACTTAGATCATGAGATTCTAAGTGAGTATCTTGCAGAATATAAGTCTCAACCTAGAGCTTTCAAGGACAATATAACTCTCCCACAGTTCATTCAGCTCAAAGAAGAAAGAAGACCTTGCAGAAATATATTTCTATTGCCTACATTTGATGGTTCATCCACATGTATACCAATAGCTTGGGAAATTAAGTTGGATGCATTCTTCCTGCTACATCTAGTAGTAGAGAGAGAATTTTTTGAGATTGCAGCGTTGTACCTTGAGGGTGAGGAAAACATTTGGTGGTTCAGCCATTTGAGTCAAGAAAGAGTGAATGAATATGCAGATTTTACTCAAATATTGATCAAGAAGTTTGACGAGAATAAATCAAAGGAGAAACTTCGAGCACCACTTGCTGCAGGAGCACTTACATCAAGAGAAAGAACACTTTCACCTTTGCAAAGTGGTCTTGATATCTTGACATTTAGATTCCCATGCACTATTCTGAAGATGCATGAGGAGGAAGAGACTTATAACAGTGTTGATGTAGCCATAGAAGAACAACCATCATCATCAATAGTTGGGAAATTCATCACACCGGAGGAACGAACCCTTGTAGCAGTACAAGATGTTCCCAATATCTACCAAGGCATGCCTCTAAAATTAGCTAACTTCATAGACATGGCCATATCATCTTCTTGGGGAGGTGAACGTGTTGGTGGATATGGATTGTGCACCAGAGTGGGTGTTTTGTGATATGAGTGTAGAAGTGCATTGGATGGGGTTGGAAAAAGACTCAAGTATTTCTAGTTTGACGAACCTTCTTCTTTCGAGTCACTAGAGCTACTAACTTTTGGTTCACCTTCAATATTATATCTAGGCTTTAGACAGATATAAATAAAATTTTCTAGTTCTTCGTGGTAAAATTTTCCACTACGCATAGTCACACCTCTTCAAGGCATTCAAGAAACATGTTCACATAGAGAGTGTTGTTTACATAATAGAATTTTCAGAAAAAACTTCAACGAGCGCAAAAACTTACCTCTAGGACCTTTGAAAAATCTTATTTTTTTCTTTAGAATATGACACAAATTGATCAATGGAAAATTTAGTTACGAATCCTCCCAAGACATGATCAACCCAATGATCTACAACATGGGTAATCTTATTGTCTAGATTTTATAAATTTTGGATCAATTCAGGAGTCCACTCAATGATTGCATCGTCCTTCACACAGGTATTGAATTCAGTCAATCACGACAACCACTCCTGTTTCTCATTTGAAAAGGAGAAAAATAATATCCCATGAATGTCTGTATATATGTATTTTTGTACCCACTTTTCCTCAGATAGATTAGTACTTTGATTCTCCTTGAGTGTGAATTCAAGGATCTTGCTATCTAGCCAATACTGAAATTCATTTCGCGAAGGATTCTACCACATCCAATCTTGCTTGAAATGATCTCGGTCCTAGAAATAGAACCATTTGTTGGCTTGAGGGGTCGTAACCTAGGTTCATAGTTTATCGCATGACCAACAAACCCTCCAACTACTAGTCCTTTTGGAGATGACCTTCTTGCGTATATCAAAGTCTCACTAGAAGCAGTATGGGGGGGGGGGGGGAATGCTGGAACTAGGTTTCTGCACCCTGAGGAAGAAAATAATGACATGGCCCAAGGCATATTGATTGCAAACTTATATCGATTATAAAACGATGTTCACAATATAGAGCAATGCTTATCATATTACAGATAGAATCATAGATCACTTTAGTGAAAATATAACATAACAGGACCAGATCCAGATCTAAACAATCTGTAATCACTTAATCAGATTCATTGATGTTTTCTACCATGAATGTAAATTCACGCATAAATAATATATTTCCTTGTGTAGATACAAATAATCAACATAGAGGAACTCCATCTAAATATAGACACAATAGATAGATAACTAAGATCAATAACACACTACTTTTGCAAAAATTTGTCCTTATATTAGCTTCAGGTCAATTCAATACATCAGAATTTACCCTTACACATTACCCTTCCGTGCACACAACCAGTGCAGTCTGTACATAGCCAGGACTAGGTCTCTGAGCATATAGCCAGTAGGAGCCTTTCTACCCAACCCAAACAAACCCTTACACAAGTATTACAGATGCATAAACATTCATATCATAATAGTATAACTTTAACTGAAGTTACTTCCTTAGACTCGATCTATCTATTTATATTATTTTTGCGCACATATACTATGGTCTCAAACAATGGTTGGAGGCCCACAATTCACCCTTAAACCCTGTTACATCAAACTAGGCACTTTAACTGACCCAAAAACCCTTTGACTCATTCATGCAATGTGCATATAAGGAAATTGTACAAAAAGATACCAAAAAGTGTACACTATTGTGGCAACCTTATAAGAGTATCAAAATTTGAATTTTTAATCAAATTTAGCCATATTCGAAGTCTCTCCTCATGATTCCTTCCATATTTCCTCACTTTTAGCACACTATTTAGTGTACCTAGACGTGCTTTATGAGTCTGTTATACTAGAATTTTCTCTAAAGCCTTTAGATCCTTATTCTCTAGTCTTGATTGCAACCTCGTATATGGTGGTGTGGTGTTACAATCAAATGATGAATATATTTAATCCAGTATTCATGATTTTTTTAATTATAAATATTTCATAGGTCAGAAGGAAGATGTTACAACTTCAAATGTTAAAGGGAAATTTTTAATAGGTCAGAGGAAGATGTTACAACTTCAAATGTTAAAGGGAAATTTTTAATTGATGTATCTATATCCTCTATCCATTAAGAGACCGATATTGTTAAAGCGGGGTCCCTTGGGGTTAATTTTGAGAAAGTTATGTATATGTTTGTTGTGCGCACCACGTGAAAGAGTGAAATGGGATTTGGGGCAGGTCAAAGTCCCTAATCAATGTAACAGGTTTCAAGAGAAAACCATGAGGCTCAAACCATGGTATCTATGTGCTAATATTAGTATAAATATAGATAGATCAGGTCAAGTGAAGATAGATTAATTTTTATGATGTATGTTTGTTAAAGATTTTGGTATAAATCTAGGTTTTTAGGTAGAAACGCTCCTGATGGATGTGTGCTCACAGACCTAGTCATTGCTATGAATGGACTTCATTGGCTTTGTGTGTGGAAGGATAGAGTATATTTAAAGACTTAATGTATTGAATTGTGGATTTCTTAATATAAAATACTGTTATGGAGAAGTGGGATGTGTTATGTGCTTGATGTCTTAATTATCTGATTAACTGTGAATCTATTTTTTTAATGCATATTTATTTATGTTTATGATTAAATGCATCTGCACAAATGAATAAAGTATATTATGTGTTAATTAGATTATTGATGAATAGATCTACTAAAAGTGTATCAATTTATTGTGCAAGAACCTATATATTGAAGTGTTCTCAGATAATCTACGACAAAGTTGATTTATTGTTCTGTTGTTCTGTTGTTGCGAGAATCTTTATATGATCTGTGATAATTTTGTTATAAAATTTTTTTTAGGGCCAACACATTAAAATCTTCCTCAATGTGTAGAAACCTGGTTCCAGAACCCCCCTATACTACTTCGGGTGAGATTTTGATTTGGGTAAGAAGGTCATTGCCAAAAGGGCCAGTAATTGGAGGGTTTGTTGGTTGCGCAATAAATCCAAACCTGGGACAAGACTTTTGAAGCCAACAAATGGTTCTGTTGCCAGGAATGGGATCATTTTGAGGGTAAATTGATGTTGTGGCATCCTACGGAGAGTGAATTACAATATTGACTGGATAGAAATATCCTTGACTTCTCCATTCAAGAGAATAGAAGTTATAAATTATCTATTGATGATTGGGTTCAAAAATAAATTTATACAGAAGTCCACGAGATAACTTTTCTTTCTTTGTGACTAAATTGCATGAGTGGTTGTCTTGAATGATTGAATTTCATACATGTGCAAAGGATGATGAAATCACTTAGTGGACTCCAAAATTGGTACAACAGTTACATAAGACTACCAATAACATTACCCACGTGATAGATCATTGGATTGATCATCTTTTGGGATGATTCATGTATGAGTTTTCTATTGATCAGTTTGTGTCTTAGTCTGAAGCTAAAAGAATGTTCTACAAGGGTCCGAGAGGTAATTTCGTTGGCTATTTGAAGTTGTGGATTATGATGCTATTGTGTGAATACGGTTCTCTGTGCGAGCATATCGTGTGAATGTACTGAAGAGGCCTGACTACGTGGAGCAGAAGAACTTACCACGCAGATCTAGAAGAAGGTTCTATTTACAGTCCTCTCAAGGGTATATATAATAGTGACGAAGAATCATAGACTAGTATCTCGGGTGAATCTACGCACTCTCAAGAAGAGGAAGTATCAGAAGATCAAAACAATCACAGAGTGTTGACCATAGTTTAGATCCCATTAGCTCCACTTCCAAAGTCATATCATAATTCATCCACTCCACCTCCACATCCACCTCCACTAGGCACAGATATGGCTTCTTCTATGAAGTTACCAACTTTAGGAGGGATTGGTAATGAGGATATGAAGCAATTCTGGTTTTTCAATGATGTTGTATGGAGAGCACAATAGGTTAATAGTGACAATGTTAAGAAAGTGTAGTTAGCCACAAATTTACAATACCACGCATTGGATAGGTATATAAGATATGTATCGAATAAACCTAATGAAACCATTGAAAATTTTAAGGATGCCCTAAAATAACAATTCAAGAAGCCAAAATCATACACACAATGTGTAGCAGAGCTGTAAGAGATTCACCAAGAGTTAAACGGATCAGTCTGGGATGTGAACCAAAGGTTAAAGTGCACCATCAGAGATGGTGGATTCACTACCAATGATACCCAACATAAGGAATGGCTTGTTGCTATGCTTCTCCCACATCTGTGCTGACCCTTAAGTCAAAAGAAGATTTTCACGCAGGTTGAGGCCGTAGAAATTGCAATGAAACTAGAAGTTGTGTCGGTACCCGCGATGATCAAAACTCAATAGATTCCAAGTTAGTTAGAAGAAATTCATTTCTAGATTGCAAATCCACACAAAGATAAGGGAAAGGATGTATGCACAGATGTATGCTTCATACGATGTAAATTTTCTAGGCATCATACTGATCAATTCCTCGTATTCAGTGATTATCTGCACGTTGGAGGACCTAGCTTGTTGAAGAGTCCAATTGGGCCGAGTAGAAAACCTGAATTATGTGCATAATTTTTCAGCCTATGCATTTGCACGTGAAAAATTACTGTTCAAGAATTGGGAAATATATGTATGAGCTGAAACGGTCATTTTGCAAGTTCTGCTAGTCACTGGGACATCATGAATAAAATTGTCACAATTTTGATTTGATGATGGATAAAGCTGAGTTGTACAGAATGTAGGCTAAACCTACCTTGCTAGCATCCCCATCTGGGTGTGGTGGATTCAAAACTAGAGAGTGAGGAGGAGAAGGAGGATCAACTGGCCGAGGAAGGGGATGGATCATCAGCTACAATTATGGAGATGTTGGTCATTATCAAAATGACTGTCAAAATCTAGCACGACAATCTTGGAATTATTGTATGGAGTTTGATCATGTAATTGAAGATTTTCCTGTTTAATTTTTAATACGCAAGAGAAGAAAATGCAGTCTCTGACAGAGAACATTTAGATGGTAAGGGTGGAGCTATGTGAAGAGGATCCTAGCGTGAATTTTGTCACTAAGAGTGGTATAGCCATTGGTGAGGACAAAGGAAAGAAGCAGGATGCTGATATTTGGATTCGAAAAGTGCTTGAAAAAATTGATGAATTCAATTTACAACACGAAAAAGACACGTTTGTAGAAGAAAACAAGGGGTTTGTAGAACCAAGCGCATTTACATCAAGTAGACCTATGTATGTGGCTGGAGTAGATGAAGAAATCAAGCAATTATTACAAGCTTGGATCAAACTATTGCATAATAAGAAGGCAATGGAGAATCTTCAAGAATTTATAGATAACTCTGGAGAAAAGGAACAAACTCAGATGGAACATAAATATGTCAATAAGATCTACAAGAATAAAATAAGAACTAGATGAGAGATGTGCTTGACTGCCCAGATCGGTGCCTATGAGATGGATCGGGTCATTCTAGATCTAGGATATGATGCAAATGTCTTACCCAAGAAAACTTGGCAGCACATGGGAGAGCTTAAGCTGGAGGGGTCTACTAGTATTCAGTTGCACATGGGGAATCAACAGAAAATCATTCCATTAGGAAGACTCTCACAAGTTCTAGTAGATATTGAAGGAGTTAAGGTGCTTACATATTTTTGTGTCATACATATTGTGGATGATACTGATCTTTATCAAAGGCTATTCTTTTTGGATTGGGCTATTGATATGGATGGCATCATAAAACTTAAGAGCGGAAGTATGGTATTTGAGAACAATGGAACTAGAGTTATAGTGCCCCTAGATCCTATAGAAGGTACAAGATATAAAGAATCAGTGTGCATGGATGATGATGTTGACCATATTTATAAGTTGACTGTGCGAGACAATGATTGGATCAACGTGAAAGTTAATGGAAGGCTTAATTTGGAGAAAGATAGTTCCTGCTTCTCATATTCATATGAGGAGTTGGAGAAATGGAAAAACCAGCTACATGCAGTATCTGTGTTGCGTTGCAACCGAGTGACTAGATCTCTTCACTGCATATCATCAGAGGTATGATAATTTCCATATTACGGTGGTTTAACTAACGTGAACATGCTTTTAGAATATCTTGAAAGGATTGTTCTAGAAGCACAAAGATTCCATGCATTGGATAAAGCGCTCCAATCTACCCCACCACGATGGTGGGAGACTCATAAAGGAAACTTGGGAATCTCGGAAGAATGTACCAGAATTATGAGACTTTCATTTGAATTTCCAACTACCAGAATGGAAGAGACATATTCCAGAAAGGGTGATCTGCATATACATCTAGCTAAATGGTACCTGAAAATGGAGCTGCGTTGAGGACCAAACGAGTGGTCTCCGCTGGCCGAAAGTTTCATTTTAACCTTCTGCTTTGAGAGTGGGTTTGATTTTTTGGGTAAGGCACTAAAATGTATTAAGGAGGTCATATTTGATACATCCAAGGTGAAGATAGAGTGTGCTTCACCAACATGGGATGCACAGATGAGGGATATCATGAATTGCAAAAATATCAAAGTTGAAGAAAGTGAAGAAAATCCAAGGAATATAAAACTCCTTGAGTCTGAAGGACAACACATAGTTGTTGGGCCTTCAATTATATTGCTATATGTCATAAAGCCTTTGAATATTTGAAAATTGAACATCGGATCTGAAGAACAAACGAAATTGCTAAAGATGAGAGATTACTGGGATGATGATACAGCAGGAAAGGTCGTCAAATTGTTGACTAAGTATCATGACCTATTAGGCACAAATTTCTCTTAGTTGAAAGAGATAATTGGAGAGCTTGGGGTCATGAAGATCACATTGACACTAAATGTGCGACCTATGAAGAAGTACCCGTATTGATTGAATCCAAAATATAAGCATAGTGTTAAGGAAGAATTGGATAAATTGGTTACTGCATGCATTATATAACCAGTGGAAGAGTATGATTGGGTGATTCCTATGGTGGTATAGGATGGTAATATTAAAGGAGAAATAAGGATCTGCATGGATCGACACAAATTGAATCATGCCTTCATTTTGATCCCTTCTTGACCCCATTTTCTGATGAGAACCTCGACAATGTACGAGGACAAGAGGCTTATTCATTTAAAGATTGTTTCTCAGGATATAATCATATTAGGATTGCGTGAGAGGATAGAAGTAAGACAAATTTTGCAATAGAATGGGGATATTTCATTATAGAGTCAGGTCGTTTGGATTGAAAAATGTGCCTACTATCTTCTTGCACATAGTAGTAGCTGCATTCAAGGAATACATCCACAAGTTCTTAGAAGTCTACTTTGATGATTGTACTGCAGTTGGGTTGTTGTACAAGCATGTATGAAGTTTACACCTAATACTAGATACTTGTAGGAAGTATCAGATCTCACTTAATCTGAAGAAGTGCATATTTTGTGTGCCATTCATGATATTGTTGGGTCATATTGTCTGCCAGTAAGGATTGATGATGGATCCCACGAAGATTGAAGTGATTGTGAATCTAGAAGTTCCTCCTAATGTCAAACAATTGCACTCAGTTTTTGGGCATACTAGATATTATTGGAAGTTCATCCAAATTTATGCATTGATCATTGTGCCCATGGATAAGTTTCTCAAGAATGACATGTCATTTTGTTGGGATGAAGTATGCCAAAATAGTTTTGAATTGCTGAAGGAGAAGATGGACACTGCACCCATATTGGTCTTTCCAAATTGGTCAAAGGTATTCCATGTCCATGTCAATGCCTCCTACATAGCACTTAGAGGTATTTTAGAGAAGCCAGGAGCTGGATGGATTAACCACCCTATTTCATTTTTGGAGTGGGAACCTATCAAGCACGCAGCTAATAAGAAAAGTGTTTCCATCGACTAGGGATAGTCGTTTCATACATATCCTAAATATCCTTGCCCTTGCCATCCACGTCGAGTCTGTGAAACTACACACAATTCTAAAAATATGTGGTGAAATGAATGTTGATATGGTTGTGCTACCAGTAGGGAAGCTCCACATGATCCACAACATAATTCTCGAAAAGCTCTAGTTCAGAGAGGACCGAGCCTACTGTGCTACCAAAGAATAACAATAACAGGCAAGATAACTTCAACAAAAATAACATATAGTGGAGTAGGGATTCCATGTAGCTAAGGTTCAGAGCATTGCCTTGGAAGCAAAGATTTATCAACTATGTAGTGATTTTCCAGTGGTCTCTACCTCAGTCGCACTTGCAGAAAAATTGTAATTTTTAGTTGCTGCATTCAACGCATAACGCAATGAAGTGAAAATTCTCATAGAATAATTCGAACAACAAATTGCAGAATTAGAGATGAATTTGCAGCTAGAAACACCACCAGAAGTCAGAGCACAATGTTCCATAAAGCTCAAGGCTGGGACAGATAGCATATCCATTGTAGTAAAAAAGTGTTGGTAGCTCTTCGATGAAGCCTTCAATGTCTGGACTTTGGTTCTGAATGACCCATTGGTGTTGCAGCTACACAATGAGTTGGACGTGAAAGAGAAAAAAAATTTAGACATAAGGATGGTGGAACCTACATTGGTGATGGCGCAAATATTGGTCTGCCTTCATTAGGCCCGATCTATTCAAATAATGATAGAATATTTGCATCACCATAAGAAACTTTCAGAAGAAAGGATATAGCCGTGGGTTGAGGCAGCCCTGCAATTTTCTCAAGCATAGGACGGTTCCCTGAAGAACCTTCAGTAGACCCAAGGTAACATCAATCTAGCAACTAAAGGGCCGACAACTACAAAATTAAAGAACGAAGCATAGGGAGTTGCTGCTTAGAGTGTCGAGGTGGTCTTATCACTAAAGATCTCTATTGAAGCGCTCAATGTGAAGATGAAGGAGTCCACCCCACAGTGACTCGAGACGAGTCACGAGTTTGTGTTGTTGGCCTATTAGAGAGGGGTCCCCTAGGGTCAATTTTGATAAATTTTTGTATATTTTTGTTGTGCGTGCTGCGCAAAAAATTCAAATGGGCTCTGGGGCATGTCAAAGTCCATAATCAATGTAATGTGTTTTAAGGGAAAACCATGAGTCTCAAACAATGGTTTGAGAGCATGGTATATGTGTGCTAATATTAGTGTAAATATAGATATATCTAGTCAAGTGAAGATAGCTTATGTTTTTATGATGTATGTGTGTTAAATATTTAGTTCTAACTCTGGCTTTCTAGGTAGAAACTATCCTACTGGTTTTGTATGCAGAGACCTAGTCGTGGCTGTGTATAGACTCTGGTGGCTCTATGTGCAGAAGGATAGGGTATATTCAAATATCGAATGTATTAAATTGTGGATCTCTTAAATAAAATATTGTTCTGGTAAAGTGGAATTTCTTATGTGCTTAATGTGTTAATTATCTAATTAATTGAAAATATGATTTGCTGATGGACCTGTACGTCTGTTTATGATTAAATGCGTCTACGTGAATGAATGGAGTATATTATGTGTGAAGTACATTTTTGATAAATAGATCTACTAAAATTGTATCTATTTACCGTGCATGAACCTATATACTGAAGTGTTCTAAGATAATCTGGGACAAATTTGATTTATTGTTCTGTTGTTCTAAGGTTGCACTCATATGTATATGATATGTGATAATTATGTTATAAGTATGTTTTAGGGCCACCACATTAATTTCTTCTTTAGGGTGTGGAAACCTGATTCCATCACCGCCCCACACTGCTTCGGGTGAGACTTTGATCTGTGCAAGCAGGTCATTGCGGAAAAGGCAAATAGTTGGAGGGTTTGTTGGTTATGCAATAAATCTGAACCTGGGTCAGGAAACTGTTGAGCGGTCGAAAAGGTATGAATTCACTATGTTTTTTCTCATTCTTTTACTCTAAACATAATTCTTTTTACCCTAGAAAGATGATTTATTACAAGAATTATGGTAGAATTGTAAAGATTTATGTTTATTATAAAATGATGACTAAAGATTGATTTTTGTTGCTAAAAACAAGAATTAGATGAGGTGAACATCCATATCAGAGGTGAGGCTGAGATAAATGCAACTGTTGTTCCTCAAGCATTAGACCAAATCCTACAAAGGACAAGGAAATCCGAATGCATCGCTAAGAAAAGGTAGGGGACAACTTGACTTCAGTCAAAGTAAATCATGTGATAACTAAATGAAGGGAAGTGAATCCCTCAGGATCCTTTGATCTTGAGGGATCACTGTTCAAGCCTCATCTTATTCCTTGTCTTGTCCGTTAGATTTTGATATATAAGGAAACGCCTTTAGTGATTAGGGGAGATTGGATATTCTTGGATTCAAACATTTCTTTTGTAATATTTCGTTTTATTGACTCTCGGCTTTAGATAGCGATCTCTGTAATACTCTATGTTCGATTAACATAAAGGTGCATTTCATTTCATCTTTCAAGTTCTGAAGTAACCCAGTAGTGTTTCACTGGTGCTAAGGGCCCGAACCTGGTGGAATTACTCTTTTGTTTGTATTTCTATCCTTTGTTTACTGTCATATGATACTTGTGTTTAGATTCATTATGATTACAGAGTTGTTTGACTGTTGTTGGATTAAATTCAGATTTGCTGTGAGTGTTAATGAATTTCACTACTATTCTATCTCAGCAAGAATCATATTTATTGTATTATTCCTCTTGCTATATTTTATAAAGCTTTGGTGTTCTATATTTAATTCTGGTTGTTGTTCCATTGGTTTATGGTTCATTCCATTGACTGTTTCATAGTGTTGGCTGTCGACAGGGTTAAAGTATTAAAGAAGATCCATTGCTTGATTGCATTAAGTTTATATTTTTTGTTCAATTAATGTTTGTTGTTCCATTCATGTTTATTGTTAATTTATGATTCTTAGATTCAGATTAGCAGAGAGAGTGTTTATAGTTGTTGTGTACACATAGGAATTACGAGTTGTTGTTCCTTTCCAACTCTTGTTATTAGAAGAAGTTCTTTTCAATTATTTGTATCAGCAAGTAGTTCAAGTTTGATTTCATTTTGATTTCTTAAAGGACAGGACCATCAACTATAGAGGACATTGGTTACTACTTCCAGGTTCCCAAATTGATTTCCTTGTCTCAGTGTGATTTCAGTTGCATCAATTTCTAAGGGAATTAGTTATTGTTACTGCATCCCTGATTGATGTTTTGCAGAATGAGTGGTTAATATTTCAGAGTATTTTCATTCATGTTCCTATAATTAGATTTCTTTACAAGCATCTGTTTACTCTTGTATCTAGCATACTATACGACATATTTCATAGCATTACTCTTAGTTAATTGAAGTCTCAGACAGAGTACACTCTTGAAATAAAAATTCGCTCCTAGATTGATAATTGATGTGAGATAAATAGGTGTTTAAAAGATACCTTTTATGCGTCAACATATTGTCGCCGTTGCCAGAGAGAGTGTATGCCATTTCAAAGGAGTGATGCACAATTGATTTTCTTCTGCTCACGAAGAATTGGGTATTAAAGACGGAAGGTAAGAACCTGCGCACTGGGCAAGGAACACACTTGCTCACAACCCGCTTCACAGCAGAATTAGGTAAGCTTATTTCTTTAGGTAGGACTGAAGGCTTGTTTTCTTGAATGAATAAACCAGCTAAGCAAAACAAAATTCCTCCTAAACCTAAAAAACCTAAGGGTCCAGTGACCCTTGGGCGAACAACTTTTATTGACGAAATACTTAAAAATACTGAATATCAATCATCAGTAGGACCTAGGAAAGTCATATCTAGATAGCCTACTAGTTCCCTTTAGGCCACAGAGTCACCATCTGAAGCCTTTGCTGAGATACATAGTCAAACAATGGGAATTGAGCAAGATTACCAAGAAATTGAGAATCCCTGCCTAATTTCCCCTCAAGAAGGAAACTGTAGTAATCTCCTTGAAGGAGAAGGGGAAACAGGAGAAGCAGAAGAACCAAAATCTCCCGTTGAAATAGTCCAAATTGTAAGCAGTCCAGATAAGGGAAGTTCTGTTAAACTCATTCAAAACCAAGGTCCTGAATCACCTCAAACAGTAGGACAACAAGGAATACTTATTGTTCTAGACCAGGGAAGTGTTGTCAATACCATTCCTACTCCTTCCAGTCAGCCTAGGAATTCCTTTGAAATCCCAGAAGGATATTGGCACATCTTTGACCAAATAGCCCAGAACCAAAACGAGAACCAGCAAACCTCTACACTGCAATATCCTATAGTAGATACTGTCATTAATGCACCTATGAGAGCCATTCCTCTCCAACATATTCCCACATTTCATGGCTTAACATCAGAAGATCCAGATGCATTTATGTTCAAATTCGATGTGTTATGCACGGGGTATGACTATACCACTAATCCCCAAAAATTAAAACTATTTCCTTCTACATTAAAAGGAGCAGCCTTACGATGGTTTATGGGGTTAGGTGGGAGTGTCATAGCTGATTGGGATCAGATGAAAGCTGCATTTTTAAATAAATATCAAGATTATTGTAGGTGTCAGGAAATAAAAGATGAAATATTCCAAATGATAGCAAAACCAAATGAAACCCTGGAAGAAAATTTGGAACAGTTTCAATACAATCATCAGAGATCTCCTTATGCATCCTTACCCTTACCTGATAATGTGTTAAAAACTACATTAATTAGGGGAATGAAAGATCAAGGGGTTGAAATGTTGAATATAATGGGAAAAGGTGATGTATATCAGGAAAGCTATGCTAACATCATTGATTTGTGTATCAGGAGTTCGAGGGGCAACAGAAGGCTAAAATCAGCAGAACGTGACATGATTAAAAGGGACAACAAGACCTCCAATGAAGGTGTAACTCGTGCAGAGATTGGAAACTTGCTGGAAGATTTTAAAACATATATACTAGGGACTCTAACAATGCAGTTCGACATTATTCAAGACAAACAAAAGCAAGAAGAAGCAGAGAAAAAATTTTCAGTATTCTGTCGTAGATGCAGGAAGAAACATAGCCACAAAGAGTGCCTGCTGGATGTAATCAAATTTTGTGCCATTTGCACAAAATATCACCCCACAGAAGGATTTCCCTCGCTTCCTGGCCTTAAAGCTGTTTATAAGGAGGAAGAAGAAGAATCAAAAGTGGTATGTCTACCTAATTAGCACCGACAATGGCAGCTACGACGATTAGGTATGCTAATTGATCCATTTTCTTCTTTTCAGCCTCCTCAATATAATTCTCAACAATATAATGGAATGTGGAAAAATCAACCACCTTTCCCCAATTGGTCACAACAGCCATTTCCTACATCATCATGGCCAAATCAAACAAATAAAATTAATTAGCCAAATTTTCCTTTTTGCCCACCGTTTTTGCAAAACAATGCTTATCCAACACAATGGTCCCCCTCTACTTCCCAGAGTCAGGCCTAGCAGTCAAACTGGAAAAGACCTACAAATCAGCCAGCTAGAACAATTGCCCTCTCTCATCCTACACTGCCAGCTCCCTATACAAACCCCCAGACCAACTTAAGACCAAAACTCCCAACCTAGACCAACCCAAACCCAAACAATAGGCCAGTTCAGTCTGTCTAAATAATGGAACCCCAAAAATTAGAAATTGAACTGAGGGAGTGTAATTACCTTCAATTAAGGTCCGGGCGTATAGTAGAAATAGAGAGAAACAAAAATGTTCATATTTAAGATCTGTTACCTATAGAAAAAACATTACAAAAAGAGAAGGAGGTTCAAAAATAAGATAAACAACAAGTAACAACCTCTTCTCCACCATTCCCAGAATGATTAATCATACCGCGCCCATTAGAACATCCTAATTTTGATCTTCTATGAGAATTAAAAAATTTGTGTATAAAAATCCCTCTCCTCCAAGCTATCCAAGACATCCCTATTTATACAAAAACCATTAGATAATTGTGCATAAAGAAGCCAAAGAGGAGAACAACCACCAACCCAATTGTGCAAATAGTCGGTACTCTATCTGACTTATTATCAGGAATGGAAACACTTATAAGATATGAAGACCCAGGAAATCCTATAGTGACAGTGCAAATCAATGGGAAATTGTTCCCAAATGCCTTAGTAGATTTGGGAGCTGCAATCAATATCCTAACAACCACCACTTGTCAAAAACTTGGCATTACATCGCTAGAACCAACAACAACCTTATTGGAATTGGTTGACCGATCGGTAGTCAAGCCAGAAGGGACACTACAAGATGTAATGGTATCTGTGGATTCCTGGGAATACCCTGCTAAATTCTTGGTTATCAACCCAAAGAACCGGTTAGATGAACCCGTTAATCCTAGGTAGACCTTGGTTGGCAACTGCTGATGCTTATATTGGATGTCGACAAGGCAACATGACAATAATTGTTGGAAATGTTGTCATTGATGGCAAATGAGATGACAAAGGAGGAACACCTGAAACATTATTCAAGGAGATGAGGAGGCAAAAAGAGATATAAGGAGCAACAGCAAGGAGCACAGACCTGCTTAGAGAACTGCATAGGCTGCATAGGATGGTAAAATAAAGGAGAAGGGTTAATTGATTGTGTAATTCGAGTATATTTGTGCCTTGTAGATTTAACCATGTTTGAATATATTCCTGATGAATCCTTGTGAAAAATAAGAACCCCGTGATGGAGTTATGTGTATATAGGCCGTTGAAATCTTAGTGGAACACAGATTAACTATGTCAAAATTATGAACCGTGTGAGCTCTGTGTAATTGGAATAAATTGATGTTACTAAGAATCATTTGTTATGCTTAGCCATCCCTGTAGAAGAATTTAGAGGGATCGTCGTTCAAGGGGTTAAACTGTGTGCTAGACCTTGACTTGTATGAGTGACTGGACAGAATAAATGAGGAATAGTGACGATATCTACTCAAGAATTGAGACGATACAGAGGAAGGGTTTCAGTCGAAGATGGAGGTTATAGAACAGAGGTGCAAAAGAAATACAAGTGGGCAGAGTTAAGTCGAAATGGTGTATTGAGGAGTAGAACCAGAACCATGAGAGCAGAACCGTGAAGGAGGAATAATGAACGCGGTTTGGAGAAAACCCGGGGGATTTGATCGCACTTCCCTTGCGGAATAAGCGGCAATTCAGATTTCAGAGCGATTCAACAGGTTGGCCGACATCTGGCTCCAAGGGCTCGGGGAAAACCGCCTCCATTGTGTGCCGTCGCGCGTTATCGTTCAGACATCTCCACCGAGTGATATTCGTTGGATCAACCAAAGTGATGCAACGTGTCGTCAGCCGTTGGATGTGGGAGGTCGTTGGCGCTGGGCCCCAGATCAAATTATGATGATTGGGACTGTAAAACTAAGGTTGTGGAATTAACCGAGGTATGCATAATTCGGTTACATTGGCAGAGGTTAATCGTATATATTGGGTGGTAAATATTTATGGATGTCAGGTTGTTTGTATGAATTAAGTTGCAAGGTGAACAAAATGGAGAGCGAAAGTCAATTTAATTAAGCTCCGTGAATCCAATGTAATTTTGTGATTTAATTTAATAAAGTGGGTCTACTCAAAGGTTGGCTCCGCGTATGCCTGGAGCATTGATGCTTATTTTAAACCATACATAGTTAAATATAAAATCCCAAGTCGAAGATTGAGATATGAAGTCTAGAACGAGTTAAGTTGGTAATATTTGCCATGGTCGAGCTCAGAAATTGTAACCGGAGTGTGGACTAAAAGAAGTGTTGTTAATAAAGGGAGAGTTAAGCAAAAATTCACCATATATGTGATGTGTGGAAACCTGGTTCTTTAACCAATTCTAAATTGATTGGTCCGTGTTGATTCGACTATGGTTTAAGCCATATATTCTTCAAGGAGGTAAACTTCAGCATAAATTTGAAACTGCTCAGATTGGAAATTGGGTTAAGTACTAAATTGAGTGCAGGTGATTTTATGTGCAAAGTAAGTTTGAATTATTTAAATTTCCAGCCCAGAAAATAGAGTATTGAAATTGCTCAGATCGATAGTAGGATTGAGTACAAATTTGCTGTTTCCATTTTATATGCTCACAGAAAGAGGAAGTGTGATACCTGATAGAGGTAAACAAAGATTACAGAATTGAAGAGATGTACAAAAAATGGATTCAAAAGTACAGTGAACAGGTGGAATATGCAAAATACAGTGAAAAAAGTATGCAGGACAGTTGCATGACTGCTACAGAAAGGACAAAACCAGCTAGCCAAAGGCTGAGTGAAGTTTATATAATGTAACTGTAAATGTAAATGCTTTATTTGTTTTATATTTTTTGTGATGCAAAGGCAAGTATCCTAAGGAAAAGAAAACCTCCCACTGTAATTTTTACATATTGTTATATTTTTTAATAAGTTGGATAAAGAATTGAGAAGGAAGAAGTCAAAGAGTCACGGCTGGTCACTCAAAATTCCTTGTGAAATACAAACAGTCATGTGAGGAACTCTATATATAACTTGATATGGATAAGAGAAGAGAGAGTAAGAATAGAGAATGAAAAGTATAGAAGATTTAGGCAGAGAAGATAAGGAAGAGAGGAGAAGAAAGAAATGCTACAGAACAGAGCCGATATCTGAGGTAAATCAGCAAACACTTCTTGTGATAAATTGAGGAAGTTGGAGCTTCCCTATCAAGTTGAAGCTTGATAGTTGTCAGTTGTAGCTGACTGAGGTTGGAGCCTCCTGTAGATTGGTGCCTGCAGAAAATTGACGGGAGTTGGAACTTCCTTGCAATTTGTAGCTTGTAGAATCAAGGTTGGAGCCTCCTGTAGGTTGGTGCCTGCAGAAAAACAATGGTGAGAGGGACTTGGAGCTTGCCTTTGCATCACAACAATAATAAGATGTGGTTTTCTCCCTTTATGGGTTTCCACTTATATCTGTTGTCTCTATCTGTGATGCCTGTGTGCTGAGATGATTTATCAAATCTACTTAATGTTTACTGCTCTCATACTAAGTTTAATGTCACATTAATTAAATATTTGCTGCAACATATTAATTTTGTTCACATACTAAGGTTGAATACAAAAGTAAGCTGCAAATAAGCTGGTGAAAATTTAAAAAGCTCATGTATGTATTGAACTAATTCACCCCCCCCCCCCTCTCAGTTCAACTAATAATTCAACAATTGGTATCAGAGCGGGTTCCTTTGTACCAGTTTAACAATTGAAAGGAGATTCTAGATTCTTAGGATGGCTACTAAAGAAGGATGCTCAACCAATAAAGCCCCTTTCTTTACAGGTGCAAATTATGCCTTCTAGAAAATCAGGATGAGGACATACATAATGTCTCTAGGAATAGAAGTCTGGGGTGTTGTGGAATTAGGATATACCCCAAAGGTAACTAACTCAGGGAAAGAATCCAAACAAGATTTTGTAGTTAACACAAAAGCCATGAATGCTATCTTGAATGGATTGTGTGAAGCAGAGTTTATCAAAGTAATGCACAAAGAAACTACCAAAGAGATGTGGGATACTCTGGAGAACATCCATGAAGGAGACAAGAAAGTAAAGACTGCCACAATTAAAGTCTATAGAGCCCAGTTTGAGAACTTAAAAATGAATGATGATGAAGACATTGACAGTTTTTTCCTAAAAGTTGCGGAAATTGTTAACAATATGAAAACTCTTGGAAAAACCATGCCATAAAGTATAATTGTGCAAAAAAGTCTAAGATCTCTTCCATCCAGGTTTAATCCCAAGGTGTCTGTAATAGAAGAAACAACTGATTGGGAGAACTTGACCATGAACCAACTACTTGTAAATTTAACAGCATACGAGATGACGCTCCCACAGAAGAAGCCAAGTACGAGAGAGGCAGCCTTTAAAATAGAAAATAAGAAAGAAGAACAGGAAGATATATGCTCTTGCTCGAATGAAGAAGAGGCAAATTTTGTCAAGAAATTGGATAGAGGCTCAAGTAAATAAAAAGGTAAAATTATTTTAAAATTTTTTAACTGTGGAAGAGTGGGACACTATGCTACTAAGTGTCCTCACAAGAAAGTAAGGAATCAGGCTCAAGAAAGAGAGAAAATTGCATCAAAAAACTGGCAGAAAGGAAAGAAGTTCAGCAAAGAATCCTTCTATGCTCAACAAGACAACAATGCATCTGAAGACTCAGATGAACCTTCAAGTGAAGAAGGAACCTCTGAATTCTTATTGATGGCCATATAAGAACTTGAAGGTCTCCTGCTATAAGATGAAGAAGAAGAAGGTGAAGTCGACCTTGAGGGGGAGCTAAGAAGTGCTCTGGAAGAGATTGATAGACTCAAGCTGAAATGCAGAAAACAAAAGGACATTCTCCTCAAGTATGTATGAGAAGAACAGAATTCAGAAGTCCTTATGCAGCTAAAGATAGAGCTTGAAGAATCCAAGAAGATAGAGGACATGTTACTTAAGAAAATCAAGGAGAAAACTCAAGAACAAGAGAAGTTGGAAGAAGAAGTAGTAGGTCTCAGGAAGAAAATATAAAATGCTCAAAGGAAAGTGGTTATAAATTCTTCTCAAACAAAAAGCTCTAGTAAGTTGAATGAAATTCTGGCTGCTCAAAGATCTCCTATGATAAAAATTGGAATAGGCTATGAAGGAGAATCAAGTAAAAGCAAAGAAAAGGAAAACAGAGAGATTATTTTTGTAAAAGCAAAGAAGGATGATGAAGCAGCTCAAACAATTCCTACAAAAGAAGAAACATGTAATGAGGAAGATAGAGATAAGAAGAAACCTCTAGTAACAAAGAATGTAGTAAATACTAAGACAACAGGAAAAAGATCATATGCCCCTGAGTATGTCAAATTTGGAAGCCATCAAAGGAGATTCTTCCCTTCTATAAAGAATGCCACCTGTTATGTCTGCCACAAGCTAGGACACATTGCTGCATACTGTCATGCAAGGAGGAGTGATTCAAACCAGCAAAAGATGCAAATAGTGAAGAGACTATCTCAAGCAAACAAATGGAGAAGACAACCTTACATCAGGTATGCAAACAGTTTCTATGGTTACTGTTTTTATTGTAAGGAATTTGGCCATAAAATCATTGAGTGTAGAAAATATGGACAAAGATTGATGTTCAACACCTCAAGGAGGTTTATGAATCAAAGAAATTTTGTTCATACTCACAATTCTGCAAAAATTATGATCAAATGTTGTGTATGAAATCAAGTTGGACATATGCCTTCCAAATGTCCTCTGAAAGGATGTGATTCATCATCTCACAAAAGATACCAAACAAAAGGATGCTTCCAGTGGAAAAAGAAGGTGAATAAGTGTGACCTGGCTCTAACTGCTCAAGATCTGAAAAGCCAATGGTATCTAGACAGCGGCTGCTCAAAACATATGACTGGAGACTGGAGAAAATTTATAACTTTTGATGAAAAGAAAATTGGTAATGTTACTTTTGGCAATGATAAATCAGGAAAAATCAAGGGAAAGGGCTCAGTCAGCTTAGATAATGGCAGAGGTAAGGCCCAAGATGTACTATTTGTAGATGGGCTGAAAGCAAATTTGCTGAGTGTCAGTCAAATGTGTGATAAAGGCTGCGAAGTTCTTTTCAAAGCACAAGATTGTGAAGTCAGATCAAGCACCACAGGTAAGACTCTGCTCAAAGGAGTTCGAACAGAGAGTAATGTTTACATTGTGAAAGAGGAAGATGAAGCATGTTATCTTAGCAAACTTGAGGAGTCATGGTTATGGCATAAAAGATTGGGACATCTCAGCTTCGATCACATCATCAGACTAAGCAAGAAGAAAGCTGTCAGAGACATGCCAGAAATAAAGAGGCCTTCTAATACCATATGCAAATCATGTCAATTAGGCAAACAGACTCGCACATCCTTTAAGGCCAAAGATGAGTTATCAACAAGAAGACCACTACAACTTGTGCACATGGACCTATGCGGACCTGCAAGAACTAAAACACCAAGTGGAGAATCCTACTTCATGCTGATAATAGATGATTTCTCCAGAATGACATGGGTTGCATTTCTCAAGAATAAATCAGAAGCTCTAGACAAATTCAAAATATTCAAAGCATTAGTAGAAAATCAGATAGGATGCAAACTAAAATGCATCAGATCGGACAGAGGAGGTGAATTCACAGACCATGACTTTGCATATCTATGCAATGAATATGGCATAAAACAACAATTTACTATTGCAGGGACACCTCAGCAGAATAGAGCAGCAGAGAGACAAAATAGATCTGTTCAACAAATTTCTAGAGCCATGATGCAAGAGAGTAATATTCCTCAAACCTTCTGGGTAGAAGCAGTACACACAGCAGTGCATATCCTTAATAAAGCTCACTTAAGGCCAAGCAGTGACAAGACTCCTATGAACTATGGCATGGAAAGCCAACTTCAATCAAACATTTTAGAATTTTTGGAAGCAAGTGTTATATAAAGAATAATGATGAAAATCTTGGGAAATTTGATGCAAGAGCAGATGAAGGGATTTTTCTAGGATATGCTTCCAAAAGTAAAGGGTACAGGTGCTACAACAAGACTCTTCGAAAAATAGTTGAAAGTATTGATGTGAGATTTGATGAAGAACTTCCAAACAATATAAGAGATACAGATTGCTGCAGTCCATCAGACAACCATGAAGAAGAAAACCAGAATGATGATGAAACAAGCAAGACAATAGAAGATGCAGAGCTGAGCTCGAAAGCCCCCTCAATATACACTCAGAAGAATCATCCTGAAGATCAGATCATAGGAGACAAGAAAGCAGGGGTCCAGACAAGAAGGCAGCTAACAGAGCAAACAAAAGAGGTATACATAGCCATGTTATCACAGATAGAGCCAAAGAGATTTGAAGAAGCCTGCAAGGACAAGTCTTGGGTAAAGGCAATGAATGAAGAATTGGACCAAATTGAGAAGAACAATACCTGGGAACTAGTTCCTAGACCAATTGAGAAAAATATCATTGGCTCAAAATGGGTATTCAAGAATAAAATGAATGAGCAAGGACAGGTAATCAAGAATAAAGCCAGACTAGTTTGCAAAGGATATTCACAAATTGAAGGACTTGATTATGATGAAACATTTGCTCCTATAGCTAGAATGGAAGCCATCATAATGTTTCTGACCTTTGCATGCTACCAAGACTTCAAGGTATACCAAATGGATGTGAAATCTGCATTTTTGAATGGAGATCTAGAAGAAGAAGTCTACATGGAACAACCAGAAGGTTTCTCTTTAACAGACAAAGAAGACTATGTGTGCAGACTGAAGAAGGCTCTATATGGACTGAAACAGGCTCCTCATGCTTGGTACTCAAGACTGGATAAATATTTGCAAAAACAAGGCTTTAAGAGAGGTGGAGTAGACAACAATCTGTACATAAAAGCCCATGAAAATGAACTCCTGATTGTTGTAGTATATGTTGATGACATTATGTTTGGAAGCAATGGAGAAGAACTAGCAAAAGGATTTGCTGATGAGATGAAAACAGAGTTTGAGATGTCTATGATTGGAGAGCTCAGTTTCTACGTAGGACTTCAAATTCAACAAGGGAACACAAGTACGTTCATCTCACAAGAAAAATACTTAAAAGAAATGTTGAAAAAGTTCAAAATGGAGGAATGAAAACCTGTGTCAACTCCCATGATCATGGGATGTAAGTTATGTGATGATGATGGATCTGCTGATATAGATCAAAAACTCTACAGATCCATGATAGGAAGTCTGCTTTATTTGACAGCATCAAGACCAGACATCATGCTAGCAGTAGGACTAGTGGCGTGATATCAAGCAGCACCTAAACAAAATCACCTTCTTGCAGTAAAAATAATATTAAGATATCTACAAGGAATAGCACTGTATGGGCTTTGGTATCCTAAAGGAAAAAAATTCACTTTGACAGCATACACAGATGCAGACTGGGCCAGTTGTGTGGATGACAGGAAAATTACAAGTGGAGGTGCATTCTATTTAGGAGAAAGTTTGGTGGCATGGTTAAGCAAGAAACAAACATCTATCTCCCTATCTACAATAGAAGCGGAATATATAGCAGCAGTCGCATGTTGTAACCAAGTCATGTGGATGAGGCAAACCCTCCAAGACATGAAGGTGAGCACTGATGAACCTATCTCAATAAAATGTGATAATACAAGCGCTATAAGTATATCTAAATATCCTGTACTTCACTCAGAAACCAAACATATCCCAATTAAGTATCATTTTCTTCGAGAACAAGTGGCTCAGAAGATAGTTAAGCTGGAATATGTACCAACAAAAGAACAGACAACTGATATATTTACCAAACCTATTGCTAGAGAACCATTTGAATATTTTAGAGATAAACTAGGGGTAGTATCTGTAGATGCTACTCTCTAATATAAAGAGAAAGCACAGTTTCAGGGGGAGAACATAAATGAAAATATCATTCCAGTGGGAGATCAGCCAACAAGGGAAGCATGAAACAGGTCCTCAGGATCAAAGGATTATGGAAAGAATATATCCAGCATAAAGGAGTCAATGAAAAGGCTAAAGGCTTAGTATTTTATATTTAATCCATAGTGTGGAGGAGAAGGGTACAAAGTCAGAAGATGTCAGAGAGAGCAAAAGAACGAAATGTTGAAAAAGGATAAAAACACAGGATCAAAGGATAAAGTCTACACTAAGAAATTTGCAACCCCTTGCCATTGATTTCAAAGGGGGAGGAAGAGATAGCAATAGAAGGAAGGGTCCTAAGAAGAAAATAGAAGAAGTATATTGCCATCAATGCCAAAGGGGGAGACTGTTGTAAATGTTGTCATTGATGGCAAAGGAGATGACAAAGGAGGAACACCTAGAACATTAGTCATGGATCAGAGGAGGCAAAAATATAAGTAAGGAGCAGCATCAAGGAGCATATACCTGCTTAGAGAACTGCATAGGCTGCATAGGACAGTAAAATAGAGGAGAAGGGTCAATCGATTGTGTAAATCGAGTATATTTGTGCCTTGTCGATTTAACCCTGTGTGAATATATTCCTGATAAATCCTTGTGACCAATAAAAACCTCGGTGATGGAGTTATGTGTAGATAGGCTGTTGAAATCTCAGTGGAACACAGATTAACTATGTGGAAATTATGAACCGTGTGAGCTCTATGTAATTGGAATAAATTGATGTTACTGAGAATTATTTGTTATGCTTAGCCATACCTGTAGAAGCATCTACAGGGATCGTGGTTCAAGGGGTTAAACTGTGTGCTATACCTTGAGTTGTATGAGTGACTGGACATAATGAATGAGGAATAGTGACGATATCTGCTCAAGAATCGAGACGATACAAAGAAAGGGCTTCAGTCGAAGATGGAGGTTGTAGAACAGAGGCGCAGAAGAAATACAATAGGGTAGAGTTAAGTCGAAATGGTGTATTGAGGAGTAGAACCAGAACCATGAGAGCGGAACCACAAAGGAGGAATAGTGAATGCGGTTTGGAGAAAACCCAGCGGGTTTGATCACACTGCCCTTGCGGAATAAGCGGTAATTTAGATTTCAGAGCAATTCCACAGGTTGGCCGACACGTGGCTCCAAGGGCTCGGGGAAAACCACCTCCATTGCACGCCATCACGCGTTATCGTTCGCGCATCTCCACTGAGCGATATCCGTTGCATCAACCAAGGTGATGCGCCGTTTTGTCAGCCGTTGGATGTGGAAGGTGATTGGCGCTGGGCCCCAGCTCAAATTATGATGATCGGGACTGTAAAACTAAGGTTGTGGAATTAATCGAGGTATGTGTAATTTAGTTACATTGGCAAAGGTTAATCGTATATATTGGGCGGTAAATATTTATGTATGTCCGGTTATTTGTATGAATGAAGTTGCAAGGTGAACAAAATGGAGAGCGAAAGTCAATTTAATTAAGCTACATGAATCCAATTTAATTTTGTGATTTAATTTAATAAAGTGGGTCTACTCAAAGGTTCTGCGTATGCCTGGAGCATTGATGTTTATTTTAAACCATACACAGTTGAATATAAAATCACAAGTCGAAGATTGAGATATGAAGTCTAGAACGAGTTAAGTTGGTAATATTTGCCATGGTCGAGCTCAGAAATTGTAACCATAGTGCGAACTAAAAGAAGTGTTATTAATAAAGGGAGAGTTAAGCAAACATTCACCATATATGTGATGTGTGGAAACCTGGTTATTTAACCAATGCTAAATTGATTGGTCCGTGTTGATTCGACTATGGTTTAAGCCATAGATTCTTCAAGGAGGTAAACTTCAGAATAAATTCGAAACTGCTCAGATTGGAAATTGGTTTAAGTACTAAATTGAGTGCAGGTGATTTTATGTGCAAAGTAAGTTTTAATTATTTAAATTTCCAGCCCAGAAAATAGAGTATTGAAATTTCCCAGATCGAGAGTAGGATTGAGTACAAATTTTCTGTGTCCATTTTATATGATCACAGAAAGAGGAAGTATGATACTAGACAGAGGTAAACAAAGATTGAAGAATTGAAGAGATGTACAACAAAGGGATTCAAAAGTACAGTGAACAGGTGGAATATGCAAAATATAGTGAACAAAGTATGCAGGATAGCTGCATGACTGCTACGGAAAGGACAAAACCAACTAGCCAAAGGCTGAGTGAAGTTTATATACTGTAACTATAAATGTAAATGTTTTATTTGTTTTATATTGTTTGTGATGCAAGTATCCTAAGAAAAAGAAAAACTCCCACTGTAATTTTACATATTGTTATATTTTTTTATAAGTTGGATAAATAATTGAGAAGGCAGAAGTCAAAGAGTCATGGCTGGTCACTCAAAATTCCTTTTGTAATAAAAAAAATCATGTGAGGAACTCTATATATAACTTGATATGCATAAAGGAAGAGAGAGTAAGAATAGAGAATGAGAAGTATAGAATATTGAGGCGTAGAAGATAAGGAAGAGAGGAGCAGAAAGAAATGCTACATAACAGAGCTGATATCTAAGGTAAATCAACGAACACTTCTTGTGATAAATTGAGGAAGTTGGAGCTTACCTATCAAGTTGAAGCTTGATAGCTGTCAGTTGTAGCTGACTGAGGTTGGAGCCTCCTGTAGATTGGTGCCTGCAGAAAATTGACGGGAGTTGGAACTTCCTTGTAAGTTGTAGCTTGCAGAATCGAGGTTGGAGCCTCCTGTAGGTTGGTGCCTGCATAAAAATAGTGGTGAGAGGGAGTTGGAGCTTGCCTTTGCATCACAACAATAATAAGATGTGGTTTTCTCCGTTTATGGGTTTCCACTTATATCTTCTGTCTCTATCTGTGTTTCTTGTGTGCTGAGATGATTTATCAAATCTAATTAATTTTTACTGCTCTCATAATAAGTTAATGTCACATTAATTAAATAATTGCTGCAACATATTAAGACTGTTCACATACTAAGGTTGAATTTAAAAGTAAGTTGTAAATAAGCTGATGAAAATTTAAAAAGCTCATGTATGTATTGAACTAATTCACCCCCCCCCCCTCTCAGTTCAACTAAGAATTCAACAATAACAAAGGGAAACTATGTCAAGGTAGCATTTACTATCCACAGCCCAACCAGCTTATCAATATCAGAAACAGCCAAAACAACTTGTATCATATCTTGCATAGAACTATTAGATCTACCTCCTAACTATAAAATATACATGATTTTAAGATCAGCGAGATGATATCATGCTGATTTTATTAATAAACCCTGATGAATATTTTGGATGTCACATGAATTCGGAAGTATTGTCTTCAAGAGAGAGATCCTCTGAAAGACATTCCTGATCAAGTAATACCTACTACTTTTGTGTACAATAGCAAGGTTGTAGAAATTGAGCCGGGAAAAACTCTAAACATTAACAAAAATATGACTCCTGAATAAGAAGGGAAGTTGGTCCAATTACTATGGAAATACAAAGCAGCCTTTGCATGGGATTAACCAGACGTGAAGGGAATTGACCCCCAATTATGCACACACCACATCTATACCGAAAAATATGCGAGACTGATTCGCCAACCCCAAAGAAGACAAAACCCTCACCTTAAAGATATTGTGAAAGCTGAATTACATAAACGATTGAATGTCAATTTCATCTACCCAATATCTGATAGCAAGTGGGTCTCTCCATTAGTAGTGGTACCAAAGAAGAACGGGAAGTGGAGAATATGTGTAGATTACTGTGAACTTAACAAGGCAACCCAGAAAGACCACTTTCCCCTTCCTTTAATTGACTAGGTATTAGACACATTGGTAGGAAAGAAATTCTTTTCATTCCTCGATGGCTTCAGTGGGTAAAATTAAATCCATATTTCCCCTAAAAACCAAGACAAAACTAATTTTACTTATCCTTGGGGGACATTTGCCTACCGAGTCTTACCCTTCGGCCTATGCAATGCCCCTGCTACATTTCAAAGGGCCATTCTCAGCATCTTTTTAGATTTAATAAATGAAGGGCTCGAAGTATATATGGATGACTTCACACCTTATGGAGATGATTTTGAGCGAGCATTAGAAAATTTAGAAAAGGTGTTGCAAAGATGTATTGACACTAGGCTTTTTTTAAGCCATGACAAGTGTCATATGATGATGACCGAAGGAGTTATCTTAGGGCACTATATTTCAGCAATTGGAATTCAGGTGGATCCAACCAAAATTCAGATAATTTTGTTAATACCCACACCCACCACAAAAACAGAGGTACGTAGCTTTCTTCGATTTTCTAGTTATTATAAGAGATTTATAGAACATTATTCTCAAATAGCTGCACCTTTATATGCACTAATTGGGAACGTTGATTTTATTTGGACAGAGAAATGTGACAATGCCTTCAATGATCTGAAAAAGCTTGTCTCAACAGCCCCAGTGCTGAGGGGCCCAAATTGGAATTTGCCATTCCAAATTTCATCTGATGCCTTAGACACAGCGATTGGAGCAGTGCTTGGGCAGGAGGAAGACAAAAACCATATGCAATCTATTATATTAGCAAAAATCTATCTCCTGCTGAACTAAATTATACTGTGACTGAGAAAGAATTTTTAGCTATAGTGCATGCTGTAAATAAGTTTAGACATTATATAACTGGGTATCCTATAGTTCTATATACTGATCACTCTGCCATTAAATTTTTAGCAAATAAACCCGTTACAAATGGAAGAGTGACAAGATGGCTGATTTTATTGCAGGAATTTGACATTACAATTAGAGATCGACCTAGAAAAGAGAAACCTGTAGCTGATTTTCTGTCAAGAATGCCAAAGCCAATAGATGTAGAAGCAGTCGAAGACCACTTCCCAGATGAACATTTGTTCACTATTACTGATAGAACCCCATGGTATGTTGATATAGCAAATTATTTGGCAATAGGTAAATTACCTAAACCTCTAACCCTTAATGAATGAAAGCAGATAATACACTGTAGTACTTGATTCTCTTGGATTGGGGGCTACCTTTTTCATACAGGGTTGAATATGCAAATTAGGAGATGTGTCTAGGAGGACGAGGTATTTGATATTTTGAAAGCATGCCATGACAAGCCATGTGGTGAACATTTTGTAGATCGTAGAACAACCCATAAGGTTTTACGGACATGCTATTATTGGCCTACCATTTTTAAAGATGTCAAAAAATTTGTGCAGGCCTGTGATAGTTACCAACGGGCAGGTCACCCTGGGTAGTCTGAAGAAATGCCTTCGACCCCTCAACTAGTAATTAAACCATTTGAACGCTGGGCACTCAATTTTGTTGGCCCTATTAGCCCCCCATCAAACCAAAAAACATATATCCTAGTTGCAACCGAGTATGTTACTAAATGGGTTGAAGCAGAGGCACTTTCAAAAGCTACAGAGGATTCTGTAATACAATTTATTTTCCAAATATTTGTGCGATATGGATTCCCGAGAGACATAATCACAGATGGAAGACCATAGTTTGTAGGTAATAAACTAGCTAAAACATTACAGAATTACTACATTCAGCACAAGATTACAACCCGATGCCACCCAGAGGAAAACTGCCAAGAAGAGAGCACGAATAAAGTGATTGAGTCTATATTGACAAAAACTGTTGCCTCACATAGACATGACTAGGCCTACATATTGCCAAAAGCCTTGTGGGCATACCGAACAACATGGAGAGCCACTACGGGATATTCACCATATCAATTGGTATTTGGAAAAGAGCTCATCTTTCCAATAGAGTTTGAAATTCAGACACTAAGAACAACCCAAAAGGTGGTTCTAGATTTAAATGAAGCCCAGGCCAAAAGACTGCAGCAAATTAATGAGTTAGATGAAATTAGGCTCTCTACTCTTCAGCACTCTGTGTTAATTCAACAACAGAGAGAAAAATCGCACGACACCCTTATCAAAGAAAAGATCTTCCACGAAGGAGACTGGGCACTCCTATATGACTCCAGGTTTCAGGATTTTCTAGGGAAACTCCAGACACGATGGCTTGGACCTTACGAGATACAACAAGTGCATGATAATGACACCATTACATTAACCACCATTGATGGATCTGGACATTCCTTCAAAGTAAATGGTCATCGAGTACGATTGTATCATAAACCACTTACTCGAGAATCCTTCTACCAACAATTACGGGAATATTCTACCATGCAAATTCTCGTTGAAGAGGATAACTCCTCTTTGGCACCCATTCATTAAATCATTTCTTTCCTTTGAAATTTGTACATAAAGATTGTTATTAATTTTGTTTGTTTGTTTTACGGAATTCTGTTTTTTTTCAAACTCTGTTTATTTCACTTATTTTGAGTTTTTGCTGTTCCTTTCGAAAGGAATAGCAACTTTGCTGAGAGTGTTTTCACTATTCCTTTTGAAAGGAACAACAATTGTGTTGTTTATTTTCGTTGTTTCACATATTGTTTTGCTGTTCCTTTCGAAAGGAACAACAGTTTTGCAGATTCTTTTTGTTGTTCCTTTCGAAAGGAACAAAACTTTTCGCAGATTGTTTTCTTGCTGTTCCTTTCCAAAGGAACAACATTTTCGCAAATTGTTACTGTTGTTCCTTTCCAAAGGAACAACACCTTTTGAGTGGATTATTTTTTGTTTTAGACCAGCATTTTGAGGATTTCTGACGACTCTTATAAAGGAAAACATACTATTTATACAAAATCATAGAAATTAAAGCTTATTGGAATCAACAAATCAAAAGAAATTGTCATTTTTTTAAGAAATTTTTTGGTAATGATAAGAAAAAAGAAAAATGGACATAATAAATAACATGACTTTGATGTATTACTATCACTAGAATTAATATGATCGATTATCCTTATCATGTTGGTTCTTCCCCAAATTTTTATAAATTTCTTTTATTTTTACTCATGGAGTAGGAATAAGGGCATATTATTTTCTATTGAGATGTTTAGACTTCTTCCACCATCCCTACTCTTAAGGAGTGTTGAGCCATCCTTTATATATAAGTAGGAAAGTGCTATATGAAAAAGAAAAAATATTTATATATTTCACTAATAATTTTATGATATGGCAGATGGAGGATAGGGGGTCTCATCAAGAGCCAGCCTACCATGATCATAAGGAAGCAAGTGAAGTGGCATTCCCATCATGGCCACCACACTAGGGATATGGTCCAATGGACAATTGAAAAAAAAACTAAGAAGTCCTTGGAACAGGAGGTCTCATCACGAGCCAGCCTGCCCACTTTTCACTTCTTCCTGGTGAATGGCATTGTGATTCATCTAGTCCCCAAGCCATCACAATGACCTTCGTTATGACATTTAACAACACCTCCCAGGCATAAATAAAGGACAATGGTTCCAAGGGTGAGAAAGCAACTTTGTTAAGGTTATGGACACCTGTGGGCAACAGAGCTCTGTTGATGGTATTGGAGTCACATTTGTACACTTCAATAGTAATATTAAACCCTTTTTCCTATATATCTATTTAAATATCAAATGAAATTATGAATCCTAAACCCTTGATTTCGAACCTATTATACATGAAAATCATCATAAATCAATCACATTATTTTGAGTGGATAATAAACACATTTGTACTTGTTTTCATCTTAGCTGTCCCTTATCCTTATCTTTAAATCATTACAAACGTTTCTATATCTATTTACAATTTGATCACACACATCGATTTCAGTAAATGCAATAATTTGATTGATTGTATCATAAGTATGCCTTCTTTTTCCTACTATACAACTACTGTGCAGTACTTTCCTCTATTATTTGACGGTCGAGGATGACCTATCATCCTCCAGGGGGGGCGCGGATGCCTTTTAATCACTGCATGTAGATCAAATCCCTATATTTTTTTACCTGTATGCAAATCAAATCCCTACATTCTAGGGAATAAAAAAAAATTAATGATATTATTCCAATTCACCGTGTTGTGCTATTCCATTACATCACTGTGTTTTTGGAAAGAAGTAACAATGTGCAGAGAAGATGGGAGGATGACCAATTCATAGTGAGCTGCAAGTGCTAGTTGTTTCTGATGCTGCACGAGAGATTCTAGAAAAATTGGGATGGATTACATACTTCACAAGGCTGAAAAAACCCCATGAAACAGTGGCTACTGAGTTTTTACAAAATTTGCAGGAAGGATACTCCATGGTTAGAAGAAGATAGATAGCTGTAATAGATGAAATAATTGTAGAGGTGTCTGGTCTACCAGCGCAAGGAACCATATGGACTCAGAAGAAGGTCAGGCTTCAAGAAGCCATGAATATTTTCCAGGATGACGAACAGACATTGGTCATCAAAGGCAAAGGAGTTCAGTTGGCATCATTGGGAGAACCATGGATGGAATTGGAAAATATAGTGCAGGCTTATATAACATGTGATGGAAGGAAATACGTGGTAAGACCTCGCCACCTTAAGTTATTGGTAGTATTAAAGAAGAAATGTACTGTAAATTTTCCTACATTTTAAAATTCCTTACCACATGATGTTTCCCATAGTATAAGAAAAGCTCAGCACGTAGACATGGTGGTAAACCACCATTGCCTAATCAGATTAATAGTGAGTCGTAGTCTCGTCCAACAACAGACCAGTTGGGAAGAATTGATATTTCCGATTGATGGAGGATTAGCCCTACCTGCCCCAAAACGAAAGAGAATGGCTATCTTGGCAATTGAGCCATCAAATCATAGACAATCCTCCTGTTCAAAAAGAAGTAGGGCAATGATAGAGGGCCTTCTGGGTAGTAGTAGCCAGCCCTTGGAATTTCCCACCTCAGAGGATGAACAACCTCCACAATTGGAAGGAGAAAGTCCTCCTATTTATGAAGAAGAGGAAATTGAGGGAGAAATTCGCTACTCGGATGAAGAATAAATGAGCCACCACACCAGTGGTGAGAAATAAACTAGTGAAGAAGAAGGAAATAATGAAGAAGAGGAAATTGAGGGAGAAATTCATTACTCATATGAGGAAGAAGGTAGCTACCATACCTATGAGGAGGACGAAAATAATCACAGCAGTGAAAGAGAAGAGACAGAGCATCCCGAAAACACTACTGTAAGTTCACCACGAAGTCCTTTACAAGAATACCGATTGGCCCAAATTTTGGCCAATATGAGTGACTATGTGCAGCGTCATAGCCCTCTAGACCTTAATATTGATATCAACCAATTGCAGGAGCACTCTGCTGACAACAAAGAAATGGCTGAAGAAATGTTGGATGAAACAACAAACCCTAATGAACTGATGGAATCAACTGGTGTTGCTTCCCCTGAGAAGCATGAACAAGAAAAGGAGAACACTGGAGCAGTATCCCAACCTGAAAATTCTCAGGGGATTGCAGAGTCAATTGAAGGTATAACTCCCGAAGAATTTAGCCAAGGGAATATGAACATTGAGGAAGAACCCCAAGAAGAAAACAAAGAAGTGAGCCCAACTGAAGGCACGACTGATGAGGACCAAAACCATATTGAGAAAGTAAAAGGAACAACTGTTCCATTAAGAAAAAGGAAGAAATTAACTGAGATTGAAAAACTTCGGAGGGAACGAATGAAGCTTCAGAGACTCATGGAACAACTTAGGCAAATCATTAGGGTTCTTAGAATGAAACAAATGCCCAAGAAAACCCCAAATAGAAGAAGCATATCCACTAAGCGAGCTTCGAAAAAGAGGAAAGTGGCCACTAAATTGAACCCCCAAGTTGCAGAAGCTATGGCTAAGCCTAATCATGGAGATACGGAACAACAAGTAGTTGTTCCAGAAGAAGTTGTTCCATAGGGACCCACTTTAAGTGAAAATATGCAAGCTAGTAGTCAGAATACTTTTAGTGACCCTACATTAGCCAGACTCTAAGACGATTTGGCACAGGCTCGATTGGAAAGGGAAAAATTGGAAGAAGACACTGTCCCTAGGAGAATATATCAGGAGTTGCAACAGCAGATGATGGCCATCCATGAAGCAGAGGTTGACACCCACGAGAAGTGTCGGAAGGAAGAGGAGAAAGTTGAAAAGGTAATGAATCAATTAGACACTCTCTGCTCATTATACACCGATGTCTTAGCTTGTAGATGCCCTGCCAAGAATTATGCTTTATTTCTATTAGAAATATATTTATAGCTAAAGATTAAGGCAGTTACGGTAGAAAAATCTATAGAGCTAAAAGCTATAGATGATTTTTTAACATGCTGCAAACTCTATGGGGTAAAGGTACAGTGCCTCTTGTGTGAGTTTTATTTGCATAATCTCATATTGGAAAATGATAGTGAGACAAATCCTTGCCCTTTTGTGGGTGATATCCAATTCAAGAAGTTTATTTCCTTTATTGTTAATCAATTAAAATGGCTTAGAGCCTATAATGTTTTTTGAAAATAGGAAAACGAATTAGAATTATGGGTTAGAAGTGAGCCTAAGCACCCATTACAACTATGGGCTAGGAATAACAATTTGATGACAAAGGAAGGTGTTATTCAAACATTGTGGCATGTCCATAAATCAATTGTCTTGAATGGGATAGACTATTTCCTATCTATTAGAAACCAGGCTTACATAGCAGCTAAGGTATGATGGGGAATTTCCAACCGAAATGTTCAAAATAGAGAACCATTTAACTATAAAAACTTTGCATTAGCTGCAGAATGCTTGGTTTCCTATAGCCACCTCATTTTGAGAGAAGGACCATTCTGGCTAGGGTGTAGGTTTTGAAGCCCCATTGCATGGTATCCTGGTACAGATTACAAAGCCAATTATGAACTACTCAAAGGACATACAGAGCATGTCTTCGAAGCATTGGCTGCAATGCATGGTTTTAGGCCTTTTGATGAAAAACCTTATCCAAATTATTCTTTAACTGATCTACATGTGAACTATAGTTTTCATGAGGACATGAAAAAGGGTAAGCAGGGGGGGTATGTTAAGAAGTGGAAAAGGTATGAATTCACTATGTGTTTTCTCATTCTTTTACTCTAAAAATAATTCTTTTTACCCTAGAAAGATGATTTATTACAAGAATTATGGTAGAATTGTAAATATTTATGTTTATTGTAAAAAGATGACTAAATATTTATTTTTGTTTCTGAAAACAGGAATTGGACGAGGTGAATAGCTATATCAGAGGCGAGGCTAAGATAAATGCAACTGTTGTTCCTCCAACATTAGACCAAATCCTTCCAAGGACAAGGAAATCTGAACGCATTGCTAAGAAAAGGAAGGGAAAAGCTCGACTTCAGTGAAAGTAAATCATGTGATAACTAAAAGAATGGGAGTGAATCCCTCAGGATCCTCCAATCCTTAGGGATCGTTGTTCAAGCCTCATCTTATTCCTTGTCTTGTCCATCAGAGTATGATATATAAGGCAACGTCTTTAGTGATTAGGGGAGATCGGATATCCTTGGATTCAAACATTTCTTTTGTAATATTACATTTTATTGACTCTCGGCTTTAGAGAGCGATCTCTGTAATAATCTATGTTCAATTAATATAAAGTCACGTTTCATTTCATCTTTCAAGTTCTGAAGTAACCCAGCAGTGTTTCACTGGTGCTAAGGGCCTGGCCCTGGTGGAATTACTCTGTTGTTTGTATTTCTATCATTTTTTTACTATTGTGTGATAATTGCATTTAGATTCATTATGATTACAGAGTTGTTTGATTATTTTTGGATTGAATTCGGATGTGCTGTGAGTGTTAATGAATTTCACTGCTATTCTATCTTAGCAAGAATCTTATTTATTGTCTTATTCCTCTTGCTATATTTTATAAATCTTTGTTGTTCTATATTTAATTCTGGTTGATGTTCCATTGGTTTATGGTTCATTCCGATTTACTGTTTCATAGTGTTGGCTGTCGACGGGGTTGAAGTATTAAAGAAGATTCATTGCCTGATTGCATTAAGTTTATATTTGTTGTTCAATTAATGTTTTTTGTTCCATTCCTATTTATTGTTCATTTTTTATTTGTAGGTTTAGATTAGTAGAGAGAGTCTTTATAGTTGTTGTGTACACATAGGAATTACGAGTTGCTGTTCGTTTCCAACTCTTGTTATTAGAAGAATTTCTTTTCAGTTATTTTTTCAGCAAGTAGTTCAAGTTTGATCTCATTTTGATTGCTTAAAGGACAGGACCATCAACTATAGAGGACATTGTTTACTGCTTCTAGGTTCCCAAATTGATTACCTTGTCTCAGTGTGATTTCAATTGCATCGATTTCTAAGGGAATTAGTTATTGTTACTGCATCCCTGATTGATGTTTTGTAGAATGAGTGGTTAAGATTTCAGAGTATTTTCATTCATGTTCCTGTAATTATATTTCTTTACAAGCATCTATTTACTCTTTTATCTAGCATACTATACTACATATTTCATAGCATTACTCTTAGTTAATTGCAGTCTCATACAGAGTACACTCTTGAAATAAAAAGTCGCTCCCGAATTAATAATTAATGTGAGATAAATAGGTGTTTAAAAAATACCTTTTATGCCTCAAAAGAAACCTCAAGCCAACACATATGAAAAAGAAATTGTGATTGATTCAGTGGAACCAATAAAGGTTTCAGTGATACATATGATAATATTGGTACATATACACCTATAGATAATTCTATATCTTTTCTGGACAAATCCCTCTTATGGACACAAGCAATCTCACTAGTATTCCAAAAAGTAACTAGAAACAAACAACCATTTGAATACCTCTTTATCTAAACTATTAGCATTCATATTATTATAACTTAGAATTGAGGAGGTTATGCTCCTACCTTTCAATGAGATGTTTGATATAGATATTTTCCTTTCGCTCCAAAGCAATCCTCCAATTCTTAGAAGAACATGAAATCACAAACATGGAAATGATGAAAGCACCTCCAGTATATAATAATAATAAAAACTAGTTGAACTTAATGATAAAGGAGAATAAGTATTGACATTGTTTCAATAAGCTTAAAAAAAACATACTAAGACAAAGGGATCAATATGTATTATCAAGAATGAAAATGAGAAATATTAGAACATGAGCCTTGATGTCGTACAGATTTCTCCCATATGTCTGTGTAATATTTCTCCTTATTTTGACAAGACTTCCTCTCTAGAATGACTAACATGAACTCATGTGTAGAAAGGTGTGATCTTCAGTGTACAACCAGCTCATACAAACTTAGCCTCTACCCTTAAACCTAAAACTTCAACTCAATTTATAGAGAGATTGAGGAGGTCTAATATCCATCAAGAGAAGGATGAGATACTATGATGAAGGGATTAGGGTTCCTTTAACCAAGGGATAAGCTCCATGAGTATATGGATATTGCTCGAACTGGTGTGACTCTATAGGCTTCTAGTTGGGAGAATATTCGCCCAAATAGGCTTCTAAAAGTTATTTTTTCATGTTTACTTCCTTTTAGGGGTGTGCACGATTTTTATTGGCGAACAGAGCGGCACTCGCCACAGCTAATGGATGAAGTATCAGTACATGCACAGTAAATGGTCACAAAAAACATGTAGGTAACCTTTTAAGGTTTTAAAGAGGTTTTTTCCGGTTTCCAAGACTTGGTTCAGGAACATGAAAGTTTTTTACTTATAAGGAAGCATGAATATGGATGATAATATATCCATAATGAAAGAAAAATTTTGATGGTGAGAAAATGAGGTGTAATATATTTTTCCCCTAAAGTGAAAATTTTGAGAAATATTTTCAAATGACCGAAGCGCTTTATCATTCCAAGGATTGAATTGGAGATACTGGTCAAAAAACTTTAAGAAAAATTCAATGTAAATATATATAATCATCACTAAGGTAGGAATTCCCTTACTCAAAGAAAACCTAACTAAATTTTTTTCATACATATATGAGTTTACCATTACATAAAAAGTAAACACAGTATGGGGGAAACCATCTACTATGAAAAATTCTATTTTATTATGAATACATAACTCCTTGTAGCCTTGATGGTTAACACTAGATCCAGGGTCTTGATTTCTGCTTCTCGAACTAGTACGAATATTTCGATGTGATTGATTTTTTTGAAGTGGAACATGGTAAAAACCACTTGATTACCGGTCAATGATGAAAACAGCTAACAAGTGTGATAGAAACCACCAGTAACGACAATGAATCTTGAATTACTTAAGTACAATGTATGAAGTGTGAATTAATGATTTGCAGTCAAACAGTAATAGAGTCATTTGATCGAAGGCAAATGATGAAAACCTGTCATCAAAGGTGAGAAACCTATCATTACGGCATGATGATTCCAAGGTACTAATAGGATTCTCAATCAAATTTCTAGATAATGACGTGATGTCAATAGAAAGTGATCTGTCGCAGGAAGGCCTATGACATGAAACCATTGGTTCAAGTTTTGAAGGAATGTTTTTCAAGGATTAAATAAGTGATGGTCAACGCAAATGGAGACAAATGTTTTCAATGAATAATGAATTTGAATCTTTCCTTTCTCTTGAACACATAATGACACTATAAATGACTTGGCAACATTTCTCTCATAGATAATACTCAAAACTGGCTGAATAATTTCAATGAGGATTGATTAACTGTAATACAAAAGCATTAATCAACCCAGACACGAGTGCAAAAAAGTGTCATGTTCAAGAGAGACATGCTAAAGAAGTATAAAACATGGGTTAGCTTTCTCACTTTTTCCCCCACCATTGTTGGAAACTACCTCTTTATTTTTCTCAAGCTTGAGGATAACATTTCATTTTCATCTAATATCATCCTTCAGACGAGTCCATATCAGTATTTTTAACGAACCCTACGAAGAAGTGGTTCGGTCTTATTGAAATCAACAAGTCTTGCATTGTTTAGTTTTAATGAGTCCAGTATAGGATTAACTCAGTGTTTTTCTAGTCAGAAGAAAAACATAAGTAAAATCCATAGTGTTCTTTTCCGTAATTTTAGTCTCTCAAACCAGAAAAAGGATAAAATAATGTAGGAGAGAACTCTATTTACTATCCTTAGTCAATGTATACCTTTTTCGTAATTAGTCTAGTTCAGTCCAGAAAGGGGGTAAACTTTTACTGAATAGACAACTATTCATTTATTTTAACGAGTTCGAATAGTCAAGTGCTCAACAATATTTTCATGTTTAGAGTGTCTGAAAAGGGCTTTAAATAGGACTGCAAGGTTTCTCCTTTTCATATTTTTTAAGAGCCCCGAAAAGCGATAAAAATTCTACTCATTGTAAAAATGATTTTTTTTCAGACACAACATGTTCCTTGCTCAAAAACCCAAAAAAAATTACAATAATCTGCTCTTAATCATGGAAAAAAATCAAAATTTAACTTGTAAAGGTAAAAGCAAACACAATAATATTATTTTATTCATTAAAACCTATGAAAAGTGGTCAGAACAAATCATTTTTACCTTTTGATTTTCAGAGCAGTGAAAATGAGTTTTTACCATAAACCTTGTGGAGTGGATATTGGAAGAACCAGTCAACCATTTTGCAAAATGTTAGTTCGAGGTATTTAATCTCTACATTATCTTTCTTTTCATCTGATTAATTTTTCAATTTAAGTTTTTGGTCATTTTTTAGGAGGAAACAATGTTTTAAAATTTCCCTCGGGGGTGTGCAAGTTTTAGTGGAAGAACCTGAGCAACTTGATGATTGTTTAATATAAAAAATCATCAGGATATCGTGGTTCTAATGCAATAATGCACTTTGTATGAATAAGAAATGTGCAAGCATCGTGGGGTTTTCCAAACTACATTTCTATCCATAAAAATTGGTTCAAATTCCCCCACAATTTACTAATATTCATATCTGATTGTTTGTAGGCAACCAATCATGCTTGAGTGGAGAGAAAGAGAGCATGAGTTGCATGATAATGAAGCCATGGATAACCCAACAACACTTTGTGTGCTGAAGAATTGCGGTTTGTATAAAGTTTCGGCAATATAGGGAATGAAAGCATAGGTGGAACTTAGGACCTGGTTGGTCAATTCCTCGGATGTCTAGGATAAGTGCTTCATCACCGGGGATCACAGGCTTTTGATCAAGAGAGACGATATTTTTTCCTCACCAGATTATCACAGAGAGGAACAGATATTTCCTTATTTGGGACACCATGAGGGGGGTTGCCTATTGTATCTTATATGACACAGTACTGCACCCAATATCCGTAACTGAAGGATGGTCGCATTGACATCAAAACTACCAAGTGGCTAGACCTTAAGATCGTTTCTTTCACAATTACCTGATTGTGTGGTAGTGCAGCTCCACATGTGGCTACCAAAGCAAAAATTCATACTGCTATCGACTTTTCTGAGGGAATAATTTTAAAATCATATTAAGGAGTGTTGGTCAACATGAAAGGCTAACTAACAAGAGGAAATAATGTGAAGCTGAAGAACTTCGTCTATGGAGCCATTCTCATATATTTCACTTTGGAGAGGATTCCAGTCATGGCACCTCAGGAGTCACTAGTAGATGCGACGAGATCGAGGGAAACATGCATGTTGCGATGGGTTTCATTGATGGCTCTGTTGGAAATACTAAGAGGGGGGGTGAATCAATATTCCTTTCAATTAGAGCATTAGTTAATCTTGAATAATTTTCAGTGTTTGTACAATGATAGCAGTAAAAAAAAGGAACACAAATGCACATAGTTTTTAAGGTGGAAACCCTCTCCAAGACAAAAACCACCTGAATGCTTTTCTAATAATTCTTTAATATTAAACTCCAATTGAAAATAAAGCTCCAACTTCCTAGAATCTAGAAAAGAATTATTCTTCAGCTCCTACTGGATGGATGCTCCAACGCCCAAGATTCTTCAGTATTCGACTGAACAAATGCCCCAAAACCCAATGAGATACAACTCACCCTAGCACCACCATAACACCCTAAATTTTTCATAGGCTTGAATCTCTTGGGCACTTCATGCACCATCCTAGCACCACCCTACCACCGTATCAATGAATAAAACAAGAATAGACTCCCCTACCAGGGAAAATGGTCCACTTTACAATGATATAGAATGATGTAGAATAATAAGACACACTAGACCCTAACCGCAACTATGACACAACCACCAAATGATGATCCTAGACATCTTGATACCACCTCTTCAACTCTTTCCAGATAGACACATGTACAATTTTTACAATGATGCATTTACAATAAATTAGTACAATGATACCTTTAAAATGACTATATGTAGTGCTATCCACTTGAAGAATTCATGTGCTGAACTTCTTGCTACTGTTATACACATTGATCATTGCTCTTGTAATGCTACCCTATGTTGCACCTTTCTTTTCTTTGCTTCCCTAGAAAGTCTAGTCCTTTGTAGCCCTTGACAACACATGATCTATCTTTTTCTTGCCTTCTAGGATCTCAATATTGAATCTAGTGTATCTATGTTATTTCAGCTCCTTAATATGTGATTTTTAGTTATGTAGTAGTACTCTAAGTCTTATTTTAAATTCAACAGTTTTGATCCAATTTGGATTCTTCAAGAGATATTTATGCCCAATCTCTCACAATGACCTAATGATGGAGAGAAAATTTGTACGGTGTGCCACATGTCACTGTTTCTTCATTCGTCTATGAAATTGATACATCAAAAACCAAATTCTATGCAATATCTTCCACTTTTTACATAATTCCAATCTGATACTCAGAGAGAGAGTTATGACTATTTTCCCAAGGTCATTTCTTTGATATGAAGCTTAGGAGCCTACAAAAACACTCACTTCCACAAATCATATCTTTGAAAATTTTGTGCATACTGATATGAAATTTTTACAGGAGATTCCTCAGGATTTATTCTTTGCCTCATAAAATTTTCATCTTTTTAAACTTCATAAAAAAAATGTTAGAGTGAAAATTCCATGATTACCTGTTTCAGGTAGTGAAATCCCTACATAAGGAGGATATGAGGATCACAATTTATATAAATGCTTAGGTTGAGAGGCGCTTCAACAAGTGAACGTGGGAGGGATTTCAGGAGCTTAAAAATTATTAATTATTAACTTTTAAATTACCCATGCCACAACCACATGGGGTTTTTAGCCCACTAACTGGGGTTACAAACTTCAAACATGAATATATCTCAAACCATGAAGAATTACGTGGTGAGCCATATATCAACGGAAACATCTCAAAAAGTAGAAACCATAAAAATAATTCTTGACCAAAAATATAGTAATTTGGTAGGTCAAAATTCCAATTCAATATTTGGGTAGCCCCTGGTGCTACTTGGGTTGACATCAATGACAACCATTGATCAACAATATCCCCCTTTAGCATTGATGGCAACAAAAGTGCTCCCCCTGCAATCATGACACCCCTTCCTACAACATTTTGTCCCCCTTTGACATCAATGTAAAAGGGTAACTCTCGCTGACACACAACCATCCTACAGACCTTTACACACTTCCACTCCCCCTGACACACAACCATACTGCGAACCTGTACACACTTCCACTCCCTCTTTATATTTTGAATAAGGAAAATATAATGAGAACTTGGGAGAATTCCAAGCATCTGGCGAAGATATTCAAATGCTTAACGAGGTAAAGGTTCAGTGAAGATATCAATGATTCGTTCTTTTGTACCAACGTACTCAAGTTTGATTATATTCTTTTCAGCGACTTGTTCTCTAAGAAAATGATATTTGATCGGAATGTGTTTTGTTTTTGAATGAATGACATGATTCTTGGAGATGTTGATGGCACTGTTGTTGTCACAGAATATATGAATAGGCTCACTAAATTTTACTTTAAGATCCTTCAAAGTTTTTTTCATCCAAAGGAATTGAGTACAACATGTTGTCGTTGCAATGTATTATGCTTCCGTTGTAGATAAAATGCTACTCCACTAGTACTCTTACGATCATCAACGCTTCCTTCCCAATTTGCATCTGTAAAGGCTTGAACAATAAGATTGTTAGCCTTGGGATACCACAAGCCATATTCTTCTGTGCCCTTTAGATATCAAAGAATTTTTTTGACAACAATAATATGTGATTATTTTGGTGTTTCTTGGAATCTTGCTACTTGTCCAACTGGTTGCATAAAATATGGCTGGGAGGCTATTACATATAGAAGACTACCAATCATAGATCTATACAACCTCTGATACACATCCTTAGATGAGTCGTCTATGCTCAATTTGCAACCTGTTACCATCTGAGTAAGGAAGGGCTGGCAATATTCCATTTTTAATTTCTTGAGCATTTCCTTTATGTACTTGGATCAACATATAAGTATTACTTTCTCTTGCTGAGATACTTGAAGCCCTTAGAAGTATGTCAGCTCACCAAATAAAGACATCTCGAACTCACTTAGCATATTTTAGAAAATTTCTTACTTGCTTGATCATCACTGCTACCAAATATTATATCGTCCACATATACCTCAACGATTGTTAAATTGTCTTCATCTATTTGTACATAGAGATTGATATCAATAGTACCTTTCTTGAACCCTTGTTGATGTAGATATCCATCAAGACGAGCATATCATGCTCTGGAAGCCTAATTGAGACCATATAGAGCTTTCTTTAACCTGCAAACATAGTCTTATTTTTCTTATAGTAGAAAACCTTCAAGTTGTTTGATGTAAACTTCTTCTTCTAATTCGCCATTCAGATATGCTAACTTTAAATCCATTTGGTAGACTTTGATTTTTCTTGAACATGCATAGGCGAGAAATATTCGGATGGCTTCCATTCTGGAAACTGGTGCACATGTTTCATCGAAATCAATTCCTTCCACTTATGCATAGCCTTTGCAAACTAATCTTTCTTTGTTTCTAGTAACCTGTCCATCTTCTTTCAATTTGTTCCTGAACACCCATTTATTCCCAATGACATTTTTATCTTTTGGTTGTGGAACTAATTCCCAGGTGTTATTCTTCTCGATTTCATACAATACTTCATTCATAGCTGCTACCCAATGTTCATTCTAGCTGGCTTCCTCAAAAATACTAGGCTCAAAGGTTTCTAGAAAAACAATGTGAGCTTGTTGTGATGAATGAAGTTGTCAACCTTCATTTATGTCACCAATGATTTTATTTGAAGGATGGTTCTTTTGAATCCATTTTTTTTTCCTCTTTGGAGGGGCTTCTTGTTGTTGTTCTAGTATATCTTGATGATCATTATTTACTTATTCCTGGTTGATAGTTGCTTCTTGTTCTATAATTTCTCTATGTCATTTTCAACCTCTGTCTCAAGTTTCAAAGACTCTAGATCCTCAAAATGATTTGTTAGAACACCTTCTTCCTCAAATGTAACATTTATTCTCTCCACTATCTATTTTCATCTTAGATTATAGCATTTATAGGCCTTTCTTTTGTGTGAGTAACCACCAAAGGTACCTTCATCAACACGTGATTCAAACTTACCCAAATTTTGACCTTCTCTTTTGATATAACATTTTCTTCCAAAGATTCTGAAATATTTTGCATTAGCTAGTTTTCCTTTCCATAATTCATATGGGGTCTTATTGCAATTATTTCTGAGAAGACTTCGATTGATAATGAAGATTGTCATATAAATTGCTTGAACCCAAAATTTTTCATCCAATTTTGAGTCCTCCAACATTGTTCTACCCATTTCCTGTACGATTATGTTCTTTCTTTCAGCAACTCCATTTTGCTGAGGTGTTCGTGTTGTTGAAAAATGTCTTTTTATTCCATTTTCGTCATAGTATTGCTGAAATAATTTGGAAGTGAATTCTCCGCCATTATCTGATCTTAGACACTTTATTTTCAAATAAATTTCATTTTTGACCAACTCTTTATAGAAATTAAAGCACTCAAATGCTTCAGATTGTTTCTTTAGGAAACTGACAGTTGTCATCCTAGCATAGTCATCTATCATTAACATGAAATATAATTCCCTATTTAAGCCTTTTGTTCTCACAAGACCACATATTTCAGTATGTATCAATTCCAATGGATGTGATGCAAAGTGTTTTTTTTTTAAATTGGACTTTTGTCTGCCTGTCATGTTGAGAGGCCTCACATAGTGTGTTGGAAGTTTTTGAGATTTTCGGCATTTCTCGCACTGCTTCCTTTTTTCTTATCCTGACAAGATTTTCAAGGTTTATGTGACCCATTCGTTTATGCCATAACCAAATTTCATCTTCTTTAGCTAGTATACATGCTTTAGTTGCTTCATCCAGAACATATATGTCATTTGGAGCTCGACTTGCTGTAGCCACAATTTTACCATACCTGCCTTTCATGATTTCACATTTTGTGGAGCTGAATAGCATTGTGTGTCCTTGATCACACATTTTTCCAACACTGAGCAAATTTTGATTCATGTTTTCAACCAATAGTTACGGTACCTGATAATATCTTTTCTTCCGAGAGTGATGGTACCTGATCCTATAACATTTGAGGATCCATCATTTCCAAAGGATACAGTTCCATCCTTATTTTCTTTCGGAGATGCAAATTTACGTATATCTCCAGTCGTATGTGTTGAGAAATCGCTATCAAAATATCACACATCTTTGTTGTTTTGATCCTTGAGAGCGAGAGCGCAATTATCAGGCTTATTCTTCTTCCATGTTCATTCGTTTTGTGGCTTCTAAGGTTCTTATGGAAGATTTTCAAGTCTGTAGTCTCTAGCTATGTGTCCAAAGTTCTTAGATTTGTAACATTTCATATTATTTCTTAAATGTTAAAAACTATTTATGTTTTTTTGAGCACTGGGAGGTTCATTTTGAAGGATCTCTTGGAATTGAATTGGTTCCTAGGGTATGTACGAGATTCTACAACTTTATGAGAAAATTTTCCACATGAATAACAATATCCATGAAATATATGTTGGTACTTGGATGAAAATCTTCGTCAAGAAATTGTCTTCCAAGGATTTTCTTGCAAATCTTTTCCAATGAAGTCTACATGCATGTCAGATCTCATATGTTCATTGTATTTTGTTGTAGAAGGTCCTGCTTCTTCTTCTTTGTAAGGAGGCCAGCTTTTTCATTGTAAGATCATTGATTGTTGATGAGTTATCCCAATGCCCTTGAGTTGTTGGCATAGTTTTGGATAGTTTTTCCTTTCTTAACTTCCTTACGTAGTGAGACTACTTCGACTTATAATGTTTCCCTTTCTTGGTTTCTTTCTTCCAACTTCTTTTGAAGTGACTCTTCAATACATTTGTGTTCTTCAACTTCAATTTTGAGACCTTGAACTTGTTCTTCAAGAGTATTGGAATGGATCTTCTCAACCTTAAGCTCTTTTATAAGTCTGATTGTCTCCTTAGAGAATTATTCTATGGTCAACCCTCCTTCTTTGTTGTTTGATACCTGTTTTTTATTGTTCTTGGCCATAAACAATACTCTCTCATTGGCTTCTTCTTCATTGTCACTGTCTTCATCAGATGATGAGCTATCTTCTTTAGAGAGAAACTTCCTTTTGGATCATTTCTTTTTTTCTTTCTTGTTGAATTTCTTAAATCCTTTCTTTCCTTTTGAGTTGCCACCAGTTCTGTTCGAATATTTTGCTACGAAATGCCCAACCTCACCACATTCGAAACATATAAATGGAATTTTACCTTTGAATTCTCCCTTACCAATTTTTAGTTTTCTCTTAAATTAAGCATCATATTTTCCCTTATTCATCATCTCCCTTTTCTTCACACTTGCAGGTGCATGTCTTTTCAATTGAAGGTTGTTTGTCCTTATTGGTTTATTAGATGCAACGAACACAATTTCTATATGCAAAGTACCCTCTTCTTCATTAATTATCATTTCATATGCTATGAGAACTCCAGGTAATTCCTCTTTGCTGAGTTTTTCTAGATTTGCACTGTATTCTAAGACTGATACCTTTGGGTTGAATCTCCCGGGTAATGTTCTAAGAATATTTCTTATAGTAGTCCTCTCGTCAACTAGCTCTCCCAATCCTTCCAGAGTAATTTCTATTTCATCTATGTGTTGGAAGTATGTATCAATGTTTCCATCTTCTTTCATTCTGAGTTTCTCAAATTTTTCTCTATATATTTGAAGCTTTGCTTCTTTGACATTTGAGTCACCTGCATATATATTCTCAAGCTTGTCCCATACATTTTTGGGGGTCTTACAACCCAAAACCTTATGATAAGTAGTTTGAATAAGTCCATTGATAATAATATTCTTTTCCTTTGCATCATTTAAGAAATTCTTCTAACCTTGTTCATCCATGGTTGATGTAAATCCATTTTGAACCGTGTCCCATACTTTGTAACCTTGCGCCAAGAGATAGACCTCCATTCTTCCTATCTACAGTGCATAATTATTTTCATTCAACAGAGGTAAACCATTCTTGGTATGCTCCATAACCTCCTTCCAGCTGTTAAAATGCTATTGAAGGAACCAAGCTCAAATTCCAATTGTTGGAAATACGTAGAGGGGGGGGGGGGGTGTTGAATTAGTATTCCTTTCAATTAGAGCATTAGTTAATCTTCAATTATTATAAGTGTTTGTACAATGATAGTACTAAACAAAAGGAACACAAATTCACATAGTTTTTAAGGTGGGAACCATCTCCCAGACAGAAACCACCTGAATGATTTTCTAATAATTCTTTAATATTCAAATCCAATTGAAAATAAAGCTCCAACTTCCTACAATCTAGAAAAGCATTCTTCTCCAGCTCCCACTGGATGGACACTCCAACACCTGAGATTCTTCAGTAGTAAACTAAACAGATGCCCCAACACCCAATGAGCTACAAAGTAGCCTAGAAACACCCTACCACCCTAAATTTTTCTCAAGATTGAACCTATTGGTGACTTCATGCACTAGCCTAGCATCACCCTACCACCCTATAGAACAATAAAACAAGAATGGACTCCCGTACCAGGGAAAATAGTCCACTTTATAATGATATAGAATGATGTAGAAGAAGAAGACACACTAGACCATAACCCCAAATATGACACAAGCACCTAATGATGATCGTAGACCTCCCAATATTGGATCTTTAACTCTTGGCAGATATACACATGTACAAATTTTACAATGATGCATTTACAATGACTTAGTACAATGATACATTTACAATGACTATATGCAGTGCTTCCAACTTGAAGACTTCATGTGCTGAACTTCTTACTGCTGTTATGCACCTTGATTGTTGTTCTTGTCATGTTACCGTCTATTGCACCTTTCTTTGCTTTGATGCCGTATAAATTCTGGTCCTTTGCAACCCTTGACAACGCATGATCTAGCTTTTTCTTTCCTTCTAGGATCTTGATATTGAATCTAGTGTATCTGTGTTATTTCAACTCCTCAATATTTGATTTTCGATTTTGTAATAGTACTGTAAGTATTATTTTCAATGCCACAAGTATGATCCAAATTGTATTCTTCAAGAAAGAGTTATGCCCAATCTCTCACAATGACCTAATTATGGACTATTTCAGTAGAGCGGACTTATATGACATGCCATGTGTCATTGTTTCTTCATTTAGCTCTGAAACAGATGCAGCAAAAACCACATTCCATTTACTATCTGCCTCTGTTTACAAAATTCCATTCCGATACTCAGAGAGAGAGTTATGAAAATTTTCCCAAGGTCGCTTCTTTGAGATGAAGTTCAGGAGCCTCCAAAAAAACTCACTTCCATAGATCATATCTCCGAAAATATTGCGTACCTTGATCTGAAATTTTTTCCAAAGATTCCTTGGTATTCCACCTTTGCCTCATAAAAAATTCATCTTCTGAAACTTTGTATAAAACAGGTTAGAGCATAAATTCCATGATGACCTGTTTTAGGTAGCGAAATCCCTACATAAGGAAGATATGAGGATCACAATTTATATAAATGCTTAGGTTGAGAGGAGCTTCAAAGCTTCAATAAGTGAATGTGGGAAGGATTTTAGGAGCTTGAAAATTACTAATTATTGAATTTTCAATGACCCATGCCACAACCCCATGGGGTTTTATCCCACTAACTGGGGTTACAAACTTCAAACATGAATATCTCTCAAACCATGAAGAATTACGTGGCATGCCATATATCAACGGAAACATCTCGACAAGTAGAAACCATTGTTGAGTCTTGCAATAGGTATGTATTTACTCTTGATTACTGTCCTTTTTCCTCTTCCTTATCCATATTGTGCCATGATATAATAATATAATGAAAGGATTTTGATGAAGAATGAATGAAAAATGATCCTGATATGATATAACCATCGAAACAAATTCTCGTTGTTTTTTTATGCTAAAAATAATAGAATAAACAACATGACTTCATCATGGGAAAGAAGACACGTTAAATGCGGTTGAATCGGAAGACAAATCAGTAAGGGTTAGCGCAACAATGAAAAAATTGTCCTAGGATAGAATTTTGTCATGGATCCCTCAGGATACCCTGATACCAAGGGATCACATTTATCTTTCCTTTTAGCTATAAAGGGACAGGGAGAGCTAGTTCTCAAATGTCATGTAGCTTTCACTTCTACATAATTCATAATTGTAATTCATAGAACATAGTTCTGAACAACAAGATCGTATTGTGATGTCAATTGACTGTGATGATTAATATATAATTCACGTTGTTGTTCATTCAAATATTCTGGAGTAGTTAAGCAGTATTCACCGGTGTCTAAAGGCCCGGTCTCTGGTGGATCTCACTGTTGTTCCCTGTGTTATACTTTTCCATTTATTGCAAGTGTATTCTGCTTTTCCGCTTTGCAGTTGAATCACTTTTGATAATTTGGATTTCTGGTATTTATTCTCTTGAATATGCATTTCCAATTTATTTTCTTAACGAATTAGTTGCTAGTTAACAAAATTGGTTTTCATTATTTAAAGCGTAGACAGTTATTTCCAATACTTTCCTTCTGTTCAATAGTTAAAATCCAGTTGAAAGAGCTCAGTTAATGTTTCAGTGCTCTCGGTTGATTGCCATTTGAATTAATTTAATTAAGAATGAGTCACAGTTTTGGGTTATAATGCTTAGATGAATCACTCTCTTTAAAGCTTAAATATTTATGATTGAATCTATATGAAACGATTGATTTTAGCATTACTCTTTTTATTTATAGCTTGCACAGATTGTGTACATGCTTGAGATAAAAGGACTTACCCGAGTTGATAATTAATGTGAGGCAATTAGGAGTTTTTAAAGACACCTATTATCACCCAACATTTTAGCGCCATTGCCGGGGAGCGTGTTGCCACTCTGTAAAAAGAGTAATGCATGATTGATGTTTTTTCTGTTGAGGAAGAATTGGGTATTAAAAACAGAAGGTAAGAACCTGCGTAGCGAAGGAGTAAAATGCTCGCTCATCTGCCCACTTTCTAGCATAATTGTCTAAGTGTTTAAGGTAGGAATGAATTTTTGTATTTCTACATGAATGAATAAGAAGGAAAGACCTGAAAAAGAGAGAATTCCTCCTTATAAACTTGAAAAACCTAAGGGAATGGTGACCCTTGGAAGATCAACTTTTATCGACAAAATCTTAAGAAAATCTGAGTCACAGTCATCAGTAGGACCCCAAATTCCTGTTGCCAAACATCCTTCTAACTTCCTTCAAGCTGCAGGATCACCATCTGTAGCTAATGCTGAGATTCACAGTAAGACTGAAAGGATTGAGCAGAGTTTTCAAGATACTGAGAATTCACAAAATCACCCTTCACAAGAAGGAAATTCTTGCAACCTCTGTGAAGGAGAAGGAGAAAGAGGAAATTTTGAAATTAATCTATCAGAACCTAGATCTCCTAATGTAGTGACTGAGCAGAGGAAACCTAGTATTCCAAATCAAGGTAGTGCTACTAGAACCATTCCAGCCTCTTGTGGACATTCTAGGAATAACTCTCCAACTTCGGAGATCCCTGAAGAATATTGGCATATTTTTTACCAAATGGCTAATAACTAGAAACCTAAAACTCCTACATTGCAATACCCTATTTTTGACACAACAGTTAATTCCCCATGAAGGCTATCCAATTACAAAATATTCCTACCTTTCATGGGCTAACTTCAGAAGATCCTGATGTAGTCCTTTTCGAATTTGATGTCTTATGTAGGGGTTATGACTACACTACTGACCCCCAGAAGCTGAAACTATTCCCCTCTACTCTCAAGGGAGTAGCTCTGCGTTGGTTCATGGGACTTGGTGGAGGCACCATCAATGATTGGGACCAAATGAAAACATGTTTCTTTAAAAAATACCAAGATTATTGCCAAACTAGAGAACTAAAAGATGAAAATTTTCAAATAGTAGCTAAGCCTAGCGAGACTCTGGAAGAATATGTAGAGCGTTTCCAATATAATCTCCAAATATCTCCTTCCACAAATCTGCCTGATAATGTTCTAAAAACCACGATGATCAGAGGTATGAAATACCAATGGGTAGAGACACTAAATATAATGGGTAAAGGTGGCATTTATCAAGAAAACTATAAAAATATTATAGATTTGTGCATCAAGTGTTCCAGGGCCAGTACAAGGCTGAAACCAGTTGGACGGGATGCAAGCCCCATAGATAGCAAAGCCTCAGGAGGAAGCATTACACAAAGAAAAATTGGCAATTTATTGGAGGATTTCAAGACTGATATCCTGGGGACCCTGGTGACACAATTGGATGTCATGAAAGCTAAACAAAAAAAGGCTATAGCATAACAGAACTTGGCTATTTTCTACCCTCGTTGTAGACATAAGCATAGTCATAAAGAATGCCCCCTAGATACGATACGAACAGGTGCCATATGCACTAAAGAGCATGCCATGGAAAGTTGCCCATCACTCCCAGGATTAAAAGCAGTTTTGAAGGAAGCGGAAGAAGAAGTGGAACCGGTATATCTGTTGAAACAACATCATTAATGGAAATCACATCAGACAGGTATGCCTACCGATCCATCATCATTCTTTCCTTCCTCGCAATATAATTCTCAGCAATATTTAGGGGCAGCATGGCAGAATCAGCCACCTTTTTTGCCACCTCAAGCATTTTTTATGCCACCATGGCCCAATCAGTCAAATCCAAATAATAATAATTGGCCAAATTTCCCTTACCCACCACCATTCTAGCATAACAACCCTTATTCCTCCCAATGGTCACCTTCCACCTCACAAAATCAGAAATGGCAATCGAATTGGCAAAGATCTACGAACCAGCCTATGGGGACAGTTCCTCTGCCTCAACCAGCTTTACCAACACCTTGCACGTTGCAGCAGAATCCTAAATATAATATATGACCACAACTTCCAGCTCAACTGAACCCAATTCCTAACAATATAATAGTTCATTCAATACAAATAATTGAGGGTCTAGACCCTGAAGATGAGTTAAAAGAATGTAACGAACTTAAGTTGAGATCTGGACGCATAATCACTCTAAATAAGGATAAAGAGTTGCAACCTAAAGAATTGAACACAAATAAGCCTTTGACTATAGATGATCAACAAATAAAACAAGGGGAAGATACAATCAGACAAAAAAATCCTGAAGAAATCATAACCACTTCCCCCCATTCCCAGAAAGATTGTTGATACCACGCCCAATTGAATATCCTAACTTTGATCTTCTGGGTGAACTTAAAAACATTTTTATAAAAATTCCCCTCCTTTAGGCTATCCAAGATATTCCAATATATGCCAAAACTATTAAAGAATTGTGTATAAAGAAGTCTGTGAGGAAAAAAAAATAACCCCTACTATCCATGTTGTCGGGATTTTGTCTGATTTATTACTAGGCGAAGAGACTCTTGTAAAATATGAGGATCCCGGAAACCCCATTGTCACAGTCTAGATAAATGGCCATTCTTTTCCCAATGCTTTAGTTGACCTAGGGGTAGCCATTAATATTCTCACAACTACAACTTGAAACATTCTTGGCATCACAGCCTTGGAACCAACAACCACCTTACTAGAACTAGCTGACTGCTCAGTCATTAGACCAGAAGGAACATTACAAGATGTGATGGTCTCTCTAGACACTTGGGAATACCCGGTGGATTTCTTGAATATTAACCCTAGGAACCAGCTAGATGGACATCCCTTAATATTGGGAAGGCCTTGGCTAGCGACTATTGATTCTTATATCAGCTGTCGGACAGGTAGTATGACTATAACCAGGGGGAATGATGTGAAAAATTTAGCTTTATACCCTCTTGCTCAACCAAGCTTGGCTATTATGAAAACTAGGAAGCAACCTACAACATACTTAACATAAAATATTCGGTCACCATTGACTGTGGTAGATGCCCTTGAATTCAAAAACCAAACTGAAGATGATGTCATTAATATGTTTATCAATCATCCTACCACAGTATCAAGTTTGAAATGCCACATGATTAAAGTAGTCCTTGACAATGAAATCGAAGAAGATCCCCTGAGAGATATCAATGAACAAAACAATACCAACAACCACTGTTTATATTAGCAAACCTATTGAAATTGAGCTAGGGAAGATCCTGAACATTAACAGTAACCTGAGTGATGACCAACAACAGAAACTTATTCAAGTCCTTAGGAAAAATAAAGGGGCTTTCACTTGCGATTACTCAGATATGAAAGGGATTGATCCTTAGCTATGCATGCATCACATCTACACTAAAAAGGATGCAAGAACCATTTGAAAACCTCAGCGTAGATTAAATCCTCACCTAAAAGATATTGTTAAAGAAAAACTTCAAAAACTGTTAGATGTGAATTTTATCTATCCTATATCTGACAGTAAATGGGTTTCTCCATTATTTGTGGTTCCCAAAAAGAATGGGAAATGGCGAATATGTGTTGAATATAGAGAACTCAATAAGGAAATGCAAAAATACCATTTTCCCCTTCCATTTATTGATCAGGTCCTAGATACACTGGCAGGGAAGAGTTTTTTTTCTTTCCTGGATGGCTTTAGTGGCTACAACCAAATTTAGATTGACACTGAAGACCAGGATAAGACTACCTTTACCTATCAGTGGGGAACATTCACTTACAGGGTATTACCTTTTGGATTGTGTAACACACCTGCCACATTCCAAAGAGCCATACTTAGTATTTTTGTAGACTTGATAAATGGAGATGACTTCGAGCAAGCATTACAGACATTGGAAAAAGTTCTAGAATGGTGTATTGCTACCAGCCTATGTTTAAGTCACAAAAAGTGCCATATGATGATGACAGAAGGCCTGATCTTGGGTCATTGAATTTTAGCAGTTGGAATTCAAGTAGATTCGACAAAAATACATGTAATTTTCTTATTAGCTACTCCCTACACTCAAACAGAGGTACGTAGTTTTCTGGGATTTGCTGGATATTATCGTAGATTTATCAAGATTTTTTCATAGATTTCTGCACCATTACATGTCTTAACAGGAAACAGTGATTTCATATGGACTGAAAAATGTGATACTGCCTTTACAGATTTTAAATGGCTAGTATCAATAGCACCAGTATTACGAGGCCTGAACTGGGATATACCATTCCAGATTTCATCAGATGCATTAGACATAGCCATTGGAGTAGTTCTTGGCCAAGAAGAAGACAAGAAACCTTACGCTATATATTACATTAGCAAAAACTTAACCCCTACTAAATTGAATTACACAGTAAGAGAGAAGGAGTTTTTAGCTGTTATTTATGCTATTAACAAATTCAGACACTATATAACTGGATACCCTGTAATTTTTTATACGGATCACTCTATTATCAAGTACTTAGCTAATAAACCCATTATGAATGGAAGAGTGACATTTTGGTTGCTACTTTTGCAGGAATTTGATATAACTATAAGGGATCGACTAGGAAAGGAAAACCTTGTGGCAAATTTCGTCTCCCAAGTGCCAAGAACAGATGATGCAATAATAGTAAAGGATCAGTTTCCAGATGAACACCTACTTGCTGTAACCATGAAAACGCCATGGACACAGATGTGGCGAATTATTTAGTAGTGGGAAAACTACCTAAACATCTGACACCCAGAGAAAGGAAATCGATAATACAGCGTGACACTCAGTTCTCCTGGATTGGAGGATACCTTTTTCACACAAGGGCCGATATGCACATCCACAAGTGTATCAAGGAAGATGAAATTTATGATATCTTAAAAGCCTGCCATGATGGACCTTGCGGTAGACATTTTGCAGACCATAGAAATAGACATAAAATTTTACAAATGGGCTACTATTGGCCCATGATTTTTAAGGATGCTAAGAAATTTTTTCAGGCCTGCGATAGTTGTCAAAGGATGGGCCGCCCTGGCCAATCTGATGAGATGCCTCTACATCCAAAGCTGGTCATAAAACCTTTTGAACATTGGGAATTATATTTTTTTGGGCCAATCAACCCATCATCCAACCAGAAATCATATATATTGGTTGCAACAGAATACGTAACTGAGTGGGTAGAAGTAGTAGCATTACTAAGAGCCACAGAAGAAGCTGTGATAAACTTTCTTTTTGAAATTTTTGTATGATATGGGTTACCCAAAGAAGTAGTCACTGATGGAGGGCCACAATTTGTAGGCCACAAGATCACTGCTACACAAAAAAGTCATCATGTTATTCACTAATTACCTCTCCATACCACCCGCAAGCGAATGGGCAGGTAGAAAGCACCAACAAATTAATTGAAGTTATTCTAATGAAGATAGTCTCATCGCATAGATGAGACTGGGCTACTCAACTTCTAGAAGCCTTGTGGGCATATCGCACAACTTGGAGGAATACTACTGGATACTCCCCATATCAGCTGGTATTTGGTAAGGAACCTATTTTTTCCATAGAGTTTGAGATACAAACACTAAGGAAAACTCAGGAAGTGGGACTGGATTTAACTGAAGCCCAGATTAATAGATTACAACAAATAAATGAACTAGACGAAATCCGGCTTTTGGCTCTGCAGCATACTCACTTATTCAACAACAAAGAGCCAAATGGCATGACTCTCTGATAAAGAAAAAGACATTTCATGAGGCTAACTGGGCACTTCTCTACGACTCCAGGTTTGAAGACTTCCCTGGTAAATTGCAGACTAGGTGGTTAGGTCCCTATGAAATAAAGGAAGTACATGAAAATGGTACTCTTACGTTGACCACCATTGATGGGTTTTATTGTTTCTTTAAAGCAAATGGGCATCGGGTGTGCCTCTACTAAATACCACTCACAAGAGAATCTTTTTGTCAACAAATATGCAAGGACTCCACCATGCAAATTTTAGCTGTAGGAGATAATCCTTCGGCAGCTTCATCTTTGTAAAAATTCATTTCTTTTTCTTAAAAAAAAAAAACCCTATAAATAGGATTGCTGATTAATTTTTTTTTTTCTCTGCCTATTTTACTGTTCTATCTTCGGAACAAAACTTTTTGATTTTTCCGTTCCATCTTCAGAACAAAATTTTTTGGTTTTGCTGTTCCATATTTGGAACAACACTTTTTGGTTTTGCTGTTCCATCTTTGGAACAATACCTTTTGGTTTTGTTGTTCCATATTCAGAACAACACTTTTTGGTTTTGTTGTTCCATCTTTGGAACAACAATTTTTGGTTTTGCTGTTTTATCTTCGAAACAACACTTTTTGATTTTGTTGTTCCATCTTTGGAACAACACTTTTTGATTTTGCTGTTCCATCTTTGGAACATCACTCTCTTTTGTTTTTTTTTTTCTTTTCTAGCTTTGGAACAACACTTTTCTTTCTTGTACAATTTTTGTGTGTTTTGAACAACACTTTTTCTTATATATATATTTTTCACAAACACCTCTTTCCCTTTGTGGACATATTCCTAGCTCATTTCAGCCTTATTTCTTTGATTCTTTTTATGGCCTGAAGTACAATACCTTCATGCGGATAAGAATTATGGATTTTATTAAAGCAGGTGAATATTTTTAACTTTATGATGTTTGAAAAAGATATCTTATTGATGATAGACTTAAAATAATTGAAAGGGACACAATTATTTACATTTTACTTTATTGTATTGATTTCTACTGTATATGATACTGATTGATCATCTTTAACATGATGGTTCTAATCCCCCTGCTTATAATTCTCTCTGTATATTATCAATGGGATTATGGGTATAATTTTTCTTATTATTGACATGCTTCAACTTCTTACACCATCCCTACTCTTAAGGAGTACTAAGCCTCCCTCTATTTATCATAAAAATATGTAATCAAAACTAAATTTATCTATAGATAGAGGATAGGGGGTCTCATTAAGAGCCAGCCTACCATTTTCATAAGGATGTAGCAATGTGAAATCCCATTATGGCCACCACACCAGGGTTATGATCCATTGGATGGCTAAAACATCCTTAGAATAGGAGGTCTCATCACAAGTTGGCCTGCTCACTTTTGCTACTTCCCAGTGAATGGCAGTATGGTTATCTGGTTACCACGCCAACACACTGATCTCTTCTGTAGAAACACCAATGAAAATTTTCAATTATAAATTGAGGATCCTGGCTCACATTGATTAAAAAGAAACTCTTTCAAGGCTATGGATGCCTGCTGGTAGTAGAAGCTCTGCTTATGGTATTGAAGTTCTATTTCCTCAATCAAGAATTATTATAATACCCTCTTCCCATTTATGTTTTTATCCGAGAGTTTTTTTCCTCTAAACACTTCCCTAATTTGAACCTTTATGCATGCGTTCCTTTTTTTTATTCAATCATATCATGTATAGTCGGAATATCGTCAGCAAAGCCTCCTTTTGTACATATTATTTTCCTCTTTCCTTATCACATAACTTATCATCAACCAAAGCATCTTGTATTCTGTCATTTACTATGATTATACAACACAATTTTACTCTATCGATCTCTCTTATTGTCCCATCATTTATTTACTTACTCTGTTCCATTTACTATTGTACCCTTCATCCTTATATGCTACCATTGGAACAACCATTCCCCGTCCATTCGGTCGTAGGCGACCTATCATTTCGAAGGGGGAGATAACTTCCATTACACGAGGCATGTGTTGTCATTATTTCATTGACTGATAAGATATTATAGGATCATGTGGCATGCAGCAATTTAATAACACAATTAATATCATCTACACTTAGCTGTTACAACAACTTGTTGTTATATCTCTCTAAGTGTTACTATGTTTTTTTAGTATTGGTGTGTTTTTTCAGTATTGCTACATTTTTCCATTACACTCATCCTTTGCAATATTAGGAAGAATTCAAGCACTATGGGTGGTAATACAGTGTGCCACAAACCTTTAGTGTTAGAGGTCTCGGATAGAGCCATGGAGATTCTGATCTGTGCAGGATGGATATCCTATCTCACAAGATTTCAGCCCTCGAATGAGGACATTGCCATGGAATTTCTACAACATCTGCAGAATGGGGAGTCCATGGTGAAAGGTAGAATAATTACATTCATAGACGCTGTAATAGCTGAAGTATCTGGGCTGCCGGCAGAAGGAACTATATGGTCACAAAAAAATTTATTGTTGCAATATGTGGTGGAAACTTTCAAAGACGAAGGTGCGCAAGTAGTCAGGAAAGGCAAAGGCATCCAACCATATTATTTGTTAGAACCATGGAAAGAATTAGAAATCATTATCCAAAGATACATTACCTGTGATGGACGCCGAGATTTGGTAATACCATGACAACTTAAACTATTAGATGTCTTGAAACAAAAAATCACTGTTAATCTGCCATCTCTTTCGAATTCCTTACTGCATGATATTGTTGTTAGAATAAGATGGTTCAGACACCCTGAAGCTGTAATAAGTAACCATGGATTTATTAGATTAATCATCAGTAATAGCCTGGTTCAATACAACTTAACTTGGGATGGTTTCATGATGGCCTTAGAGAGCATGCAAAACCTTGTAATCTAACATCCCGCAATTGTGGAGACAAGCCAGTAGAACCCTGTTTCGAAAAGAAAAAGGAATAACCATTAAAAGGTTGAACCCCATAAATGCAGGAGGTCTATAAGAATTGAAATAGCCCAGATGATGTCTACAAATCTTCGGGATGAAAGAAATCAACCTGCAGAGACAGCCAATCCAGTTAGGATAAGATATTCGGAATCTGAAGAAGAGGCACCCAATTTCGCATCAGAACCCGAAGAAGGGGAACCCAATTCCACATCAGAACCTGAAGAAGAGGAATCTAATTTCACATCAGAGCCTGAAGAAGAGGCCAATTCAGAACAAGAACAATAACATAATTATAATAATGAACTAGGAAGTGAAGCAGGACCGGATGATCCTTTGGAAGTTTTCGAGATAGGGATGGTCGAGGTCCTGGAAAATATTAATGTATATATGCAGCCTGGAGGACCACTTGGTCTCAGCACAATTGAAACACAAGTCCCAGAGAATTCCAGGCATATAGAAACACTACCATCTCCAGAGGCTACAGACACAGAAAATGTTCAGGAATCCGACAACCAGTCTGGTGACACGATTCTTGGAACACAACCCTGATGACCAACAAGCAGCTCTAGAAACCATTGATAAACCTATTAGTGGAGTGGACGCTCCTCAAAAGAGCCAAGTAGCTAGAGAAAAACTTAAGAAGCTGCGACAAAAATACTGTAAGCTCCAGAAGACAGTTAGAAGACTACGATGAGAAGTTAAAAACTGTAAGACTCAGAACACCAGTCCTGAGGTGACCTATGTAGCTACACAAACAGTAATATGCCAGAATAAATCAATATAATTTCAAACCGAACTCGCTCCCGCTCCAACAATAGCCACCCAGGTTAATTTGCATGAAAAATTGGTGAATGTAGTTGTTCAAACGAAGGGTTGGTCCTCCCACAATAAGGAAATGCAGACTGAAAAGGTATTCTCTCACAACATCGACACTCAGACAGAAGGGAAATACAAGGACCTTTTGTCAAGGAATGACCCTATTATTTTAAAACTTCGAGAAGAATTGACACCAGCCCATCTTTATTTAGAGCAACATCAACAGGAAATAGTCTCCCTGCAACAATACCAGAAGTTACAAAAACAATTGAGGGAATTAGCCCTAGCAGAGAATGAGGCTTTTGATAGGGCTAGACAGGAAGAAGAAAAACTGAAGAGGATGAAAACTAAGCTGAACAGTGTCAGGGATCAGTTGGACACCAAATTTTCATTTATATTTAGATATATTGACCTGTCGATCTCCTACTACGAACTATGCCTTGTTCTTATTAAAACGATACTTATTGTTAAAAATCAAAGCTGTTAGAGCCGGCAAGCCAATTGAGCTGAAGAAGATGGAGGATTTTATAAATTGCTGTAAGACACATGGAGTAAAGGTCCAAAAGCTTATTTGTGAATTTTATTTGCATAATTTTATATTAGATAAAGAAGTGGATGTGAATCCTAGCCCTTTTATCGGAGATATTCAATTTCAGGCTTTTATCTCATTTGCAGTCAACCAACTCAAGTGGTAGAAGGCTTATAATTCATTCCAAAGACAGGAACAAAGCTTAGATCTTTGGGTAAGAATTGAACCTACTCACCCTCTGCAATTATTTACTAAGCATAAAAGACTGATGACACGGGAGGGCGTGCTTAAAATTTTAGGGCACATAAATAAGGAAATTGTGCAGAAAGGAACAACATATTTCCTCTCCATTCAGGAAAGATCCCTAGTTGTATCCAAAATGAGATGGATGGTTTCAAGAAACAATGTTAAGGAAAGAGAACCATTTAATTATGGAAATTTCAAATATGCTGCGACATGGTTAGTCCCATACAACAATTTTTATCTTAAAAGAAGGACCCTATTGGGTGGGATGTCGCTTTAGAAGCCCGATTATTTGGTATCCTCTTGAAGGGTATCATCCTGACTATGAGTTACCTGAAGGACAAGAAGCAGAAGCCTTTGTAAACCTGGCACAACATCATGGTCTCAGGCGTATTACATGCAGATCTTCTCCATCCTACTCCTTAAATTCTTTGCATAAGAATTATTTATTTTTCATGGTGACATGAAAAAAGGTAAGCACGGAAGTATGTTGAGTCTTGCAATAGGTATGTATTTACTCTTGATCACTGTCATTTTTCCTATTCCTTATCCATATTGTGCCATGATATAATAATATAATGAAAGGATTTTCATGAAGAATGAATGAAAAATGATCCTAATACGATTTAACCATTCAAACTAATTCCCTTTGTTTTTTTATGCTGAAAAATAATAGAAGAAACAACAGGACTTCATCACAAGAAATAAGACGCGTTAAATGCGGTCAAATCAGAAGACAAATCAGTAAGGATTAGAGCAAGAACGAACAAACTGTCTAAGGATAGAATTTTGTCATGGATTCCTCAGGATCCCCTGACCTTGAGGGATCACATTTATCTTTCCTTTTAGATATAATGGGACAAGGAGAGCTAGTTCTCAAATGTCATGTATCTTTCACTTCTGCATAATTTGTAATTGTGATTCACATAACATAGTTCTGAACAAAAAGATCGTATTGTGATGTCAATTGAGTGTGATGATTAATATATAATTCGCATTGTTGTTCATTCAAATATTCTTGAGTAGTTAATCAGTATTCGCCGATGGCTAAAGGCCCGCTCTCTGGTGGATCTCACTATTGTTCCCTGTGTTATACTTTTCCATTTATTGCAAGTGTATTCTTCTTTTCTTCTTTTTAGTTGAAGTACTTTTGATAATTCAGATTTCTGGTATTTATTCCCTGCAATATGCATTTCCAATTTATTTCCTTAAGAAATTAGTTGCTACTTAACATAATTGGTTTTGATTATTTAAAATGTAGACATTTATTTCCAATACTTTCCTTCTGTTCAATAGTTCAAATCTAGCTGAAAGAACTTAGTTAATGCTTCAGTGCTCTCGGTTTATTTTCATTCGAATTAGTTGAATTAAGAATGAATCACAGTTTTGGGTTATAATGCTTAGATGAATCACTCTCTTTAAAGCTTCAAGATTTATGATTGCATCTGTATGAAACGATTGATTTTAGCATTACTCATTGTATGCATAGCTTGCACATATTGTGTACACGGTTGAGATAAAAGGACTTACCCAGGTTGATAATTAATGTGAAGCAATTAGGAGTTTTTAAAGACACTTGTTAGCACCCAACAACCATCAAAAGAATTCTTCACCCATAATATAGTAATTTGGTAGGTCAAAATTCCCATGTAATATTGGGGTAGCCCCTGGTGCTGCTTGGGTTGACATCAATGACAAGCACTAATAAACAAGCTTGCCATGGTGGGGATGGTGGTCCTTTGGTTCGATATACTCCTCAGTTTTTTATATGGCTCAGGAGCTAAATATTCATGATTCAGGGTTTTCCTTATGTAGCGGTTGATTTCAAGGGTGACCCTGACACGTGACTTCCACCAAGAACATAGTGAGATGCATCAGGTAAAATTTTCATTTTGAGTTTTTTTGTTATCTATTTTTTATTTGATTTTTTATCATCTAATACTGATAAAAATATTAAAATGTAGATGTTGGCCCAACACGACCAGTGGTGCTTCGTCGTTTTGATAGAGGAGAAGCATCACCTATAGTAGTAGCTCCACTACTCACCGATGTAGCAGAGGCCCTTGCAGAGCTAAAACAGAACCTAGAGGTTGACCATTGACATCCCAAAGACTAGGATGGATGGTTTTCCTCTCAGTTACCAGAGGCATGTGACTCGGGTTCATGGATAGCTCATGGCCGATCTATATTGGAATTTTGTTTTTTTATCAATATCCATAGATGATAAGGTGTTTTGAACCTATGATCATAGATGATGTAATATTTTTTGACACACAACTATTTTGACCTAATGATTGTATTTCTTCATTTGGTCTAACTTTTCAAAGGTCTGATTTTGCAAAGGACTTTTTTGGGTTTAAGGATTTTTTGGCATAACATTCAAAGGAGATTTCTTGGAGGTATGTGATACCTTTTTTGGCTTTTTGGGGTACATTTTTTGGATGTTTTTTGGGCTTGATGTTTTTAAAGTATTTTGTTTTTAGAGGTTTTGGGCTTAATTTTCATTGTTTTTTTCTAAGATATTTTGTTTTTAGAATTTTTCGGGCTTAATTTTCATTTTATTTTTTAAGGTATTTTGTTTTTAGAAGTTTTGGGCTTAATTTTCATTGTGTTCAGAGGTTTTGGGCTTAATTTTCAAACGAATTTTTTTTTTGATATATTTTGTTTTTAGAGGTTTTTGGGCTTAATTTCTAAAAGACATTTTTTGGACTTAATTTCGAAAGGAATATTTTTAGGCTTAGTATTCAAAGGACATTTTTTGGAGGTATTTTTTAATGTGATATTTTTTAGAGTCTTTTTGGAAGTATTTTTTCAAATGGAATTTTTTAAGAAGTTGAGCTTAATTTTCAATGGACATTTTTTGTAGGTATTTTTTGAAGTGGCAATTTTTTAGAGTACGTGTTTTGGGTTGAAGTAAATATTTTATAATGAGTTTTTGAAATGAGTTTTTGTCTAAATTTTTAAATGAATTTTTTTTGCAGGACTTGGAAGGAAATATTTTGAGCTACATTTCATTTTTATAAGGCATTTCTTTCTCAGATTTTTTAAAGTAGGTGTTTTGCATTGAAGTATGTATTTTTTGCAAAAAAATTAAAATGAGTTTTTTTTTTAAATTGAATCTTTTGTGATTTTTTTCTTAATTGAGTTTTAATTGAATCTATTATCATGGGAAATCGAAGGAATTTCACGAGAAAATATGATCGAGCAAGAGACCCTCAGGAATGTAGAGAAGAGGGGAGAGAATCTCACAAAAGAAAGAGAGAAGAACTCTCAAATATTGAAAGGGAAAATCAACCTCAACTAGAAGTTGAAGCATGTATGTAAATGTAAATATTGTGAATTTGATATTTAAAATTTTCCTAGTGTAAAATGTGAAGCTTAATTTTTATTTGATGAACTAATTTGAAAAATATTTGGCAATGTAAACAGAGAGAGATATTCCTCAAAACATTGATGATGAGATAAAAAAATTTGAAAGAGAAAGGGAAAGAGATATTAAACCAATGATTGAAGATGGTGAAAATGTTGAAAGAAATTCAAGTGAAGAAATTGAATGACAAGGTATATATATATATATTGAACACATGCATGTATTATTGAAATTATACATATTTATTAATTTAGTTGTTTATTGAATAAGTAAACTTATTATGTACTATTAATTCGAATATGTACAGATGAAATCAATGTCGATGATGAGATGTTAGAAAAAATTGACACTCACACATATGGAGATAAAAGAGTTAACCATGTTATACGATATCATGTTAAACGCATTTTTGATACATACTTCATAAAGGAAAATGTGGCAGTTCACGCCCAATTGTTGAAAGGTCTCTTATCATTAAGGAAATTAAAAGAACCTACGACTTTATTGGGTATTCAAAAATCAACAAAATATAAAAAATGAAGGAAGATGTGATACAAAATATAAATAGTGCTATAAATTCAATTAGAAGATCTAGACAACAAAATGTTTCAATTGTACATAGAGCAATGCATGTGTGTTAAGTCGATATATTAATAGTGTAGTCCCTTATTATGTTAGTGTAGCCCCCCTTATTGTTATTTTTTACCCCTGTAACCCCCATATTGTTATAATTGTGCCCTTACATTAGGTCGGCTAAGGTTACATTGTGGCCCCACTAGGATTACATTCTGGCCCCATGGACTCCTATATATAGAAATGAGGTTTTTTCATTTGTATAATCCAAGAATTTTTCATTCATGTAATGTATCTGAGTTTTCCCCCTTGAAGTGGCTTATTTCTAAGGCATTGATATCTCTTTTCTTCTATTTTTGGAGCTAGTTTCACAACATTTGGTATCAGAGCTTTGGATTCTAAGGTTTCGCTGTGTCAAACAGGTCATCGTGGAATTTTCGCTATAACATTTTTTCTACGAAGGTAAAGAAGCTGAAATATTAAGAGTGTGAAGCCAAAATCCTAAGGAACCTCGTTGCAAAATTTCAGAGCTTCTTTCGCAAAATTTTCGTAGCTATGATCTGTGGAAGTTAGGGCTTTCTGCAGGCTCATAAATTTCACCTAAACAGGTCATCACAGAATTTTTGCTATAATGTTTTTTCTACGAAGGTTCAAAAGCTGAAATGTTTAGAGTGCGAAGCCAAAATCCTAAGGAACATCTTCACAAAATTTCAAATCATAGTTCACCATATTTGCGGAGATATGGTCTGTGGATGTTAGGTCTTTTACAGGCTCCTGAATTTCATCTCAAAGAGGTGATCATGGGAAAATATTCATAACTCTCTCTCTAAGCATCGGATTGGAATTCTGTAAAATGTGGCCACAAGTAAACGGACTATAGTTTCTTTTCTATCAATTTTAGATCCTAAGGAGGAAATAATGACATGTGGCAAGTTGTACAAGTTCACTCTACTGAACCAGTCCATAATTACGTAATCGTAAGAGATTTGGCACAACTTTGTCTTCTAGAATCCAAATTATTTAAGACCTATGGAATTCAAAAGATAATTCAGAGAGCTACCTCAATGCCAAATTTCAAATATTGAAGATTCGAAATCACAAAGATAATTAATTTTCAATATCGAGCTCCTCAAAAGTAAGAAAAATGTGTGTATTTTTTTTCGAATTGCATAAGTCTTATGTAAACAAAAATCAGTTTGAAGTGATTCCAAGGGCCTACTGAGCATATATTTCAGTATTGGGTTCTGAAATTCCTCCTAAAAATAATTCCATACCCATTAATCCCTCAAAAATCTATACTATGACGGATGAAGAGGAAGAATTGCAGTATGAGATATCAAAATTACAGTACCAAGTGCAACAAGTTTCGATCTTACGAAGACCAACTGAAGATGACGTAGATGGTTTAGAAGCAGAAATGGAGGCTAATTTGGATGGTTTGAAGGATCAAATAATAGCTAATATGGATGATAAATTAGTGGAATATCAAATCGGGCATCAACAACAAGTTCTCCAACTCTCAAAGGATAACCTAACTTTGGTGTAGAATCTAATGAAACAACAAGAAGATCAACATCACATCGAAACAAGTTATGAAGAAACCAAATAAACAAGAACTCGATAAGTACGATCAATTTCAGATTATCTCAGCAAGTGGAAGAACTTTCCTATAGAAGATTCCACATGGGAGGATGAGAATTTTATACAGAAGCATCAAGAAATAATCAAGCGTTGAGGACAACACTTGCTTGAAGGAGAGGGGCATGTTAAGTCCATATATTAATAGTGTAGTCCCTTACTATGTTACCGTATCCCCCCTTATTTTCATTGTTGTACCCCTGTAACCCCCATATTGCTATAATTGTGCCCTTACATTATTATTGCTAGGCCGGCTAGGGTTACATTGTGGCCCCACTAGGATTACATTGTGGCCCCCTGGACTCCTATATATAGAAAGGAGGTTTTGTCATTTGTATTATCCAAGAATTTTTCATTCATGTAATGTATTGGAGGCTTCCCCCTCGAAGTGGCTTATTTCTAAGGCGTTGATATTTTTTTTCTTCTATTTCTGGAGTGGTTTCACAACAATATGGTAGTGGTTTCATCAAGTACTAAAGAGAATCACTTGGTAAAATCTATGGCACGAGCATTAGGAACCTCACAAAAAAATTTTCACACACATTGGAAATTTTGATTGCAAATAGATGTAAATGATGAACTTGCTTGTTGGAGAGCTATTTTTAGGCAACCATAGAAAGATAAACTTGGAGAAAATTAAAAAAAAAAACAATATATGAATATTGGAAGAAAAAATCATGTTTTTTTCCAAAAGCAAGAGATGTGATGCAAAGAAGAATAACATGAAATCAATACAAAACACATGAAAAACATTTCTTGGACACGACTCAGATAGAGTTGTTCAACAAGATCAAAGAAGAGAATCATGAAATTGATGTCTCAATCAGTGCTTTTATGCAACAAAAACCATGGTATGTAAAACCTATCATCGTACGCAACACTTTTTGTTTTCGTTGTCATGTGTAATTTCAGTTATATTATGACACATTCCTTAATTTTGGTAGAACATTTTGGAAAGATTCACCTCCTCCTTCCACTATCCGTGATTTCATATCTCAAATTCTATGTTGAATAGAAAGCCATATATTATAATACCAAAAGAAATGTGTTGGTGGTAAAAAATGCGATGATTGTGGAAATTAGACTAAATTTTAAAACAAATATCATACTGATATAAATTATCAATCATTGTCCAACATGAAAGTGAAATGGAAGAGATATGAATATATCCATACATCGATTCAAGGTTGAAATAGTGTTAAAATAATTGAATTACGAGAAGAAGAAATTTTTGTGATATATTGTTTCAGAATGTTTGAGACATAAATTTATAAATACACCAAGCATTCCACTAGAGCTCAATGGAAGGACTTTCAATTCAAAAAATCCCGTGAATTTTTTCCACCAGGGACCATTTTTTCAGTAATTTATTTTTCAGAAAACTACACATTTGTTCCACAAAAATAAATTCAGAGTGAATGCTATCATTCTGACCAAGTCTCCATGCTCATCCATATTATATATAGACATGTTGAACAAAACATTGATCATATGGAAAGAACTAGTGAAAATCGACATGTTATTAAAGAATATCACTTTTATATGAGTGATGATCGTACACATGATACATATATTGTATAACACTATTTTGGAAAGATTTATGATTCCTTGAAAACTCATGGAATAAAATTCAATGAACATTGGATATGGTTAGATAGATGCGCGGTTCAATTCAAATCTTCACGATCATTCCTTTGGTTTTGTTGTCCTCATAATAAAACCTGCATGTTGGAATTTCTTTGAGGCTGACCATGGGAAAGGAGAACATGACCGTGCAGGGGCATGCAAAAACTGAGCACTTCGAAGGTATCAAATGGAACCCTCTACAAAACAACTTGTGGACACTAAAGAAGTTGTTCAATGATGCATCGTTGCACTAAGGCATGAGACTAACCAATCAAGGGAAGTGCAAAGGTACATTCAATTTAATTTTTATTGGATATCCAATTTTAAACAGTGTATAGTTATCACAATGATTATCTTTAATGGTATTTTGATATCATATTTACATTCTTCTTTGAATTTTGCATATAGTTTTTTTGGGCATATTAGGGTCGAAGATATAGATAGATTGATTCAAAATTATGTTGAAACAATAAAAGGGACTCAAAAATTGCATTCAATTAAAACAACGTTTTCTACAAATGTGTTTGCATTGGGTAAAAGAAATTATTCTTGTTTTTGTCATGTTTTCATAGACAACACAGAATGCAATGATGATTGTGAAAATTAAATGTATGTAAAATATTGGAAACATACATAGCTAAATACAAAGGGGAAATTTCTCGTTGCAATGTTTGAAGAAATGCAATCAGAGGAGACTACAATATCGTCTGATGGTGATTGAGTTTCTGATCTTGTTAGAGAAGTAGCATTTGAATTGCTTTCAGTTGATAGAGCTCTAGAAATAGATACTAAAATTATTGAAAGTTAATTTTTCATGTTAATTATCATCTAAATTTAAATACATATGCTTGTTTTATTATGAAGGAGATGTTTTCGTTGTAATTCCACCTGCTGTCAATGATGAAAATGTGAAGTATTATTTGATGTGTTGCACTGAACGAAAGATGAATTTATTAGAAAACTATAATGATCGTGGGTTTCCATATGACAGAGGATCTATTATACCGAAAGCTTATTTTTTCAGACAAACTAATCAAAGTGGGGATTTTGTTTACTTTGAAGACTATGAACCTGATGTCATAATTTTTCAATATAGTCACTTTGTGTGTGCAACACGCATAAAGTTGATAGATGTTCAATGAAAGAAAAAAAAAATTTAAGAAATGGAAAATGTCAAAATCCAATCATGAACGGATCATTGAAGATGGAATTCCATTGGAATTTTTTTGATTGAACTGCCCAAAAATTTCTTCTCTTTGGATTTATGCTTTAGAACTTCCATAACTCAACTAAAAATTGAGCTGCCTTATTATGTTATCTGTGCAAGTGTTTTCACATGTACATTGTTTTGGTACATGCACACTAGTATCAACTGAAAGTAGCTTTTCTATGTGCATTGATGAAAAATATTGCACATACTGGATATATATGTTCTAGAATGTAATTAACTAAAAGTAGATTTTGTATGTGCATTGATGAAAAATTCTTCACCTGGATATATATGTTCTAGAATGCACTTAAATGAAAGTATCTTTTCTATGTGCACTAATGAAAAATGTTGCACATACTTGATGTATAAGTTCTAGAATTCAATTAACTTAAAGTAGATTTTCTATGTGCATTGCTGAAAAATGTTGCACGTATTGGATATATATATGTTCTAGAATGCAGTTAACTGAAAGTAGCTTTTCTATGTGCATTGATGAAAAATGTTGCAAGTAGTAGATATATATGTTCTAGAATGCAATTAACTAAAAGTAGCTTTTCTATGTGCATTGATGAAAAAAGTTGCATGTACTGGATATATACATGTTCTAGAATGAAATTAATTGAGAGTAGCTTTTCTATGTGCACTAATGAAAAATGTTGCACGTATTGGATATATATAGGTTATAGAATGCAATTAATTGAAATTAGCTTTACTATGTGCATTGATGAAAAATGTTTCACATACTAGATATATATGTTCTAGAATGCAATTAACTGAAAGTAGATTTTCTATTTGCATAGATGAAAAATGTTACAAGTACTGGATATATATGTTCTAGGATGCAATTAACTGAAAGTAGCTTTTATATGTGCATTGATGAAAAATGTTGCACGTACTGGATGTATATGTTCTAGAATGCAATTAACTGAAAGTAGCTTTTCAATTTGCATTGATGAATTTTTTTGCAAGTACTAGATAACATATATGTTCTAGAATTCAATTAACTAAAAGTAGCATTCCTATGTGCATTGATGAAAAATGTTGCACCAACTGGATATATATGTTCTAAAATGCAATTAACTCAAAGTAGATTTTCTATGTGCATTGATGAAAAAAGTTGCACGTACTGGATATAGATGTTCTAGAATGTAATTAAATTAAAGTAGCTTTTCTATACATGGATTAGTGAAAAATTTTGCACGTATTGGATATATATACATTATAAAATGCATTTTTAAAATTTATGATTGTTTGACGCATCTAACAACACCTATAAGCATCTAACAAGACCTATAATCTTATGAGGAGCTTAGATATATATATATATATATAGATAAACATATGTATTGTATTTCAATTGTTTTAATATATTCAAACATGTACTTAAATCATTTCTATTTGTACATATATGTTCATGTGAACTCTTTTTTTTTTGGAAAACGCATAACTTGAATTTTAAAAACAAACATTATATCATAATCACATGCCAAAATGTAGTTCACCATCCAAAATCCTGAGTTTTAAGAAAGAAACATTATATCACAACCATGATCACAACATTACTTCACATGCCAATTGTAGTTCAACTATTCAATAAAAGCAAAACATCAATATCAAAAATCATAGGGTCTCTCTGAAGGCAAGATTGGCAAAAGTTCGATCACAGAGTTAACATCATTTCAACCACTTTGGGATTCTAGGATCTAGCCCTCCTGAATCCAGAGAGGGATCTCTCCAATATGTACAAATATGGATATTGTCTGAAAGATTAAAGAAATGATATTAGCTAGTTTTATGAAGGCCAAGTGGCTTTGTTTTTTTTTGATGGTTGAGCATATGAAATGTTACTTCGAGGGGAAAGTTCTAAGTGAAAATTTTCTAAAGTAGAAGTTGTAAGTTGGATAGATTGTTTCAAAAGATAGATATAACGCTGGTTTTTAATCCATTGGGCTATGGAGTCATATCTGGGCTTTAATTGAGCAACAACATCAAGTGTGATCCAAGGGGCAAGTCATCTATACCACAAGATTATTGAGATTTAAATGATGGAATGGAAACATTAAAGTGTTGGAGGGGTGGAAACTGATAATAATTTCTCAGAGGATTTATAGTCAGTCCAAACAAGAAAAGCCTCTTAAGTAACTGTTTAAAACCAACCAAGGACAGGGCTAACCATAGACTTCTTGGGCAAGTTCTTATTAAATCATCTTAATTGACAAAAAATCCAGTGATCCACATAATCACCTTCAGAAAGTATGAAAACATAAAAGAGAAATGAAGTGTAACTTAAGATTAGATAAAGTACTTTTAAACCTAGTCTGCTTTCAGTCTACACCAAGGGAAACTTTCAGAATCTGCCTTTGGAGAAAAAGATCTAGGAATCAGGGCAAACCATATCTTCTCTAGTCTAACTTTAATGGCGAATAATGGAAATCACATTCAAGAATAATGTTTAAGCAAACAGAAGGACGAGGGAACGCCAACATTCCTAACTGTTTAAGCAGTATTGAATCATTCTTAAATAAACAAGCTTGAGGAAAACATTAAGATAAAGATTTCTCAGCCAGAGAAGGTTACTGATATACAGTAGATCCTAACCCTGTTTAAACTGTTCTTTACAGAGGAATATGAACAATATGGCATACATAGAAGGAAAACAATTTAACAAAGAAAGAAGCACTTCACCGGCGATATAGAACAGGATCCCAAGAAACAGCTTTTATATTGATGTCAAACCAGTTACAATCTTTAGGTCCAATGTTTCAGTTCAGCAATCATCTTCACTATTCAACCTAACTATTCTAGCATAAACAGAGCTTCAAGGGCCAGCGAACACTATGTACAAATAGAAGTCTCCAACTCAAGTGTATTTCAAAGTTCTGCAACCAACAATTTCTCATCTTCTTCTGAGGTATTTATAGAAGAATGAGGAGGTGATCTGAGAAAAGATCTCTCAGGATAATTAATACAGGTTCAAGACTTCTCGGCCTTTTGGGGGGCTCGAGGGAGAAATTTACAGGTGGATCGCTGCATTAACTATTTTACAATAAATATCAAAGCTCGGTGGGAGTTTTATTTTGACTTTGAGGCTCTGTGTGCTGTGTGGAGTAACCCCGTAGATATTTTCTGCATTGATTACCTTGCAGAAGTAACTCCCTGGCCGCTCTGAGGCGAAATCTGATCTTCTTCAATAACTTCGGCCTCTGTTTGAAAGGTTTGAGGCAACAGGTGGCTTTTATGGTAGCTGAGGAATTTATTCGCCTCATTTGAAGCAGTAGAAGCCTTTTCTGCCTGACATATCCTTTTGATTTTCTATTAATTCTGTTTTAATTTGGGGGATTAGGCTTTTGATGTTCAATCTTAGCCGTGATCCCCAAATTTGTCTTCAATCTTCAATCTCCTGTGTGCTGTCTTCAAAAATCGATACTCTTTAACTGCTCTAAATGAAACAGTGTCTTGTTAATGTGCAGAGCCGCGCTGGGCTTTACGGCATCAATACTCATAGAGTACAGACGAAATATGGAATGGAGCCCCGTGGATGGCTTCTCTTTACTGAAACGAGGGCATGAGAATCGTCATTCCCAGCCCTCGGCATTTCTTCGTGATACGATGGAAAACCATTTAAAACACCTGCATCAAACACAAAACAATTAAGAAATCCTGCGAAAATAGGTTAAACTACTTCAAATGGCGGGGAAAGAGCGTAGCCGTTGGATAAAAATATCTAACGGTGGAGATCGGCGCAAAACAGGAAAATGAGAGCGGGGAGAAGAAATAAGGCGAGGTGGTTTTGGACCGTCCGATCCGGACACGTGGACGGTCCAGATCTAATCGGAGGATTGTAATCGGAGGGGAGAAACAAAAGGAGCGATTGGAAAATGCCGATGCGATTGCGCGATCGGGGGACTAGTGCGATCAAGCGATGACCGTTGGATCAGAAAGGGGATGGACAGCCGGGATCAAATCGAAAGATTTCAATTGGGGTGGCGCTACCGGGCTTTGCGATTGCGATCGGAAATTGCGGTTAGAAACTTGCGATTGAGCGCTGACCGTTAGATCTGAGGGTCAGATCAACGGCGGGGAGCGAATCGGAGGAATTGCAATCGGAGGTCGCAGACATGGGCATGCGATTGCGCAATCGGGGAAAGTTGCGATGCGATTTGAAACTCCGATGCGATTGCGCGATCAGGAGGGGACAGGCGATTACGCGATAGCCGTTGATCTAAGAATGAGATCAAGGGCGGAGAATGAATCGGGGAAGTCGCGATCGGAGGGGAAAACAAAACGCATGCGATTAAACAGTGCGATGCGATTGAAATCGCCGATGCGACAGAGCGATGGCCGTTTGATCGGTGTATGATCAACGGCGGGGATTGGTTTTGGAGTGGAGCGGCGAAAACCCGAAAAACCAAAGTTTTTTAATATGAAACAAAGGTTTATCTAAATCGGGGTGGAATATTTATACGTAAAGGGAATAGGTGCCCGATTGTGGGGCCTTTGGGTGTATGAAACTTGATAGGCCCGGGGCTTTATATATAACAAGGGCCTAATCGCAATCGGAACTGCGGGCCTGGTCTTTCCGATCAACCCATTGAAATTTCCCCGATTGCGATTGCGCGATCGGTCTTTTCAATCAACCCATTAAAATATTAAACACGTGACTTCAAGCTTTTAAGTTGAAACTTTGGATAAGCGGGTTCTTGGGTTTTATAAAGGAAAAAGCGGAACAGTAATGAAAATTTACAATGTTTTAAGCGCCGGAGGCGGGCTTCCTGGATTTATATAAAATAAACGATGTGATCGGGTTTTTGTATTTACAAAGGATTAATCGCATCGGAACATTTCAATTAAAAGCATGATTGCAATCGGAACTTTTGAATAGAGCACAAGTATCGCGCATTTGGATAGTTCCGATGTGATGAGCGCCGAACAGGGTTAGCGCTTGGTTCCGGGGAAGGGGCATGTGGGGGGAAGTGGTTAGGACTTAGCCCGAGGGGGCTTAAGTCCATGGTCATAATACTTTGTTTTTTATGACATTTTTCATGGTTTTTTAATGGAAATGGGGGTTCCGAAATAGTTAAAAAGTGAGTTTTTAACTATGGAATGGGGAATTTTTCATAAATGGAAAGAAGAGGACTTATGAAAACAAGGCAGTTTTGATGGAGAAAAAGGGGAGAAGATGAAAGGTTTGAGAAGAGGGAAAATGATGGTCTTTCAGCAGTCTTTCATTTGGAATCAGCAGAATTTTCTGAGTATAAAATGGGACAGCAAATGAGGATTTGGGACAGAGGCATGAGACCTTAAAGAGACTTCAAGAGCCAACAATTTTTAGTGATAAAATTTGTTCCTTGGAGGCTCAACAAAGATCTTAGCCACCTTTTGGTATAACAAAATATTATAGGTGGCTAACAGTGGCTCCACTTGGGGATGGTGCCTTCTTGAAGGCATCAAGAATTCAGACTTGATTTCTGGGAGGCTGATTAGTTGCCTCATCCATTGTTCTCTCTAGGATGCTGACCAAGTGCCTCATCCATTGGGCTGCCCTTCCTTTGCTGGATGATCTAGCTTTGAAAAAATGTTTGGCGGCTATGAAAACAATGGACTTTCATCAATACAAACTTTCTACCTACCCAATCCTACTGATCTAACATTTTTTCTTCATCAGAGTGCACTTGGATTGGCAAACTCTATTCACAACATTTTATTCTTTTGAAAGCATAAAAACTAATATAATTCTACTCCTTATTTCTCCCTGAACTCAGATTAAACAGTTGAGCTCAGATATTTCTCTACCTAATCTACTGTCTGTTGGGATTAAACTATCCAACAAACTTTCATTCTCTAAATTCTACAACAGAAATTTAAAAACAGCCAAGTCAAGATTAAGCTGTTTGACTTGCTGTGATCTATGGCATAAAACAAGCTACACAAATTATTATTTGCAGAAAATTAAAATCAAAATGGAAGGCTTAGGATCTGAAAGTTTCTCATCACGACCTTCTCTCTTCTTCACAGCTCTGTTTTTGCTTTTGTTTGAGCAGTTATTTCTTTTTCTCTGGTTCAGATTTTGAGTTAATTAGAACCAGATTTTTACATCTTCTTGACTCAGAAAATAAAACAAGTGTGAGTCATTTCTCTTTGGGAAACTCAGGTTCAGATTTTGAGTTTGTTTGAACCTTCAATTTCTATCCTAATCTATCTACTGATAAGCCAAGATTGAACAATTTGGAAAATCGAATTCACTATCCTGTCAGCAGAAAAATTTAAAAGCTAATTAGTCAAGATTAGGCTGTTTGACTAACTAGAAGTGTGTTTTGCAGGAGTGGCATTTGAGCTTGCACACTTTCAGATTTATTTCTCTTTTTGGCATGGGGCTGTGCCTTTCTTGTTTTCATTTCTGCCCTCTTTTCTTTCTTTTCTTTGTTTTTGTATTTTTTATTTTTCATAACTTTGAATGCAATGGTGGATGGAATATTCATAATGGAAAAAAGATAAAAGGCTTCAAAACAAAAAATGGATCAAGAGAAGTAATGCTTAAGCATCCTGCCATTGACAGGACCCCCAAACAATTCTGTTCCATCCAGTTTCTGTAAGAAAAATGCATTGTTACCAACAACTGAATGAATAGAGAAAGGGCCAAGCCATAGGTTGTCAAATTTTCCATGCTTGCCCTTTTCTTCCCTCCTTGAGTCCCACTTTAAAAATTTGTCCCTGATTTTGAAATTGCTGGCCTTTGTTCTTCTATCAAATAGCTTCTTGATACTATCTTGCTTCTGCAATGCTTTGTTATACACCTCCTCCCTAGTTTGCTGAAGATGAATGGTCTGATTTATTCTTCTGGTCATGTCATTTTCTTCAGTCTGCAACTCTTGAATTAACTTCATAACTGGTACACCAAGGCTGTTAGGAAAAATTGCATCTGTACCATACACAAGCTGGAAGGGTGACACACCAATAGATTTCTTCAAAGTTAATCTGTCAGCCCAAAGTGCATGGATCAGCTTTGTGTGCCAAGACTTTTTATTGTCCTCCAACAGTTTCTTGATTATGTTCACTAAGCTTTTGTTGGAAGATTCCGCAAGTCCATTACCTTGAGGGTAATAGGCTGTGGAGTGTCCCAATGTTATCTGATACTTGTGACAGAATTCAACCATTTTCTTTGATCCAAATGCTGCTGCATTATCTGTGATGATCTTGGTAGGACAGCCAAATCTGGAGAGGATGTTAGTCTCCATAAATTTTATTATAACTGAATCATTGGCCTGCCTACAAGGAATGGCTTCTATCCACTTAGTGAAGTAGTCTGTGGCAGTAAGGATCCACCTATGCTGGGCAGAGGATGGTGGATGGATTTCACCTATGAAGTCAAGTCCCCATTGTTGAAAGGGAGCTTCAACAGTGATTGGATGCAGAGGAAGGGGTAGCAGTTTTCTTTTGCCCTCAAACAGTTGGCACTTATGACAGGCAATGAGCATCATGTGTATATCAGGAAAAAGAGTAGGCCAATAGAAACCAGCCCTCAAAATTTTGTTAGCTGTTGACTTCCAGTACAAATGACCTCCACATTCTCCTTCATGGAATTCTTTCTTAACCTTCTCTGCATCCAACTCAAGAAAACATTTAAGCAATATACCACTTGCATTTTTCCAATAAATACATTTATCAATAATGCAATAGTTTACAGCTTTTAACTTTAGGAATCTTGCCTTTGTTTTTGTCAAACCAGGAGGTGCATTTAAATTAAGCAAAACATAAACAATATCAGCATACCAAGGAGAACTTATAAAATGGTCTTCAACAATGGGAGTTGAGAATTCTTCTTGGTTATCCAAAGCATTGATCATATTAATATCAAGAACTTCACAATTAGATTCAGCCATTACTCTAGCTAGACCTTGGCCTTTGATGAGCTTAGTGGGTTTTATCTCTAAATCATATTCAAGGATGACAGCAATCCACTTACCTCTCTTACCATCTGGGTCCTGTGTTAGAATGTCTTTAACAACTGAATTTGGGACAAAGGAAATAGTGTGTGAATGAAGGATGTACACTCTGAAGTCTTTCAAAGCCTTAACCAAAGCAAAAGCTTGCTTTTCCATAATGTTATACTTCAGAGGGGCATCCCTCAATGCCTTGCTAAAGAATGCAATAGGCTGCTCTTGTCCTTGTGGGTTTTTCTGTAAAAGGACAACAGCTATGGTATGTTCTGATGCAAACGAGAAGATATAAAAATATTTTGAAAAATCAAGACTTATTAGAACCGGTGCTTTAGTTAACGCTTGTTTCACCAGTTCAAAAGACTTCTTTGCTTCCATGGTCCATTTTATCCCTTGCTGCTTCTTTAACATGTTTGTGATATTCCTAAGGAGCTTAGCTAAGTTGGGGATGAACCTTCTCAAAAAGTTGATCTTCCCAATGAAGGACTGCAACTCTTTTATGTTTCGAGGATGAGAGATTTGCAAGATGGCCTCAATCCTCTTTGGATCTATCTTTATACCCTCTTCTGAAATAATGTGCCCAAGAATTTTACCTTCTTGGAGACCAAATAGTGTCTTCTTAGGGTTCAAAGATATCCCAAATTTTCTGCACTTCTCGAAAACTTTCCTCAAATGTTCTAAGTGTTCTTCATCTATTTTTGAAAACACAGTGACATCATCAAGATAGATAATGATGAAGAAGCCCAATTCTTCCGAGAATGCTATGTCCATGGCTCTCTGAAAGGTTGCTCCAGCATTCATTAGACCAAAAGGAATTTTCACATACATGAAGGTGCCCCATGGTGTAGTAAAGGTTGTCTTTAATTGATCAGCAGGGTAAACCAAGATCTGATTGTACCCCGAATAGCCATCCAACAAAGAAATTCTTCTAGACCCTACCACCCTTTGTAGAATGTGATCCATCTTTGGTAAAGGGTAGTTGTCTTTTAATGAAGCTTTGTTTAAGTCTCTAAAGTCTATACAAAGCCTGATTTCTCCAGTTTTCTTCCTAACAGACACCAGATTAGATACCCATTCAGAATATCTAACAGGGACAATAATACCAGCATCATACATTTTCATGATCTCCTTCTGAACCAACGACAACTGGATAGGGTTTATTCTGCACAGTTTCTGTTTGAATGGTTTTTGGTTTTCTTTAAGAGGGATTTTGTGCTATATTATTTCAGTGTCATAGGATTTAAGATCTTCGTAACTCCATGCAAAACATCAGAAAATTCTTTGAACAACTCTATGTATTTGAGTTTAGTGTGAGCTGGCAAAGTTTTGGGCAGTTTGATCATTTTCGGTTTCTCTTTACTGCCTATATTGCACTCTTCCACTTCAATCTCTACAGGCTCCAGTTTTGGTTTGTTGGCCACATCGTTAAAATCCAAAAAATCTTCTAAAGGGGTCAGACCTCTAGGCAAACTTTCGTCTTTAGAGTGCAGAGTTTCCAATTCTTCCGTTTCTGATTCTGCACTCAATTATTTTTTGTTTCTAAGTTTGCTAGACAATAGGTTAATATTGACAGGTTCAGGAGATGATTATTCTTTACCAAGAAATTTTTCTTCGCTGTAGTCTGTATCATAATCTGAGTCCGAACTAGGCAGTTCGAATTCATTTCTGAATTGCACGAAGTCTTCTATTTGTTTGTCATTGTCAAACACTTGCCAATATTTTTTGTTATCAGGCACTGCTGGTCTAAATTTTATCGGAGTTGTGTTATCTCCGGTTTCATATGGCGTTAGACATGTCTTGGCCACAAAGGCTAAATTGTGGGTTGCAATGTTCCTTTTTCTTGGGATAAAAATTACTTTGGACTCCTCGAATGTTTTCAAAAGGTCCATGACATCATTCCGATAGGCTCTAAGTCTAGGATGTTTTGCGTTATACTCCCCGTTGACTTGCCTAATGATTAACTCAGAATCCCCATACACATTAATTCTTTTGGCTTCTAACTTCTTTAAGAGATGCAAGCCTAAGAGAAGGGATTCATATTCTGCTATGTTATTGGAACTTTAAAAGTTTAATTTGCATGAAATGCATTCTGTGTGGTTGTTTTCAGTGTTAGTGATCCAAACACCTGCACCAGCATTATTTCTAGTGCATGACCCATCAAAATACATACTCCATAGAGGATTGGTCTTGGTTTCATCACGTTTACTGTCCTCTTCAACTATCGTGCCTTCTGATTTTTCATGATTAGCGGCACCTGATTGAATTTGTTTTGACTCTTCAGACTTTTCGTTAAGCAGAGTAACGCTTTTTTGAGTGTCAAGGTTTAAAAGCGAAGGACGTACGACTTGTAGCTCAAGACCCATATTTGGTTTGCTGTTGTTTAAAGGTTCAGCAAACTGTTTCGATGGTTCATTGACTTTTGCCTCCTCTTCTCTGTCGGCCATTAGCTCGGTTAGTGTGAATTTTTCACTGAGTGCTTCATCATTAAACATGATAAAAGAATCAAGGCCCGTATTGACAGAATAGATAGGAGAGTTTTGTGGTTTGTCTTGGCTTGTGACTGTGTATTGCATATGGGACTCCCTGTAAAGTATTCTAGTTTGATTGAAAACAGGGATAGTCGCATAGGTCATGTCCATTTGCATGGTTCCCTGCAACTTAGCCCCCCAAGATCTTGATAAAATCATTCCATATTTCGGGGGTACATCAGCCACAACAATATCCATGAGTAAGCATTTGGCTGGAATCTGGGCTAAGTTAACACAGAGATCTTTGATTAGTCCTAAACATTTTACTCTACTGGAGTCAAAGGAGTATAGGTCCTTGTAAGGTCTGGTGATTTCTAAACCAAGGCTCTCCATCACAGCTTTAGGCATTAAATTATGAGAAGCCCCGGAATCATGCATAGCGTTGTGTAAAATTTTGTCATGAACGTTTAAACTTACGTAGAAAGGAGGAACAGGTCCCTCTTGATATCTACCTTCAATCTTTGGACCAAAAATAAGCTCCGGCTGGTCATCACTAAGATTGACTGTATCTCCATTTTCCTCTATTTTCAAAGCCTTCAAAATTTGGGTCCTATATACATGTTGGGTAGCTAACTCAGTCAAAGGAACAGAGATTTTAATCTTTGACATTTCCTGTTCTAGGCTGAAAGGTATTTGATTCTTCGGAGTGCTTGTCTCAGCCTTATTAGCTGTCACTTTATCAGCAATATCAACTTGCTGATTTGTTTTATTTACACTTGACATAGTTGTTTTAACAGGAGTACTAGCCGAGGTGTTAGTACTACTAATGTCTGCACTCTGTTTTTCATCGTTTTGAGTGCCTTTCTCTTTACCTTTATTAGAATTCACAGCCACTGTTTTGTCCATTTGTTTAACCGATTTAGGTTTGGTTGTAGTGCTGTTTTGTGAAGATTTGTCAGAGGTTTTGTTGTTGGGAGTTTGTTGACTGGTCTTGCTTTTGAGGTCATATTCCCTTTGAGTTTCTATGATGACATTTTCCATGCCTTGATAATGATTTTCATCATCATCTCTTTCGTCATCATACGAAGTATATAGACCTTGTTTTTTATCATAATGAATCTCAAAATCATCATCATCGACCTCCAGCATGTTGATAGCACCATCCTCTGTTATTTCGTCTGTTTCCTCAACCTCACTTATATAGTTCTGATAAAAAGGAGGAGTGATCTGTTGATCCTCTTCCGTAGGTCTGTTTGGAGGTTGGTTCCTTCTAACATTCTGATTCTGGTTTTGGTTTCTGTTTTGAGGAGCAGTTTTATTTTGACTTGCTTGTGCTCTTTTAATTATGCTCATCTCTTTCATCATCTCTTCCATCATCCTTTCCATCTTTGAGTTTGAAGTAGAAGGTGTGGACTCCTCTCTAAAAGATACCCTCTTTTCAGCTTTCATCCTTGCTCTCTTCTCCATCAAGTTTACTTCCACAGAAAGAGCACCCCTTTGCATGTCTTCAAGGGTTGCAAAATCTCTTTCTCTTAGTGAATAGGTCATATCAGCGTCAAAGCCTTCAGGAAACTTGTTTAAAGCTGAACCTTGTGGAGGTTTTAATTCAGGGGAGAGTGCATTGTACACACTGTTAAATCTAGTGCAATAAGCTTGTACACTTTCCCCTGGATTCCTGTGGAGATTGTTATAGTCAGCAAGGACTTGGAGAGGATTCTTCCTCACTTCCCATTTGTTTAAGAATGTTTGATGGAAGCCTTGGAGATAATTTATACTATGGGGGGCTAATCCTTTAAACCATTTTCTTACTTCTCCCCCTAAGCTTTGAGCAAATAATCTGAGTTTGACAGAATCATCATCAATTTCATTTTTGTCAAAGTGGTCATTCATCTTGTCCACATGTTGTGATGCTGTTGTAGTATTGCTAGCATCATATAATGGAGTTTTGGACTGATAGTCCTGTGGAAGATTGACTAATGGTACAGGAAGGACTAAGGGAGCATACCATGCTGCCATGATAGGTGGTGGGGGTGGATTTACAAGAGGTGGAGTGGGCTGAAGTGGGGTGGTTTGAACAGTGGATGTAGGGTGAGCAGATGTGGATGGGCCAGGAATAGACTGTTGAGCTGATCTTGGATGAGAGACACCTAGATTGTGAAGGAAATGTAAATCAGGAGGTGTTGTTTCCCTGCTACCAAGATGTTCACTTGTTTCCGGGGATGAAAGTGAAGACTCAGAGTCTATCCGGATTATATCATCAAATGACCTAGTTCTAAACGGGTTTACTAAGTCAGCTTGTGATTGTTGTAGAGCTGAAATATTTTCAGGGACTGAATTAGCTCTCAAGGGTGATCTGAAAACAGTTGATAATTTAATCCTAGGAGACTTCCAAAGGATGCTTTCTGGGTCATCAACTATCTCAGGTGGGTTAGGGTCAGGATGGGCTCTAGTGTGAATCTTTCTAGGAGCCACTATGCTGTGTTTTTAGACCCAAATAAACAAGAACACTTCAACCAAATATGACAATCTTTAAGAGGTTAACTAATCTGTTTACACAAATTTAATCCTACAGTCCTCTAACTGAGTTTTACTAACATTATAATGATAAGGGTTCTTCCCAGTGGAGTCTTAAGGTCTGTTGAGGATTGTGGAGTTGCCAAGTGGAATTTTTTAGCTCTTTTCAGAGGTAAAAGGTTTTATGGTCCACCACCATGTTTATTTAATACCAATCTGAAATGTTTTTGGTTTTTTCTGAGTTCTTTTTCAGTCGTGTGGTTGTTAAGAATATGCTCACTCTGTTTCAAAACTTAGCTACGGTTATGAGACAAAGGCAGCCTACTCCTATGGCTAAGCCAGCTGATTTTCAAGGTTTCATAAGGACTTATGAGAATCCTAGGGTTTGCCTAGATTGTCACTGATTCAAACAAGTTTTACCATGAATACCATTTCTTGGTAGTGCTTGAAAGGTTGCTTTTTACTCACAAGTTTTGTATGGATTTCTAAAGGAAACTAAGATGAAAAACCAACTCAGATTCCCCAGTGGAGTCGCCAGAAATGTTAGGTCTCTGTAATAAGCAAGATTGGAAAAGTCCAATCACAGAGTTAACATCATTTCAACCAACTTTGGGATTCTAGGATCTAGCCCTCCTGAATCCGGAGAGGGATCTCTCCAATATGTACAAATATGGATATTGTCTTTGAAAAGCTTAAGGTAATGATATTAGGCTAGTTATGAAGGCCAAGGTTTTTGTTTTGTTTTGGATGGTTGAGCATGAAATGTTACTTGAGGGGAAAGTCCTAAGTGCAAAAAGTTTCAAAAGTGAGAAGTTGCAAGCAAATAGAACAGTTTTGGCAGATAGATAGATATAACGCTGGTTTTTAGTCCATTGGGCTATGGAGTCATATATGGGCTTTAATTGAGCAACAACATCAAGTGTGATCCAAGGGGCAAGTCATCTATACCACAAGATTATTGAGATTAAAATGATGGAATGGAAACATTAAAGTGTTGGAGGGGTGGAAACTGATAATAATTTCTCAGAGGATTTATAGTCAGTCCAAACAAGAAAAGCCTCTTAAGTAACTGTTTGAAACCAACCAAGGACAGGGCTAACCAAAAACTTCTTGGGCAAGTTCTATTAAAGTAGCTTAATTGACAAACAATCCAGTAATCCACATAATTACCTTCAGAAAGTATGAAAACATATAAGAAAAACAAAGTGTAACTTAAGATCAGATAAAGTACTTTTAAACCTAGTCTGCTTTCAGTCAACACCAAGGGAAACTTTCAAAATCTGCCTTTGGAGAAAAGAATCTAGGAATCAGGGCAAACCGTATCTTCTCTAGTCTAACTTTAATAGCAAATAATGGAAATCACATTTAAGAACAATGTTTATGTAAACAGAAGGACGAGGGAACGCCAACATTCCTAGCTGTTTAAACAATATTGAATCATTCTTAAATAAACAAGTTTGAGGAAAACATCAAGATAAAGATTTCTCAGCCAGAGAAGGTTACTGATGTACAGTAGATCCTAACTCTGTTCAAACTTTTCTTTACAGAGGAATATGAACAATATGGCACACATAGAAGGAAAACAATTTAACAAAGAAAGGAGCACTTCACCGGTGATATAGACCAGGATCCCAAGAAACAACTTTTATATTGATGTCAAACCAGTTACAATCTTTAGGTCCAATGTTTCAGTTCAACAATCATCTTCACTATTCAACCTAACTACTCTAGCACAAACAGAGCTTCAAGGGCCAGCGAACACTATGTACAAATAGAAGTCTCCAGCTCAAGTGTATTTCAAAGTTCTGCAACCAACAATTTCTCATTTTCTACAGAAGTATTTATAGAAGAATGAGGAGGTGAGATCTGATAAAAGATCTGCTAAATTAATTAATACAGATTCAATACTTCTTGGCCCTTTTAGGGGCTCGATGAAGAAGTTTACAGGTGGTTCTCTGTATTAACTATTTTACATTAACTATCAGGTCTACTGGAAATAATTTGTTGACCTTTGGGGTTTGGCGTGAGGTTGAAATAACTCTGCAGATATTTCTCGCATTAAGTTCCTTGCAGAAGTAACTTCTCAGCTGCGTTGAGGCAAAACATCTTCCTTTGCAATAACTTCGGCCCTGGTTTGAAAGGTTTGAGGCAACAGGTGGCGTTTAGTCGCTGGGAGGAATCAATTTGCCTCCTTTTTGTGGCAGTGGAGGGTTTGCTGTCACTAAAACACTTTAGGTATTCTGCAGACTGTGTTTTAGATTGGGGGATTAGGCTTTTGATAACAGTCTTAGCCATAATCCCCATAAAACTGTCTTCAATTCTCTGTGTTGGCATATTTTTGGTCTTCTACAACTGATACTCTTTGATTGTGCTGGATTCTTGGTGCTTCGTCGTTACACAGGGTTGTGCAGGGTTATACGGCATCAATGCCTCATGAAACACTGATGACAGTGTGAATTTAACACCTGCAAACCATTTCCTTTGATGTATTCGAAGGCCAGAGGATCGTCATCCTCGGCATACGAAATTTCTTCATTTAAGTGAAAAAACATTAAACCCTGCAAAAAAACAAACAAATGTTATGAAATCCTGTGTTTATAGGTCAAACTGCATTGGAGGGTGTGAGGAGGAAGCAAGGCCGTTGGATGGCATCATCCAACGGTCGGGATTAATCGAATGGAGTCAAAGGGGAGGCGGAAAGGTGATTAAATCAGAGCCGTCGATCGTGCAAGATCGACGGTGGGAATGCGATTTCCACTGTACAATAGCTTGGTTATCGCGCAGGCACTTTGGTTAACCAGCAGACAACTTCGGCGATCAACAACCGTTGGATGAGGGGCCACAGATCGGACGGCTGCGGTAAATTTCGTTGGGCATCCATGGTCTGAACGTTAATGCGCGGGGGACTACGGTTATACGGTGGTTTTGAAATAGTACAAGGGACACGCGTCGCTGGATGTATGGATTCGCTGGGCAACGGGGAAAAACCACCACCCGCCCAAAGGCGGTGTGGAAGAAACCGGCGTGGTTATGTGAAAACAGCGGAAAAAGCAATGAAATGACGTAAAGAGAGGTCAGGCGGGAGAATGCGCGGAGGACCGTTAGATCGTGGAGCGGGGATGCAGATCAACGGCGGAGATGCGGCGTCGGGATATAAATGAAAAAACCTTCGTAAACAACAAAAATTGACATTTCTCCACTTTACAAAGGAAAAAGGATTTATTTATATGAATGGCGGGGGTATCGTATGGTGGGCCCGACAGGATTGATCGCAAATCGCAAAAGTGGAAAACGCGATGGCGGATTATGCGACGAAGAGAAAATACGATATTGCGATTATGCGATGGGCGGAAACTGCGATGGATCGCATCGCAAATATTTGCAATGGCTATTTGGAGGAAAATTGAAAATTGCGATCTGCGATCTGTGATGGATCGCAGCGCAAATATTTGCGAAGCTATTTGGAGGAAAACTGAAAATTGCGATCTGCGATCTGCGATGGATCGCAGCGCAAATATTTGCGATGCATCAGTTTAAAAATTAACAATTTGGAAATTATGCAATCTGCACTTTGCGATAAGCGCCAAAGGGTTAAAACTTGGTTCCAGGGTGCGGGCGTATGGAAGAAAAGGGGCTAAGGGCTTAAGCTCGAGGGGCTTAAGTTCTATATATAAAAACATGTATTTTCATGGTTTTTGAAGGGTTTCTTGAAGGAAATGAAGGTTTCGGTAAGGTTAAAAAGTGGGTTTTTAACCTTATAAAAGGGATTTTAATGAAATGGAAAGGGAGAAACATGAAATTGTGAGTTTTTCATGGGAAATGGAGAATATAAAATGAGGTTAGTGAGGAAGAAAAGGAAGGGGACCAAGGGGTTTTGCGGCAGTATTTAACTTGGGATTTTTGAAGGATTTCAGAGGCTTTTAGGATGTAAACAGCAATAAGGGATCTGGACAGAGGCATGAGGCCTTAGAGAGACTTCAAGAGCCAACAATTTTTAGTGATAAAATTGTTCCTTGGAGGCTCCAAAAAGGTTTAGCCACCTTTTGGTATAACAAAATATTATAGGTGGCTAACATCTTCCACTGGTATAGTTCGCCTTACAAATAACGGTACCAATGGTCATTGAAGATGAGTTCGCTTGGTAGCATGTATGGGTGGAGTTGTAACACTCCCATCAGTTGGAGTGACTTGGCTAACAGGGTATTGATTGGACCAAATATGTTGGCATAAATGGAATCGGAAATGTAGGTGATCAATAGAGACTTGAAAGCAGTGTAAGATAGGCAGAAGAGTTATGCAGATAGGAACAAGTTGTTCAAGGAGTTTCAAGTTGGGGAACATGTGTACTTGTGAATCAAGCCCGAGAAGATCTCCTTGTGAATTGGATCATGTTCCAAGATGGCACCAAGGTTTTGTGGACCCTTTAGGATCATTGAGAGTGTTATCACAAAATTTTACTTGATTTTCTGCTTATCAAAAAACTCAGTGTAACTGTTTCAAACCACTTCTAACTGAAGCTTAGACTCTTCAGTTTGAGAGGGCTCTCTCAAGGGGGTTTTATGATATTGAATAATGATAGTACTAGATGGATAATTTTATGGAAATTGTAACTTGTTTTTTATGATTGCAAGTTGAAAAGAATGCAAGCTTGCTACCATTGGGCTTATGGAGTCAACAATCATTATTTTTCAGCGACAAAGGTTCTTCAACATGGAAGCTGAGGCAAATAGAGGTCTTTAACAGAGGAAACTCAGTCATAAAACATAGGAAAACATAGTCATTTCATCACTAAAGGAAGTCAGAGCATAAAATTATGAATTTTGAGTAATAGAGATGAAATCTACTACAAGTGATAAAACATAAGGATATAGATCAATAGGACATCAAAAACCTCATGAGAATCTCAGGTCTGTCAAGAAGAATATCACTTTTTATTACTGATATAGGTCAAAAACATAAAAGCAGCAGTTTGGTGCAAATGTTCTCCAACCCCTTACTACTTCGATGCTTTGTCTTTAAATAGACATTCTTTACAACAAGGATGATCTTCCTGGTGGCTAGATCATCGAATTCTCCTATGACACCTTTCATAACTGAAATACATAACTTGTAATAGGAAACTAACAACGATACCTTAAAGAAACCATCTCCTAATAGGACTCTAACTCCTATTTATTACATTTCTCTACCCTGTCTGTGAAAAAATTACATGATGGTTACAAAATAAGTATCACATGTTCGAAAGACACATGAAAAATTTCATTACCACTTTACATGTTTAAAGCCCTCCTAGACTTGTGGAGCATAACCCTGTTTTTTAGGAATAGATGACCCTTATCTTCAAAGCTGCTTTGGCTGATGACCTGTCTTAATAACACTTCCTTCGAGTCATAAATATTTGATAATAAGATCCATTGACATGTTGGAGGTCTCCAACTGTCCAAAATTTCCATTAAGATGCTCCAAAACCTTTAACAATTGCTTGCTATGAAAACAGGACAATTTCGTAGCGAGTTTTGGTAGTGTGAGAAAAGTAGCCTTTCCATCCATCTTCTACAATTGTTTGATGTTTCATTAGGGGAATTTTGAGGTCTAAAATGGGCCTCCTAAGAAAAATGTACAACAAAAATAAACTTTATAAGAACCAATAGGATTCAATATGATGATGACAACCATGGGGGATGATTCACCTTTTTTTAAGTAAAAGGGTAAAAGGATTAAAAAATAATAAAATAATAAAACTATTTTTTCAACTCGTATTTTCAACTTATCTCCCAAAGTTTTTACTCAAATTTCGAATGGGAGAACTCGTTGGATACAAAACTTAATTCCTCATCCAAGGAGTACCCATGATGCATATTTTCGATGGACACTGCTACATGAAAAATTAGAAATACATGAAAAAAGGTGATTGCAATCACGTTTTTCATGTATTTCTCATTTTTCCTGTAGCAGGACCCATCGAAAGTATGCAACATGGGTACTCCTTGGATAAGGAATTAAATTTTTCATCTAACGAGTACTCTCGCTCGAAATTTGAGTAAAAACTTTGGGAGGTAAGTTGAAATTACGAGTTGAAAATATAGTTTTTTCTTTTTTCCCTCTAAATTTTGATGATGTAATCAAATTTGATTTTATTATTTCCACTATTATTTTATAATTTCCTTACGAGGCCCATTTTAGACCTCAAAATTCCCCTAATACATCATGTCAATCATATCATGACACATCACCACCATGAATCCCCCTCCTTGAATCATGCAAAAACTGACTTTAGAAGCAAAAAAGCCGCTATAGGTTTTTTCGTAGCATATTCTTGGCTTTAAGCTTGAGGAACGCTACAAAAATGTGTAAAAACCCAGAAATTTCCCTTTTCAAAATTGTCTTAAAAAACGGATGTCCTGCTGAAAAACTTTGATTTTCTGCATGTTATGACCTCCTAAGCTATATCTCATCTCTATTTACTGCTATCGTGATGTTTCCTCCTCATTTATGATCAGTTGAGCTATAGGCTCTTCCACCACATTCATTTTCAAACCTTTCTTTTCCAGCTCTTTATGAATCAGATCCAATTGTTCTTGAAGATCTTTGACTTGGTCCTTTAGTATCCTATTCTTGGATTGCAATTGCAGGTTTACGTTTTTGATGTGCTTGACATTTCTTCTTAGTGGATGAGTCCACTTTATCAGTTTTTCTGTATTGTCCAAGGTCTTTGAGACACTTGTGACTTGATCCTCCCAGATCTTCCTCATTTGTTCAAACTGAACCCTTTCAGCTCTATTCTTTTTTGCTTCTTTCCTCAAGACTGATATCTCTTCAGCTGGTTCTTTTAACTTCTCCTTAAGGGTTTCAATTTCTGATTTTTCAGTGATTTTCTCTTTAGCCTTATTTTGTTTGATGATCAGTTCTTATTTTGTAGGTGAGGAGAGATCTATGATGCTTGGTGGTGGCTGAGAAATTTTACTGGCCTTCTGAGTCTCTTTGCTGCTTTCCATGACCTTTCTTGTATGTCTTGTCATTGGATTTCTAGCTTGAAACATGAAACCAACATCATCACCTGCAAACTCTGACTTTTTAGCTGTTTTTCCTTTCTTTAGCTTTATTCCCCCATCTTTAACATATTCATCTTAGACAATGGGAGTTTCTTCAATATTAATTGCATGCAAGATGTCCTCTAATTTACCCTTAACCACTGTTTGGCTCCTAGTAACTCTCTTGTTGCCATGCTTGCTAACTGTTGGCTTCTGTTTTGCAGGTGTAGCTTTAGGTGTGTCATCTTCTGCAAAGGCTTTGTCTCCATGCTCATTGGTTCTAAACTTGCTTTGCTGCTGGTGATCAAATATCTCTAGGTTTTGAAACTCTTTTAGGAGTGAAAACATCTACTTCAAAACCACTCATGAACAAAAAGATGACGATCTACGCCTAATCTCTTCAACTCCTTTACCACCAATAACTTAATTAAACCATGGTGAAAAGAGAGAAGTTTCATTTCTTCTTTTTAACTTGGACCTTATACGACAATTTCCTTGAGATGCAGCCTTAAGTAAAAGGGCAAGTCAAGAGACCTCTTACCCCAAAAATGTAGCGAAGCCTAAGAGAGTCTGATTTATTCATGTGAAACCTTCCTTCACGAGGTGAAGTACTTGCCAGATGATCATCGGCAACTTTGAGAAGTTGTCTTTCATGTAACTCCTTGGGATAGTATTTGTGAGATTTTGTGAGACCAATTTCACTATGCTCGCTTGATGAATTCTTTGCGGGTCTTTTGCATGGTGAAATTGATGCCTTTAAAAAATATTCCCCTCCTCTAGTGATTCTTGTTGCTATTGAAATCTTGTCTGGTGTTACGTGAGGGTTTAGCATTCCCACCTTTGAAGCTGTCCGTGGAAACTATTAGCGAAAGTCTTTAGAAATGTTTGTAGATGACAACCACTGCCAGCCTTTGGCGAAATTGCAAACACCCTAGTTCGTCGAATACCTCAAGGAAGTTTGGTATTCATTTAAAAAATTCATGTCCATGGGCTCTTGTATATAAGCGGTGACCACCTTTTTTGGTTTTCTTCCTTGCAACCATGGTATTTTTATATCTTCTCAGCCTCGCTTGATTAATGACACCTGCAACCTTTGAAAATGCCAGAAACCTGCTTGGCTTGATGAAGTAGCTCTCTAGAAATCAAATAACATGGAAAGAAAAAGTGGAGTATGACAAAAAGACTCAATTGGGTAACCTTTTATGATTTAAATAATAACTCATGCCTTAATGATGACACATGCATGCTAAAAAGGGTAATGATGACCTTAGAGCTGGCTTTGTACGTTTGGAATAACCCTAACAGACTCGAATGACATCCACCCTAACTCCTCCAATGATGAAATAAAACTTTGCATCAAGTTTGACAAGGAAGACAGGAAAACTAGTTCATTTTCTGACAGTTTCGCTAAGAAACTATTAGGCAGTTTCGTAGCGAAAACTGCTATTTCATAGTGTAAAACACTATGAAAAGAGGTAAAACTGGCTTGAGTGTCCTTTTTGAAATTAAACTCTTGGGAAATGAAATCTGACACCTAATGATGACTGATGGGACATGACATGACCTATATTAAGGTGGGTTTGAACCTTAGGATTAGATTTAAACATGTAAAAAATATTTTTTTTGTATACCAATTTGGAATAAGGAGACTTTATCCTTTTGAGGAGTGAACTCTATGACCATGTCAAGTAATGTTTCACATTTTAAGAGTGATGACAGAGAGAATCATAACAATTTTCTATCAACTCGCATCGCCTCCCACAATGAAATTCCATGATATTTTTCATATATCATTGCTTACGAAGTATGTTAAATATTATGATCATATGATTGAATGGTCTGTATTGCAGGTGGAACCCGATGGAAACTTCCAGTCGGAGCGTCAATGTATATTGCAGAAAAAGGTGCTCATGCTCTTGAATTGAGAAATAGAGAAAGTTAAAGTTTAATGGAAGCTTTTGGCGAGATGAAGCTACATGTCAGATGGCGGATCATATGCGGGCCATGTATCCTTCTTTGTTTGTTGGTTGAGGAAAAATAGTTTTGGTGTGATGTTGGTATATGTTTGAAATATATTTTGATTATGTTTTGATATATGTTTTGATGTGATGTTCAGGTATATGTACATATATATATGGATGCAAATATCACCATGATCTATGTTATATTGCTCCAATATGTGGTATGGGTGTCATGTCATTATAGTTGTCATGTTGGTTCGCTTTTCAGTAAGGTGATCATTGTTAATACCACATCAAGCTATGTTATAAAGATCCATGGGAAGTATGGTTTCTTTTCAGTGGTTTTGGTGAGGTATATCTGTGGTTGAACACTGAGGACGGTGTCCCCCAAGGGGGAGCGTTTTGTAACAACCCTAGTGAAAATTCCAAGTAGTAAAGTTAAAAATAATAACCACGGTTGATGGGACACTTATTCCAAGTTGAATGTTGGGAAAAACATCCTAGTGGGTGTTCATTTCGGTTATTATGGCTAAGGAAATTGGCAAAGGAAAAGGCATTTGGAAAGGAAAAGACATTTGGAAAGGAAAAATGGCATATTTGGAACATTTATTTATGAAAATAATGGAAATGAGGAGAAAAGGGAGGTGAAAGGTCACAAGTTTCATGTGAGGAGGAAAATGAATGAAAACAATGGAAAATTAAGAAAATAGAGGCCTCATCTATAAAAAGGCTTCTGAGGATCACTTGGTACCTTTTTTCAGTTCAGCTTTAGAGCTCTCTAATTATTCTCTCTCTCTCTCTCTCTCTCTCACACACACACACACACACACACACTCTTGGACACTTAGAGTTTCTTGGAGCGTTTTTTGCATTGGACCAAGAAATGCAAGAAAGTAAGAAGATGGAGAAAGCAAGCAAGGAGGAGGAAGAATCAAGAAATTACAATAGGACTTTGCAGGTATTGATTTGCATGTGTGATTTCCTTTCTAGATCTAGCATGCATGGTATTGCATGTGGTTCTTTTCTGTCTTGGCATGGGTTTTTCTAGGTGTGACAATGTTTTCAGCCTAGCCTTGGCATTTCCGGATAGCCATGCTATTGTGGAGTTCTCATGTTTTAGTTTAGATGGATTACTGGATGGATTCAAAACTGAGTGAGGTGGATATTTGAAATGATATAACACATGACATAGTAACCCTTGAAATAGACTATGGGTTGAGGTAAATCTGGATAGTGCATTGCCTCGGTGGGCCTAGGGATCCTCGACTGGTGAATGGCGGTATATATGGTAAAGCCTAGAGGTGGTTTTATCTCCATCAGGCCTAGGAATCCTAGGTTCAGAATATATGGTAATTCCTGAAGATCATGTCTTAGTTTAGGGCCTAGTGATACTCGATTCAGACTGTGGATTGTGGTAAATCATGAGAGACTAGGAGGCAGGAAAATTCCTCATGGTTTAGGAGGAGATAATTTGGTGATATCCATGATTTTTTTGTTCTAGTGATCAGGTGTAGATCACGGTAAGGACAATTATGACATGTTTATTGTGTTTGCCCAGTGATCCAGTATGGATCATGGTAAAGCCTCATTTATAGTGATGAGGGTGAGGTGGTTTAACCTCAGGATTCCCTGGTTGGTTCTTTTTGTTTGAGTCCCACATTCATGCTTAAAATATGTCACGAGGGTGATTGGCTTAAGAGAGATTTGGCTTAGCCAATCTATGGTCGGGAGGAATGTGGAAGTCCCGTATCCAGTTGGTTTTTACATTAATTAATGAGAAGCTCATTCCTTTGGTATTTGATGTATAAATGTACTGGTTTATATGTGGATTCCATGACTATTGTATCCACGGTATTTCTGTTGTTATTATGCTAGTTATATGTATGTATTTTAACAATGATGATGTATGGCTCTCTCCATGTTTTACATATAAATGAATGCACAATGTATCTATGGTAAAATAGATGGTATTGCAACTAATGATGTAAGGGAGAAATGATTATTAGTGATTATCAGATAAGTATGAGACCCATATGCTCCGTTCTATTGTTTATACTTGCAATTTTCATGTTTGTGACATGTTTAACGAAATTCCTTTCATGGCTAGTAGGGGTACAATTTAGTCCCCATGGATATTTTTGGAAATGTATCATTTTTTGGTCATTATAAATCATCTCTGAACTTGTTATGAAGTTTTTGGCCTGAAACATTGGCTCAAATACTGGGGAAACTGGCACAACACTAAGTAATTTAGTCCATGGACACTGACATGTGGGCTTATGCATACGTCCAAAGCTTGATAGACATTGACTTGCAAGACTGTTCATGGGTCCAAAGGCCCAGAAGCTAAAAATTTCAGTGGGAGCCAAGAGTAGGGTGCCACAATGGTTGGGATGGCTCTTGGGGGTGTTATTGTTGGTCTACAAGGTCTGTATGAGGATTTTTCTACAATTCCACTTCCTTAAGGTCACCTAGGAGGTTGAATCTCACCATAATATCCTCTCGTCACATATTTATCCTGGTTAGCCAGTTGCTTAGGTAGATGTGGGAAGGGGGTGTTACAGGGTCATACAATGTATGATGTTGGTTGTGTGCTCCCAAATCCTTTGTTTTATGGAGATGCATGTTTCTCCAATTTATGGGTTCCCATAATTTCATATGACCACATAAACACCTTTCATGTTTTTAGGGTTCACTGGGTCTTCGATGGATATTAGGGAGATTCGAATGGTGCTTAGGGTACTAAAGGTGGAAGATACCTTGTGATTTTTAAAAATAAAAGAAATCTTGTTGTTTTTCCTTTGGATAAAGGGAATATGAACACTAGTAACCAAATCACTGGGCTCTTTACTTATCCCCATACCTTTGCTCACCTTTAAGAAAGCCTTGAGACCTTGGCGTTTATTATAACCATTATTTTTGAACACCTTAAGGAAATGATATTTCTAAGGGGGGGAATCCTTATGGATCTTGAGAAGCCCATAGATGTAAGGAGTAAGAGGACCACTCTCAATAATTTTATTAATTATGGAGTTCACCATGTTACTAGACTAAAGCAAAAAATTTTGAGACTTTCTTTATAGGTTTCTTACTCAACTTTTTGTAGCTACCGTTCAGTTATAAAGGTAAGATATCATTTTTCTGTAGTATTTATCCCTATCTAAGATAACATATGCCCCACACTTGTTGGATTTTAGAACAATAATGTACATGTTATTATTCGCGAAATTTAGGGCTTTGAATTCCGACTTGTTGATGTTGCTCTTAGGATGTTTAGTCGTCCTAAGAAAAACTGCACAATATTGCCTAATGAAATTTTTTATGCTACCAGGAAGGTCCCTAATACCATATTCAATATCACAAATAATTTCCTCCACTGGATTTTTTTCTCAAATCACGGGAAAAGTTTAACCCTTTTTCCAAAATACAATACACGAGAGGTTCAAAAGAAAATTTGGAGATATTAACAACCTTCTTACTCAAAGAGGAGGATACCATATTATTGTTAAGTAAAGGTAAAGGGGCAAGGACCATAGAAAGAATATAAGAGGGGGGGCCATTATCAATAGGGGATTTTTATGATGATGACATTGTAAGCCCTAGTTATCCCTCTATTGTCATCATAAAATCCCCCATCAATAATGAGCCTCCTTCTTATCCTCTTTCTACGGTCCCTTCCACTTTATGTTTAATTAAAAATAATATGGTATCCCCCTCTTTTAATAAGAGGTTTTTTAATCTCTCCAAGCTTTCCTATGAACCTACCGTGTATCATATTTTGGAAAAAGAACAGTTAAACTTTTCCCTTGCTCTGAAAAATTTAGGTGGAGGAAATTTAATTGTGATGTTGAATATGGTATTAGGTACCTGCTTGATTACATAAATATTTCAATAGGAAATATTTTGTGGTTGTTCTTAGGAATGATAAACCTCCTAAGAACAACATAAACAAGTCTGAATTCGAAGCCTTAAAGTCATTGATCGATAACCTAGACATTGTTGTTCTCAAATCTAATAAGGGTGGGGTTTTTATTATCTTAGATAGGGATAAATACAATAGAAAAATGATGGATCACATTTGTAACAAAGGAAGCTACAAAAATATGAATAATAAACCTATAAATAAAGTCTCAAAAATTGTTTCTTTAGTTATAAGATTATTGAGAGAAACCATATTACTCCTATGATATATAGGATTTTGAAGATCCATAAGGAGGGGGCCCCCTTAGACCCATTGTCTATACAATAGGTGTGCCAACTTACCTTCTAGCTAAATATTTAGCCTAGAAGCTCAAGTCCTTGTTGGCCGTACAAAATCCTTTGTTAAGGAATCTTCCTCTATTTTCAATGAGTTAAACGGTATTAAGATTGATCTTGGGGATATTCTTGTTATTTTTGATGTGGTATCTCTTTATACCAATATCCTTATCAAAGAATCTATGGAGGTGATACATTGAAACACTGATCCATATACAACCAGGTTGGTTGAGATCTGCCTTACCCCAACCTTTTTCAACTTTGAAGATGAATTCTATGAAGAAAAGTACAAAGTTTCTATGTGTTCTCCACTTTTCCTTGTCATAGCTAACCTATTCATGGAATATTTTGAATCTATTGATGGTGCTGGACACAGAAAAATTCAGGGGATCTCCCCAATATGAAGTACTAATTAGACCTCACACCTTCTAGTGTAGGAGTCCCATCCGAAATATGGTCTAGTTGCCGAATTCTTAAATATTTACCTTGGCTCTAAATGTCAGCAAGAGAAAGGGATGCAAAGGTGCCTTTGAAAATCAAGAAGGTGTGCTTGATGAGTGTTCAGTTGTAGATGTGTCAAAGTTATTCTACTGTAGAGGGAGTGGGAAAAGTGAGCCTCTAAGGGAGAGGTAATAGTACCACCCAAGAAGATACACACATGAACAAGAAGGACCTATCTAACATCTAGAAGAATAGTCCACAAGAGATGTGACAATTATTACAACCAATGAATGAGAAATATTTTTCTAGTATCCTATGGAAAAGTTCACAAGTATGGGACACCAATAAAAACCATTTCAACACATTCTCAACAAGACAAGTACTAAAATAACTAAAATAGTTAAACTAATTTAGCACATTTGGAAGCAAACATGAAATACAAACATCAACAAAATAGTCTTAAAAACATTCATAATCCATGTATGAAGAACGTGCTAGCCTTGAAGGATTTTGTTATTAAGTAAAAGTTCCAAGACCCATGTATATAATGAACATCACTAGCTCCAATAGTGGAGTGCTGGAGCCACTCCTTGCTCCCCAAGAGAAATAAATTATATCTCTAATGCTTTGAAGGAGGAGCCAAGGTGAAAAGTCCCTTGTTCTTACAATAAGGGTGTACATATAACAATGGGGAAGTGATTCTTCACCTTCCTTATTACTCTTAATCTACCCTCATCACTTTTTGACTTCCTATCACTTTTCAACTTTACATGACTCTTAATATTCCACACATGTCCTTTGGAATTCCACTTTTACAATACATTTTTGAAACATAATTTACATCATTAACCACAATGGTGTGGCATATGACAACTCATGACATGACATGACATGACACTGCTGACATAGGCTACTTGATGATGTGGAAATGTTGATCCACTAATGTTGTTGTGTGTTGAGTGTCTTCTTGAAAATTATTTTCTTTTCACCTCCACAAATCTTGGTGATAATGAATCTTAAATGATGCCAAGTCTTGAATGGTGATAAAAAAATGGTGCCCCTTTTCTTTCACTTGATTGATCATCTTGCATACTCAACTACAAGAATGTCTTTCAACATGTGCCCCTTCTTCATATCCTTCTTCATCATCTAACCATGGCATGATAAGGTACCTGTTTATGCAATTCATTCATGACAAGATGACATCAATACGAAACCCCCCTAGTATAAGATAATACATATTGATCCATTGACTAAGATGGGATTGGATGGAAAGCTGGGAAAGGGGCTCAGTGATTATGTATTTACGTAATTTAAATAGTCAAGAGGGATCCTTTTGCCTTGATACTACATAATGCATAGTTCAGGTTTGGATGAGGGAGAAAACTGTGCAGTTCTGGACGCCAATGAGACAGGCTAAGGGGATGTGAGCTGAATGAACACATTGCATAGTTCCGGGAGACAAGGGAGGCTGGGTCATTGTGAAATTATGCATCTTAAGATCTCAAGGAATGAGCTTGAGGCTAGATACTACACAATGTGTAGTTAAGGCTAGGATGGGAAGAGGTATTGCACAATTCCAAGAGCCAACAATCCTGGGAGACAAGAACTACACATTAAGTAGTTCCGAGAGACAAGTTCACAACTAGAGGACTGATATTGCGCAATGCGCAGTGTAGGTAGGCCATATGAAGCTAGGTTGCTTAATCGATAAGATTTTACATAAATGGATAAGTGTGGAATCAGTGAGACTGATGTGAACAATGATGAGACTTCGATTGTGATCACACACTTATAATACTTGATAACACAACAACATAGATCATCCATGACACATGAAAAATGCATTTCTCTCTCTATAACAACTTTACGACAACTTATGACAAGTGTGACACTTAAGATATACTTTTCGATGACTGTGAAAACACTTGTGTGACAATGCTTAAAACTTTGGAAATGAGAGCGAAAAATGTTTACATGGTTACAATAACTCATTTACTAATTTATATTCTGTTGCTATTAGGCCACCCTAGAGAGGAGAACCTTTTCTTCTCAAGTATCATTTTATCTGAGATGATACTTACAATTTTAATAGTTCCCATATGTTATATGAATTTGAAGCTCATTTTCTAATGGAATCTTTGGGTTGTGGAAGGTGTGGGTTTTGAATAACTATGCAGCCTGGGTTCTATCAGGTAAAGAGAGTTAATTAAAACTCTCTTGCTTCCTTGTGTCTCAATGTTCAATTTTCTCCCTTCTTACTGTTATATATATATATTAGTTCTCACCCTATCTCATGCCATATTTCTCCAAGTAATAATCATGGTGTTTTTTGAGAAGAGGAATAATAGTTTTATTTGGTTAAAGTTTCAATTATATATATATATATATATATATATATATAGAGAGAGAGAGAGAGAGAGAGAGAGAGAGAGAGAGAGAGAGAGAGAGACTATTCTCTCTTACTTTATTCACTAGGTTACAAGGATTTGAGACATCCTATACATTTACTTTTAGTGGACTTTTTATAGAATGTAAGCTTTCTATATTCCATGTTGTATGAACTTAGTAAAATTTAGAATAAATGTAACTATTTTTATAAGTACATATACATAGAGATACTTTTTCTTTCGTCTACTTTACAACTAGACTTACAAGCAAAAAAATATATCATACATTTAGAAATAGAGAGGTCACAATAATTTCTAGTTTTATTTTCTGAAAGGACACAATTCCACCCTTTGCATGAAAAATCTGTTCATTTATCTTAAGTATAAGATTGACATACTATAAGTCGATGAATAATCTCTCCCTCTTAATGCATCTATTTACCTTTTGAACTATACATATTTTCTGGTAAAAATAAATCCAAATTATAATTACATAAAATTTCAGTAAAACTTATAACATTAAATAAAACCTTCTTAGATAACAAGAGGGGAATTTTATACTTTTAGTTATTATCTTTTAATCCTTCCACTATAACCTACATTCTTTAATTTCCCATATATTTCATTAGTTTCACAACCAAATTCATAAAGTACCTCTATTCAATTATTAAATATTGTTTGCATCCTTAAATATTTACACTCAAATCAAGTCTTAGTTTTCAAATTTATTTTAGATCTAATATTTCTTTTCGATTTGTTGCTTTAACATGTATGCATATAAAACTCATAATTAGATGCCAATAATAAATAATCTTGCATGTATATATTATAGTATTAAATTTGAGCACAAGCATGCATATTTTCTACTATTAAACACATACATTTAAGCAATTAAAAATCAAGATAAAAATTAAATATAATTTCATCTACCCGTACAGAACATGTTCCACCCAACCATAAACTATATGCAATAGTTCCCCCTGATATAAGATTTTCTTGTCTTTAGGAATCAATAACCTCTTTGGTTCCTAAGTGGTTTATTTTATACATTTCTTCCCAACATAGTTTTAGCAATTTCCTCCTTTAAGGGCTCCTAGCCTTTTGCATAGGCCATTTTTTTTTAATTTAAAAAAAAATACTCTTTTTATTTTTATTTAAAGAACGTGTTTCTCTCCCGCTTTGATTATTTCGATTTTTTACCCTACTTAACATTTGTTTCCAGCTAAGTAATTAACATAATCTTTCTCTCCCATTAGGTTAATATTTTTAACATAATCTTTCTCTCCCATTAGGTTAATATTTTTAACTATTTTCTCCTCGGGTTTTTAAGAGACTTTTAGGGAATGTCCAACATGTGTAATTTAACCACTAACAACTTTTTCTAAGCTAGAAAGAATTCTTCTAAAACTCTACTGCTCTTTCCTAGATATTTCCAAACAATTTATTTATTAATTCAATAATAATGAAATTATTTACATTGTGTAATTTCCATTTTGGATTCCATATCCATTTAATCCAAAAATAGTTCAAAATCCCAAAAATAGTCAATGTCTAAAAAATTAAAACATAAGTGTTACATTTTGTCTCAACATGTATATCACTTTTCAAAAGTATGAGACCTTCCAAACACTGCTCTAATTTCCCTTCTCATTCATGCAAGAGGCCCTAACTACAACACACTCCATTTTCTTCTCACAGGTCAGATATGTAGATATATGTTATTCATTTCAATGGAATGTAATATTAATCGTTCTTTTACAGATATGTTCATTCCAAGGATGTTTTTCTTGCTTATGTATCCTCACATTCTTATCCATGTTATAAGTTTGATTGTCTCGAAATGAAAATGTTAATCTCAGGTATAGTGGTTCTCAGGTCTATTGGCCATAGTAGTTTATCTTTTATATATGTAGCTAAAATATGAGTGTTAATGTTTTATTCATATGGTTTATATGGTACCCTAGCTATGGGTTTTTTACTGCTATAGTTTATCCTTGGAATCTTAATTCCTACTATAGTATTATTTTAAGTAAATTTTTATCCTTGTCATAAACTTGAAAATGATATCAATAATACCTTCCTCAACAAGCTTGTTGTTACAATATATTTAGTTAGATATAATTTACCCCATTGCTTCCATCTTTGTATTTGCAATACAATACTATTAATAATATCAACACTACTAGGTATTTCCAAAATTGATTAGAATGAAATAAATTATATATGTATATATATTGTATTTAATCTTGATTTCCTAAACTGATACAAATTCTCATACCCGTTTTTAGGATTTATATTTGTTTCACATCCTATTATTTTTGTTATAAGCTCAAGGCTTTTAATGTATACATGGAGTCTATCACAATCACAATTACTCCTAAAGACATGTAAGGTGTCATGTGGATTGTTTATTTGGCATGTATTAATTCATTTTACTACTACCAATTCGTAGTATTTTCCTTAAACAAGCTATATCAAGATTTATCATTTATTATTCATACTCTAGCTGCTATAGAACCATGCCAAGTTTACTACGTATTTGTGTAGAGCTATTAGATGAATTCCCTAGCATTTCTAAGTGACTCATAACAATTGATAAATATATACATAACTATTTTAAACAACATAATATGGTAAAATTATCGAGGAAGAAATTGTAGTGGTGTCTCAAACACAGGTCTCTTTACTCAGGGTTCTCATAAATATGTTCCACTCAAGGGTTTACCCACCAATATTATAGGATAGCTAATATCTCTTTTATTATTGAATGTTTCCTTTCCCTTTATTACCTTCCAGATTGACTTATAGTGCAAGACCAAATAATAACTCGTCTTATGAAAGGTTTCGACACAAAATTAATTAAGATTCCTACTTTCACACATGCATGTATCCCTAACATTTATCTTCTACATAATTGTTTTCACTTGGGAAGCAACCATTAAATATATTGTACTAGAAATTAATTCTCTTTATCTTAACCATAATAGTTACATGGGATAGAAATACATGCCCAATAATAAGAAAAATATTGTAATACAAACAAAATAAACCTTTCTCCATGGTACAGTAACAACTTATCTGACTAGAAAATCTTTATGGAAAAATTATGGGAGAGAGAAAATTCCTCCCAACAAACGAGCTGCACAATAACAACTCCTCCTGAGTTTAGACTTCTTGCATTTTCTATTTAGTGAGTGTGCTCTTGTCCTAAAAGAAAAAAACAACCAAATTTTTCCCACTAAGTGGGTTTTTGTTCTCTTCCGAGTATATTTTTCCTAGCAACGACCTCCTTTTAAGGTCTACCCACTTCTTTGCTTTACCTAGGATTTTTCTATTAATTAAGAAAAGTTCTTTTTTCCCCCTCTTAAGCACACATTTTTCTCAAATTGTTCTTTTCCTAACATTTTAGCTAACTTAACATTTCTCTCCAGCTAATCCTATCTTTCCACCCAACATAATATTTGTCTCCAATTATGTTCGTTCCCCCATGTAAATATTTCTTTTGGGAATTGAAGAATTTGGGAAGGTCCACCATATGGAATTAACCACTTATTAATTCCTAGGATAACAACAATTCTATATTACTCATGAGCTCTTTTCCATAACATTTCTCAAAAGAAAAAAAATGTTCATGATAATATTTTTAAAAAAAAATTTGTCAACTAAAGCCATGGCTGCATGGCCAACCAATCAAACAATATTTACAATTAAATATAAAATAATCATGTTTGTAAAAGCAATTGAGCTAGGTGTATCACATCGGCCCTAATAAGATGTGAAAAATTGGTCCAAAATGCATCTCCCAAGCCATATCCAAGGCCTACGAAAAAATACTCATCCTTTAAGTTCATGAATTTTCTTCTAACATTTTCACATCGATAACATTACTAACAAAAAAGACATTCGTAATTTAGAGATTCCTTTAGAGAAAATCAAAGTACTTCAATCTTTGACAATTTTATGGGTTTTGTGTTAGACGTTGATTTCTCAGATTTCCCAATTAACAAAACTTGAAACCCTATGTGCTTTCTCAATTATGTTAACAAAATGAGAATATAAAATGTGACTTCATGGTGCTCAATTGTATGACATAGACACGTACTTTGTGCTTTCATCTTAATATTTTCAAAACTATTTTTAATAATGGAAATGGTATAAATGGGAATAACTTAAATACAAGTATTGGTGTGTTCTTAAATCGAAAATATTGCATTGTTCTCTAAATATAATATTAATATCTTATAATATAGTTTAATATTTTATAATATAGGTTTTAGTTTTCATAGTAGATATAATTACAAATGATCATAAAATAATAATAAATGATTCAATATGGCTATTGTATTTGAATGCTTGAATTAATTTTTTTTTTTTTTGAAATTTAGTAGATATTTTTCTAATATATATTTAAATATTTAAAATAAAATACAAAATTATTGTTATCATGGGAGGTACTTTATAGTTTTGTATGGGAAGATATGTTGTCACACAATGTTATATATAAAATAATAATATTTGCATCATAAAATGGAAAATATTATTATTGTTGTCACGAGTCTATCAGTCTATGGGAAGATATGTTGTCACACAATGTTATATATAAAGAAAAAAAGATCGTTCAAAGTTAGAGATTAGAAATGTTGTCACGTAATTTTACATTTAAAAATAGTAAAATGATTTTTAGATTAACAAATTAAAAATAAAAATAGTAATAACAAATAAAAAAATGTTGTTCATAAATAAATTTTTTAGTTTCCACCTTAATGTTACATCAATTCTATACAGAGATAATTTAGTTGAAAATAATATATATATATATATATATATATATATATATATATATATATATATATATATATATATATATATATAACTTTTAGTGAAAAGAAGTTATGTAATTCCTTGACTTAATTTATATGGAACTTATATAAATCATATGATACTATTGACATTAAATAGTATATAATTCATTCCATTTTATTCACATGTAATATTTAAATAAAAAAATTCTATACAGAGATAATTTAGTTGAAAATAATATATATATATATATATATATATATATATATATATATATATATATATATATATATATATATATATATATATATATATATAACTTTTTAGTGAAAAGAAGTTATGTAATTCCTTGGCTACTTTATATGGAACTTATATAAAGCATGTAAAATACTATTATTTGTATTAAATGATATATAATTCTTTCCATTTTTATTTCACATGTAATATTTAAAACAAAAATATTTAAATAAAAAATTGATATAAATGTGATCCATAAATAAAATATTTCAATGTCTATATTAAAAACATAATTATATATATATGTGTGTGTGTGTGTGTAAATTAAAACATTATTTTAATTAAATCTAATATACATGGAATAAATTTTTTGCTATATGGAAATCAAAAAGAAAAAAAAAGGACTAATTGAAAGGGACATGGATTCCAAAGCTAAGGATGGGGATTTCTTGCTTGGGATGTTTTGGTTTCATGTGCATGAAACCAGAAATGTTTGGAAAATCATTAGAGGTTGGCTCATGCACGAATTGAATGAGATCATTCTTGAAACTAAATGGGCTACAAGAGAAAGTAAGTAGGCCCATATTTCTTTAGAAACAACAGTAAGAAAAGAGGACATGAAGTCCAACAGAGGAACCGTGCACTGCAGGTCAGCAAAGATGCAACAATAAATGAAAAATGAGAAAGATACCATTGGAAGGAAGCTCTAAAGGAGTGAGTTATTTGAACTCATGCAAGGTAGAGGAAAATAGAGAAGAGAGAGGAATTTGAGCATCTAAAGAGAGCACTCAATAGGAAACTATGAAGAGAAGAGAAGAGAAGGGGAATGGTTATTTATTCCTTGGAGGTTGTGGGTTAAGTTGCTAGTATCTCAACCGTCGTAACAACCTAGGGCCCCTGTAGGCTGTGGCTTGAGATAGGATCCTTGGAGGCCTGTAATAGCTTTGGTCCCTAGAGGTTGTGGGTTGAGACATATGTCTCTAGAGCCTTGTAAAAACTTGGGTCCCTGGAGGCTATGGGTTGGGATGGAATCTATAGAGCCCTATTACATCTTGGGTCCTCTAGAGGCTATGGGTTGAGATAGTAGACTTTGGATCCCTCTAATAAATTGCGAAGATACCATCCCAAAGAAGCATCGAAGGAAGGCCTACTTGAATTCTTGTGGTGACTACATTATCGTTGCAGTGGATTCCGGGATCCCCAAAAGGGGGTGAATCATTTTGTGTACAACTAGGGGTAAGGTAGAGTAACTAAAAACTCCTTGTCTGACAAAAGAAGTGGCAGTCAACTAATAGGATTGAGGAAGGTGGTCCTTTAGAGTCCCTATTTCAATTGGCGGTTGGTATTCAAGTTCTCAAGCAAGCATCCCCCTCAGACTTTGAAATTGGCCTCAGAGGTGAGAATTTCAAGTGAATGTGGTTGCAGTTGTTTATGGTTGGGTGAAGAGTCCTTGTCCCAGATTTCAATGCCCTGCAAGCTCAAACAAAAGTATCTGTATAGGCTTGTTACTTGTTGGTGAATAATGCTGCATTGTTTTTTGTGATGGTTTTGGATTTAAGGACTATATTTGTGTTGCATATTCTTAAGCATGTGATTAAACCTTTATGCATATATGCCACTTATAAATGTGTTGAATGTGTTTGTGTGTGTGTTATATATTGAATGAATGAAACTGGTGATTATACCATAAAATGTATTTAATTGGAAACAAAATGTTGTGTGATTAGCTCAATACCATTGAACATAGAACCTCTAATGCATAAAAGTGTAAATAAAATGCATGACAATGAGGGCCATGCTACACCATTAAAATGAAATTTACTCTGAATAAATTTTTAGCAGTGATGTAAGCAACACATAAGTAAATAACATAGAAAATTAGGCCATATTATAGGCTATATCAAAGCCATAGGAACTTGAAATAAAACTTTGAAATGTGAGCTCAAAGACCTTTTTATTAATATAAAATATTACATGGAAGAGCATCTACTTAGCATGGTGTTAGAGTGAATTCTAATTGCAAGCATGGTGTTAGAGTGAATTCTAATCGCAAGCATAGGAAAACATCTCACTTTAGCTATACATAACAAACATCCCTAACATCAAATGTGGCTGTCAATTTCCTTAGATCTGCAGTAGGTGATCATAATATATGCTACAAAAATCTAGATCTATGCAATTAAAGACATTAAAAAATGAAAATAAACAAGAGTTTCTCCATACATCCAATAGAAAAGACAAGAATTTATAAAGAATTTTTTTTTATTATGACCCCTGGGAAGGGAACACATAATAATGTTACCAGTCCCCCTCAATGGGATGGGTTTTGGTATGTCCTCAACGCTTCAGATCCAAGATCTCTCTCTCTCTTAATGGTGCAGAAAACCCAGACAAAATAGAACTCAAAGGGAGCTCACAAGCAAAAGTAGAAAAAATATGACAATGATGGAGGATCAAAGTCAGACCAAAAGTATAGATCAAAAGGTGATAAAAAAGGTAGTGAATGAATGGAAAAACCCTTCTCTTTATAAGAAAATATTGAGTTAGTCTAGATATTGGTGCATAGTTAAAATATTATTAACTAAATCTAGATCCAACTTACTTGGAATATTTTATTATTTTTGGTGGAGGGAAAAGGAATTTAGAATTGGTAAAATCCGTTTATTTAGAAATAATAAATAAATAAATTATTTATTATTTCAAGGATGAGGTTAAGGAATAATTAAATAAATAATGATTTAAATAATTATTCCTAGAGAATAATAAGAAAAATAATAATTTATCTAATTAATTCTCATGTTTTGGTTTAAATATGACCAGGAATATTAATTAAACAATGGTTTAGTTAATTATCCCTAGAGGAAAATAAAAAAATAAGGATTTATTTAATTATTTTTCATGGGGTTTCCTGTTTATACCAGAAATAATTTAATAAACTATGGGTTATTAAATTATTTCTCATAGTGAAAGCAATTTTACCATGGTAAAATTGGTCTTGCATGGTGTACTTTAGTCCATATAATAGTAACAGGTTAGATGACCAAAAATTGGTGTAAAATATTCCCCCCCCAACTTGCGAGCATTAGGAGCTAATCGTATGACTGAAGTATGTTGTAACAACACAATCATTAGACATTGAAGGGGAGTCAGAGAGAGAGAAATATAAGACGGATTGAAATGAGAGAGGACAATACCTTGAGGAGGTGAGACATATAGTTGCGAAAAGTCTTTTTTATGAGTGAGTACATGTTCTCAATGAGGTGGGGGAGGCATACCTATGGCTGCCGAGATGACAAAGTACAAAGAATAATGGTGCACCCAGAAAACATGAGACTGAGCTATATAGTACATAATGGCATAAACATGGGCCATATAAAAAACATAATGGATCCCACATACATACTGTGCCTAGGACAACATCCAAGAATTATACAATAATATCTGAATACATGCGATATAATAACAACCAAAGAGGCCCTGGAAAACAGGAAAGGACTCTAAAAATATGAATGTTACATGCAAACTAAAAAGGCACTACAAGCGAGTAAGGCTGGAACCATCAAATCTGCAAATCTGCATCCAAGCTTGTAGTAAAGAGGTCATCCGAGTATGTGGGGGGCTACCTGAAGGGCCACCTCCTCATGAGGTCTGAAACATCTCACACACACCTAGGAATCACTGGTACAATCAGTTGCATCACTGAAACATCAAGTATACATATCTAGATCATGCCACAAGGAGCTCGAACTGAGAAAATATCAAGTCAAAGAGCAATAAAGGGTCCCTTTTCCTGATCCGTGGTATCGAAAAAGAGTGGAAGCTGGAATCAAGGTACGCCACCCTCTAGATGTGTCTTCTGGAATGAATAAGCTGATGTCGATAGGAGGAGGTCCACCATAGGTGAGGAAATAAGGAATCCTCAACTAAGGCACAAGGGATAATAATAGAGTGACTAACACTAGGGATGATGGTGAAATGGGGGGTAGTGAGTAGCGGGCTGACGACTTCCCTTGTTAGAGAATAAAGGGCATGAATGACCTGGTAGCCACTGACTCGAATCCAAAGGGGATAGGGGATAGTATGACTAAAGGCCAAAATGTGCGACATGTTGAGGCCTCCAAATTCCATTCCTGAAACATGGGGGAGAACCACCTTGTTGGGACCTTAAAGCAACTCCTTTTCCGTTTAGTGTAGTGGCTCCAACTGGGGATGAGGGGACCAGTTTCACAATAAGGATGATTTTGAGGGTGTTGTGATTATGAAAATGGAGAATGATTTTAATCTATCATATGCATCTACCTAAACTATTTATTCTACTATATACCCGAGGTGTTTCTTCCTTTATGCGATCTAAAGAGATATCCTTCAACTATTAGTAATATAGATAATTTAATAGTTGAAAGAGATGAAAATTATGTAAGATGATTCTTCTAACAAAGTAGTTTGACTAGAAGAAATGTGAGAAATATATTGCATTCATATGTGTGAATAGATGAATATTAGAACAAAAGTGCATGTAACATTCATCTATAATAACGTTTCAAATATATAACGCAATAAAAAGATGAATGCCAATCTATAAAGTAAGACTTAATACAAGTGAATAAAAGTACCATATGTACGAATTTATACTCATGTAAACTGACAGTAATTAACCTGCTCCTCTTCAATTTCATGAAATTTAAAGAGTACAGTAGTGCAACATCAGTTAAACAACTTTAATTGTCAAAATGTAACAGACGTGTTCCATTAATTCATCAAAGCATTCACAAACTTACAATAGTGCATTCTTTGCAATTTTTTTTGACAAATTTATGGACCCTTATCTAAACGCATGAGGGGGGTTTAAATACTAGACTAAATATTTTATAAAATATATTATTACAAAATATAGAGGAGGTTTCAAACAACCATCCTCATAAGACTAACATAAACTACAATCTAGGAAAATAAAGTAACAATATTGATTTATGAATTCCACCCTTTATTTTGGTTTTGGTCACGAAGTTGACAAATATCAAGCATGGGCTTGAGCTGAGCTGGTTGTGATATCCTCAATCTGAACTGTCCCTTGAATACTGCGTTTGAAAGTATTGGCTGCGATCTTCTTGTTGAATTTGTTAAAGATTGCAGGATCTGATATTGATGATAAGGTTTGGTTAGAAAATTCCAATAATTTTCTTGATCAAACTTATTTAGCTTTTTAATTATTTCATCCTATGTATCTTCCTTTTGTTGCCACAATGATTCTAGCTGTTTTACTTCTGAGAACACTTTAGATGTGTACTCTTTGATAAGTTTTGCTTTCACCAACTGTTCACATACAGATTCAATAATTTCTTTTGATAATATTGAGGCTTTCGCTGTTGCTTTCTATGCCTGCTTTATTTGTGCTTCCCAATCCTTGAATAGGATCTCCTTATGAAACTTATATACCTAAGGTAGAATATATTCCTTTCCTGATTCTGATTCTTGCCATTGAATGTGTTCGTTGCTTTTCTTCTCAATCTTCTCACATTCAAGTTTCTGGATAGGTACTTGCTGGACCAATATTTATTTTGAGTCACAATAAGAGTAAATAATATAAGCTTGTTGGAAAAATACTTTCTGTTGTTGCTTTAACTTAGTATTTACATCCAATGCTTCTTTGACGAATTGCTCTAATTGCGGTTGGATTTGTAATCTGGTCGTTGCTACTTCCAGCTGTGCTTGTTTCTCAGTGATCTCTACTTGATGCTATAATTTAAGCTTTTCAAAATCCTTTTGAAATTGGGCCATATTTGATTTCATTTTCTCACTGGAATTAGATCTTTCTTGATCTAATAGTCTCCCTATTTCTTGTATTATGTTTTCCTTCTGTTTCAGCAATATTTTAACCTAAGTAGCTTTATCAACAGTGGAAGTAGCATATGCCCCTACATATTGTGATAATTTAGTTAAATGTTTAGTAGGATCAGATAAGGAATCCTTCCACAAAATGTCAACAGATTCATCTGTGAGGTTTGAGAATGTTTCATAAATTCTTCTCCTTTTATTTCTCTTAACTACAGTCTTATAACTAAGACTATAGAATATATCCATAGACAAAATTTCCTCAATTTGTAAAACTATTTTTTCTGTAGGGTAGGCCGGTATGATCTCTCGATCACGATTCTCTAGAATTTGTTGTAGTGGATTAAAATTTTCCATGATATTCTAGGAATGTTTAGGTGTCTGAAAAGTATTTACTTGATCAACATTGGGATTGGATTTGGGAGTTTAAATTTCTTCAGAAAACTCATCCCATTCACTACTCAAATTCTTCGTTTGGGACTTTTATGACTAATCAAGTGTGTCATGATTGTGCTAAGATTCTTGAGAAGCTGACTCTATTCTGTTACCTTCTCTTTTTTCCTGCATCTCTATCTCTTGGATTACCTGATCAATTATATTCTTTGGGCTATTCTTTCTGGATTCAGATTCATTTTCAGAATGATCCAAATTGTGAGATTGATGCTCTGATTGACCCGATTCATCCGTGGACATGTATTTTGTTTCATTATCCAAGCTGATACTTGGAGTAGGTCTGTTTCATTAAAAAATTGAGAGGAATTCTCTCCAGTATTTTATTTCTGTATATTTGAAAGGCTTCCAAATCATCTTGGCTAAGTTGACTGGATGCAAATTTAATTATATCTGAAAACTTTTCCATGCCTTGGGAGAGATCATCAAATCCATCTATTTCTTTTACAAAAGGCTGTACTGGCTCATGATGTAATTTTCATTATCAGCTGATCTTTCATTTATTTTGAACTCTTTTCATTCAATAAATTAATCTTCGAAACTTCCTTGTAGGTATGGCCAATATCAAAAAGTGAAAAAGTACCGCATTGTAAAGGGAAATTAGGCCAAACGACCTTCTTAGCATCTTTGTAATACCATTAACGAGATGGTAGGATATCTCTCTTGCAAGAAACTTATTAGGAACATAATATGGTAGGACGTGGGGAGAAGCATAACTCCCAAATACTCGACATATGTAAAAATCTCCTCTGCAAACCATCTAGCCACAGAAAGAATATCTGCACTATCCTCTTCAAAAACCCTAGGGGCTTTCTTATTGAATATCTTTTGGTGCATAGACAACATGACTCCATGAATGTTTTTATAAATTGCAGATGGAAGTTTGAATTCCAAATGGCTCTGTGGTAAATAGGGATTGGCGTAGGGTCTTAGGTAGTCCATTTACATCCCACGGTAGGAAAACTAGAAGAAAATTATATTGCGTCCATGACATAGGCAGACATATAAAAGAGAGGTATTTCAATAGATGAAATACTCCTTTTATTCCTATATTTTTTAATGTGTTTGGCTAAAATGTCAGATAGGATATTTTCCCAATTCAGAATTAAGGAGTTAACGATTGTGTCAATCAATGGAACCCACTCTACTAAAAACCTAGTGGTATCAGGTTTTGAAAAAAATCTACACAACATAAAAGTAGCATAGCAGTAAGGGGAATGAATTTTGGAAATTGGGTATGTACATAGTTTATCTCACTTCAACTTTCCCTGGTCTTCCTTCCATTCTTTGATGACCTTCATGAGGTCTGGATGCTCTGCTCTAAAATTTTGCAGAAAATCCTTGTCATATTTCTGCTGCGGGGAGGGTAGATGGTACATTTATTGTAAATCATTTTCCCTGAAAGACGCTATGTTTTCTCCCTTTGAATCATTGAATTTTTTGTTATCTATGGTTAACTCGGAAATTACCCACTTAACCATGTCTATGTAAGAGAGAATTTTTGTCCTTGCGGCTACGTTGTGGACGAATGAACATGTATCATCGAAGTAAGTCGCGTCTGAAGTTGATGTCATGCTTATTGTAGTGACTTTGGTTATTACCCTTGTATTTTCATCTTTGAAAATCTTATACATTACCTCCCATGATGAACTTCCACAATCCTTGTTGCAGGTGGTGTCTGAAAATAAGGGATACATGTCCGAATCTTCAGTAGATGGTGTTTGAGAAATCTCTTTGCCTTTCTTGCTCATTTCAATCTTCTTCACTCCGTTAAGAGGTTTCCTGATTTCAAGTAAACAAAGCGAACATTACAAGTATATGGAACAAAGATACAAATCCGTCATTTATATCAAACATGCATGAATAGATATGAATCTATTAAATATGATATTAATCATTGATGATCATTTCAAAATTAAATCTCTTACACCTTCGCACGAAATAGCTATCAAGCAACTTAAGTCGTTAGATCTCAGATTTTGGTTTGATTTGACATAAGTCATTTCACATGCTTGAGTAATTAAATTCCATTCATTCGCATATCGCATCATATAACTTTTACCGCTTGTGATGTTTACCCATAAATTCAGCGAAATGCAATTTGTGCAAATCACACATCGCAAATTTTATGCGGTAATGAATTTGTTTTTGGTTAAGTTGTGCTAAATGCAAATTGCACATTCAAGAAGTCAAGCGACCACACTTTATGGGAATTTAGAGCTTTATATTCATTTCTTTGTTGGCTCGTCGGGTCCGCGTAATCGAAATTTATGCCAAATTTCTTTATAGGTTTGATTGTTTAAAATGAGGTGCAATGCGATAAAGAAATTATAATGGTGATTGGAGTTTTTTGAAAGTTTAAAGCATAGCTTCGGAAAAATGCCTAACGCGTTTCGCAACCCATATGAATTTATGGTTTTCAAGTGTTTTTAGTTGTAAGCTATGTGGTTTGCGATGCGCACTAAGGAATAAAGTAGAAAAACTAAAAGAAAACTTTATTTCCTAAAGTTTTTTGTTTTAAAGATAAAATTAAATTTCCTATTTATTTCTAAAGGGTCCCCATTTATTAAAATAAATGGGGGTTGTTGTATAGCACAACATGACACAAGAGAAGTATAAAGCAATGAAGGATGGAGGACTGTGGTGGTAGAAAAAAGGGACTCGAGACATACTCCATGGATGCGACGATGACTCAACTCAAATGCTCTAAACAAGGGCGACTTGATGATGCTGCCACATAGAATAGGCCCGGTGGGGACCATGAAAACATGAGTAAAATATGATTACTCATGACGAAAATAAACATGGGCATCAACAAGTATGAGGGAAAAGTGGTGCCCCAAGTAGAAGTGGTGCAAGTGAGGAAATTTAATTTTAATAAGCGGCGAAGTGACTCTTAGTGGAAAAAAGGCTTTCGGGTGAAGTATAAAATCACCAAAAATGAAAGGATACCCATATGAGTGATCGGTGAGAGCTTTCCAATGGTGTTGATGGTTTGTCAAATGGAATAGCTCCCAAATGGTTAAGGCTAGGGGGAACCATTCCATGAGGAAAAAGAAGATCAGGGACACCAGCTATGGATGAATTACCTTGAGGAGGAGGTCCCAAAGGCTGAGTCGAAGTACTAGGAGCAGGTTGCAAAGGGTTAGGCTATTGATTAGTCAAATTGGACCATTTGAGGTTAGACTGAGACAATTGCATCATGCAAACATTTGACAAGCTGGGGTTAGGGAAAAGAGGGGGGAGACCAGGGAATGAGCCAAGCAAAGAGGAATATTTATAGACTCTAGGTGAGACACTGGTCAGAGGTTCAAATTTTTGTTTATCGGGCATCGAATAAATAATAAATAATGGACTCTGGAGAGGTCTGGGACTTCTGTTCGTAATATGTAAGCTGATCGATAGTGACGATCTTTCTGTTGTGAGGAAAACACATATTATGGAAAACCGCAGATGCAAAAACAAACATCACATAAGTGTAGCTATGACCCAATAGAATGTTTTAGTCTAAGGGGGCATCAATGACTTCAACATCAACACAAATAGTTATTCTTGCAAGAGTGATAGGATAATTGTGGAACATGCCAAGGGGCTGGGAAGAGTGGCCATCCCACGCATGGAAGGTGATAGTGGAAGGGGCTAACTTAGGTGATTCGAGCTTGTTCCAAACAAAAGTGGACATCACATAGGTATATTCCCTCTCGTCAATGATACATCGGGATACATTGGCATTTTAGATCTTGACAGGTATTTGGAAGGTGAAAAATGAAGGTAAGTATGGATGCTCTGACTTGTCAACATCAAAGATAATCAAACGATCCTCTGAAGGGTCCACATCATCCATAATATTTAGTAGAGCTTTCCATTGGAAAGGGCATGATTGGAGGACTTCCAGTGTTGACATGGTTCCAGGAGATTGAACCAAGTCATCTATTATACTGTAGGTGTGGGTGGCTTTTCCGGAAGCAAGGTTTCAACATAACAGTCCTTTGGGGGTCTTGGTATGTACTTCTACCTTAGGTTGAGGGATCTATAAAATACCATTGGGTGTCAAAGTTGGCTCTATGGGGCCTTTTGACTGGGACTCGGTTGTGGATGTAGAGGGAGGCTTGATGTACTAGCATGACCGAAACTGAAGGTTGAGATCAACAATATTGGCCTGGTTAGATTGCATCATAAGTATCTGGTAATCAGAGGTACCAGATGGAGGAGGTTGAGTGGCCGCCTGACCTTCAGGAGGTTGGGTAGCCACATATCCTTGCCGGGGGAAAATATTGGTAAACACAACCAGTTGAGTAGGCATAACATTAGGAGGAACCGAAGCACAAGTTTGCTATCCTTGAGATGCTGCTTGAGCTTCCCACAGTTGACACATTTGAGGTAAAAGGGGACAATCATGGGTATAGTGAACATGGACACTGCAACAAGAATAAGGCTTATTCGTATGAATAGGCCTATTTTTCTTCGGCTAATGGCCTTGTTGCTGAGTTCCAGTGTTAGATGTATTCCCTTGGGGATTATTTCCTTCATTACCTTGAGCGCGTTGGTTATGGTTTCCTTTCCTCTTCTTTTTGGAAGTGGGAGGATTAGTTGCACTCTGCTACAGATAAACTTGACCTTGAGGGGGGGTGACTACTGTTGCAGAGCTTGAGAAGGCATGGGAGGCTAAGGTGCTTGTGTTGGAGGAGCTGGAGCACCTGGTTGTGGATACATATAGTAAGGAGGTTGAGCCAAATTAGGGTAAACATGTTGGGAAATAGCAGGCCCTGGCATCAAAGGATGCGGTTGGGCAAAGGCATGAGGCATGTTGTGTCCTGGATACATGCTGCCGGGAGGGGGAAATATGATAGAGGAGCTAGCCCCTCCCTCAGGGAAACCATAACCCATAGGAGGATGAGTGTATGAATGTGAAATGGATCCAACGATACCGTTGGCGGCATGAGATTCCCCTGGTGCGTTGGCACCACCAGGTCTAGGAAGATCAGATAAGACAATATAAACATAACCATATTGTGCATAGATCAAGTCATATTTCAACGCAACTTGGAGGGCTTCTTCCTCAGTCCGAGGAAAGTGAGATGCGACTTATTTATCGATAGAGGGAAAAAGGGATCTAAGAAACTAGTCCATGTAGACATGGTCTTCGAAAACTAGAGCTCGACATAAGCTCTTCCTTCTGCGCCATTCTTGAACATGGTCAGATAGGCGAGTGGCAGAAGTTTGACAGGAAGCGATCAAAAGTTTGGTACTAGTGTCATAGCGAAGGGGAACCTATAAGTAGGACATAAATGCCTTTGCAAGATTTGAAAAAGTAGCATGAGAGTCAACGACTTCATTGACATACCACTTGGAAGCTTCTCTAATAAGTGTTGAGTCCCAAACTTGCATCTTTCCTATACACCTTTCTAAACTTTTTCCATTTACCTGGACCTCCTAAGTCATCAACATCATTGCATATTAATCATAAAAGAGAATTTAAAGTGGTTTTTAACTATGTTTTGTGTCTGCTGTTTGAATTAGATTTTTTCTCATTGAGCTGCGGAATCTTGTCACTTTCCGCAGCTGCTTCAAATTTCCGCAGCCATTTTGTTAAAGTCTATATTGTAGGTGTCTTCAGGAAAATCAAGCCACATGGGCAAGTTGGAAATGACATGGATATGGACCGAGTCCTATTGGCTCAGTCGAATTCACCAAAGAAGGTCGTGGTCAAAGGTAGTCAAGCGGTGGTCAACCTAAGAGTCCTACGGTGACAGAACTCCGTTTTTCACCACGTGAAGACTTGCGTGGCCGTTCCTAAATCTCAGGGGACGTATCAACACCTGTGAACTGCTCCATAAGCTGAATCCAACGACCACCCTCCATAGATTTAATCTTCACGGCAACCATAATGCTAGATTTATGGACGTGGTTGTTCACGTGTCTTTTATCAGCGCAGATTGTAGGAAAGTAGTTATGTCATCCTCTGTTATAAATAATGCGTTCTCATACGCATAGTAGCTAGCTTCTGTAATGTAATTTTGCTGAAAAGAAAGTCCACTGTGCCGTGACATTATTTCCTTGTTATGACTGCGTTTTGAATATATGAGAAGACTCTGTTCATAAGCATAATTCGTGGTTGATAGCTGTTGCCCGAGGATTGTGCAGAGGGCCCCTGCACACGCCGAGGTTTTGTTTATTGCTGTATAGTTTCATGCTTTATTTCCTTACGTTCATTATACCATAGTTATTCACGTGTATATATTACATCTCTTATGGTATTAACGTTTTATTTCTGTCCATAATTTTTCATGCTTTATGCTGCTGTTAACTGATCAGTGTCTTTGTTCTAGATTACAGTAGGCAGCCCGAGCATTTGCACATAGTTTTACAATGACTAATGACATGGAATCAGTCTTGTCCTTCTGCTGATTTATTTTTCTTAGCTTTTAATTCCAGCACTGTTTTATTTATTTTAGTTTTGTACATTTGCTTTATTAGTTAGATTAGATATTAAATTGCTCATGTCATTATCAGTTACCTCCGAAAGCCATAGCGAGACTAATGGTGAGGGATTGAAGTATGAGTGTGTAATTTGATATTAGTTTATTTTTCTGCAATTTAGATATCAGATTGCTCAAGTTGTTTATGATTACCTCCAAAAGCCATAGCGAGAATAATGGTGAGGGGTCAGAATATGAGATGATGTAATTTGATTTTAGCTTTACTTTGCTTGTAATTCTTGGATTTCTTTGAGTACAGTTTGATTACCTCCGAAAGCCATAGCAAGACTAATGGTGAGGGGTCAGAATATGAGTTGATGTAATTTGATTTTAGCTTTACTTTGCTTGCAATTCTTAGATTTCTTTGAGCATAGTTTCTTTTGTATTTAGACAGCAGCAAGGGTAATGGGTTTCATGATCAATAGTTCACTGTTTGTTTGACTAGTATAGTGGCACATTTTCATTTTCTTTTAGGAATTAATTTTGTCATTGCATGTTTAAAACCCTTTTGAAGTTTGAAGTTTGGGAAATCATTATAAAGGACATTATTGCCTTGAACATTTATATCCATACTTGTCTTTTAGAATTTCCATCTCACATTAGGAAACCAACCAAGATAAAAACCCCCAAGATAAATAAAAAACCCAAAAACTACAAAAAGTAAGAGATAGGTTATCTTGCACATATAGTGCGCCACACTTCGTCAGCTTACGAATCCCGGATTGACAAATTAATGTAGCAATTTAGGACACACTAAATTGACCAAACATTTTGGCGCCATTGCCGGGGAAGTGTAACTATGTAGCCAATTTCTTAAAAAAAACAACAATAAAAAGAAGGGAAAAATTGATAACTTCTTGAAGTATGCTCTCCTCTTGCACCTAGTGTGATCTGGAGGATCAGAAAAGAGAGTTATTGGTTCAATAATTTCTTAAGTATGCTCTCTTCTTGCACCTAGTGTGACCTGGAAGATCAGAAAGAGAATTATTAGCCCAACTTAAAAATAAATAAAAAATGACATGCATAGAGCAAGAGATTCTAGGGGAAGGTTTATAGCTAGAGCCAAGAGTTCGATTTTCACAACTCCATCTTCTTCAAGGCATAGACAAGATTCACCACCATCTACCCCTAGCCTTAAAATTCCTGGAATTCAAGGAGCACCTGAATTAGAGGATTCTCCTACACCATCTACCAAATCTCATTTAGAAGAAGACCCTTTCTTTATTTCTACAGGAGAGTATATTGTAATTAAAGAAGTAGAATCACCTGAAGAAGAAAAGGAAGAAACTCCCTCTCATCCTCCCTTGATAGAAGAACAAGAGGACTCTAAGGACTCTAAAGAAACTATCATGACAGAGGAAGTAGAAGATGGATTCGGAGGTAGAGCAGAGAGGTTTATATGGATGATTTTACAGCTTATGGTAATTCATTTGAAGAGGCATTAGAAAATTTGGAAAAAGTTCTTATAAGATGTAAAGAAACAAACCTTTCATTAAGCCATGAAAAATGCTTTATGATGTTTACTGAAGGGATTGTTTTAGGACATCATATTTCAAGAGATGGGATTAAGGTTGATAGATCAAAAGTTGAAGTCATTTCCAAGTTGCCTATTCCAAATTGTCAAAGAGATGTTAGAAGTTTTCTAGGATTTACTGGTTACTATAGAAGATTTATAGAAAAATTCACTAAAATAGCATCTCCACTCTTCAAATTGCTTACAAAAGACTGTGAATTTAAATGGGATCCTGATTGTCAATCAGCCTTTGAAACTTTGAAAACAAGAATATCTAAAGCACCTATCTTGAGAGGACCAAATTGGAAACTCCCCTTCCATATTTCTACGGATGCTTCAGATACAGCTCTAGGAGCTGTGTTGGGTCAAAAAGATTTAGTTCCTTGTGCCATTTATTATACCAGTAAAAATTTGACTCCCACAGAGTTGAACTATACTGTGACTGAAAAAGAGTTTTTAGCTGTTGTTCATGCAATCAATAAGTTTAGAAATTATATAACAGGCTATGAAACTTTTATTCATACTGACCATTCTGCAATTAGATATTTAATGAACAAACCTGTTACTAATGGCAGAGTGACAAGATGGCTCTTACTTTTGCAAGAATTCAATATTACCGTGTTGGATAGACCAGGAAAACAAAATACAGTAGCTGATTTCTTGTCTAGGATTCAGAATACTAAAGAAGATTCTCCTGTAGAGGATAAGTTTCCTGATGAATACTTGTTTGCAGTAACTACTAAGACCCCCTGGTATGCAGATATTGCTAACTATTTGGTTACAGGGAAACTGCCTCCACATTTATTTCCAAGTGAAAGAAGAAAGATTATTCAGGAAAGTTCAAAATATTCATGGATTTCTAACGAATTGTTTAAAACAAGGCCAGATCTTGTGATCAGAAGATGTGTCAGGGAGGATGAAATACCTGATATCCTCAAGGCATGTCATGATGAACCATGCGGCGGACACTTTGCTAACAAAAGGACAACCTATAAAATCCTCTCTTTAGGATATTGTTGGCCTTCCCTCTTCAAAGATGCAAAACAATATGTCAAAAGGTGTGACAGCTGCCAAAGAGTAGGGAAACCTACCCTTTCAAATGAAATGCCATTGCAACCACAAGTACTCATCAAACCCTTTGAAAAATGGGCTTTATATTTCATTGGACCTATTAATCCACCATCTAAGAAAAAGAAGTATATATTGGTTTGTACTGATTATGTTACTAAATGGGTGGAAGCCAAAGCATTAGTGTCTGCTACTGAAAATTCAGTTGTTAATTTTCTGTATGAGGATATTTTTACTCGCTTTGGTGTTCCAAGAGAAATTGTGACAGATCAGGGAAGCCAATTCACATCCAACCTGGTGGAGAAGCTGATGGAAGAATACAAAATCAAGCACAGAATATCTACTCCTTACCATCCACAAGAAAATGGTCAAGTAGAGTCTACAAACAAAGTTCTCAAAAGCATCATCACCAAAATTGTTCATCTACACAGAAGAGATTGGGCAGAAAGGCTTCCTGAAGCCTTGTGGGCCTACAGAACTACATGGAGAAATACAACAGGACATTCTCCCTATGAACTTGTTTATGGGAAAGAAGTCCTGCTCCCCATTGAGTTCCAAGTCAAAAACTTCAAGATGGCAGTTCAGTTGGGGATGGATCTATCAGAAGCCCAAAAGCATAGAATGGAGCAGTTGAATGAGCTAGATGAGATCAGACAAGAGGAAATTCTAAGAACTGATCTAGTTAAATATCAAAGAGCTAAATGGCATGACAAATACATCAAAGAGAAGAAGTTTCAAGAAGGAGATTGGGCATTGCTATTTGATTCCAAGTTTAAAGATTTTAAAGGAAAATTTCAGACTCATTGTCTTGGGCCATATGAGATTGACAAGATCTTTAGCAATGGAGCGGTAAGAATCAAGACCATTGATGAATCTCAAACTCCTCTTATTGTGAATGGCCACAGATTAAAGATCTATCATAAGCCACTCTCAAAAGAGGAATTTTCCAAAATGTTTCAAGATAATTCTACAATAAGGCTGGTGAAGAAGAATCCTTCTTCTCCACCAGCCTAGCCTTTGTTCTTTTCAGTTAAAAAATAAAAATAAAAAAATAAAAATAAAAATAAAATAAAATTGTATAAGCCTGAAAACCAATCACTGATTGGTAGTCTTATACAGAAAATGTAGGGTGAAAATTAGGAACACCTGACACCCTATATTTTCCAAAAAAAAAAATTCTCTCTCTCTCTCATTTCACAAGTTTTATGACAACCCACTCCATTTCACTCCATTTCATTCCACTCCACTCCATTTCATTCCACTCCACTTCATTTCATTTCACTCCATTTCATCTATTTCATTTCATTTCACCGATATTTTTTTTTTCTTTCATGACCATTTTCATTCAGTCAGTTATCATCTATCCATCTCCATTCACCCAAATAATTACTATGTCAGTTTCCGCAGCCAGAAGCAGTTTCTGCAGCCACCACTCTGTTTTTCAAAAATTTACAGTCAGATGTTAGTTCAACAATCATGAAATAAAATGCAGGTATGATGACATATTTTAAAGACATGAGGCATTCAAAAGCATCAACGAGGAGCCACTGATTAAAGACTAATGAAAAATGGCAAGAATTCCAAGGTATGAGTAGAAATTTATTTCAAATGGCATTCAAGCACATTTTTACATAGTTATAAACGATAGCTCCATTATATGCAATGATTGCATTGATAACTCCATAATCGTTCCACAATCTCTATACGATTCCCCCATAATCCTTGCATTCATTTTTAAACGGTCTCATAATCAAGCCTCCGGTCTTCACTCGTGTTCGACTATACTTTGATACTCCACCTGTAATTATGGAACGTGGTTGATTTGAATATGGCTTCTCTCAGCCAATCCGCAGCCGTTTCATAAACGTGCTTGTGTCTACTCTGCAGCCACCCAATTTTAAATACTTCCGGATGCACTTTACTCCCCCTACTGTTCTATTGACCTCACGGCTGCATTTCCACCGTGCTCACATAAGCCTTCACCCCATTTTGTTCTCTGTTCCGCTTCATTCCGTGTACCTATTCTCTGATATCCGCTTACAGTCACTGGTCTCCTTCATAAACCCTGTTCATTTCCGCTAATTCAGTCGTCTTACCTCCGCTAAACCCTCCTCACGCAGATGAGTTTTAAAGAATAGAAGGAAGGATGGGTCGGTTGTTGAGGGCAGAACCAGAGGGACCCAAATTTATGGAAGGATACCCGCAAGTCAAAGACATATTGAAAAAGGCAAAATGGCTTCGGTTTATTCAAAATTTTAAAGGCTATAATAAGGAGGTAACAAAAGCTTTTGCGAGGTCTTTCAACGGTCTGGAGGTGGAAATTGGGGACCTCAAATTTACAGTGACTGAGGCATCCATAGCAGCTGCTACAGAACTTCCCCAAGAAGGTGAACGTTGGTTCAAGAACAAGAGCATTGGCGAGGAAGCCTGGAGAGTGATCCTACATAACCCAGGTATGGATGTCACCATTTTCAAAAAGGGAATTCCTGTTCATGCTTTAAAAGAAGAGTGGGCCAGTTTACTGTTGGTTATTCAAAATTTTATCACCTGTGAGGGACGTTTTGGATCAATGTACATGTATCATACCCGACTGTTGATGAATTTCCTAGACAACCAGACCCTCAATCTGCCATACTTTTTACTAAACAGTTTGAAAAAGATGTTTGTAACCATCCAAAAGCATCTGGGGGACGTAGAACCACATTTGTATCACCATGGTCTCGTGAAAATATTGATAGAAAAACAATTAAAAGAGAAAAAGGACACCTGGGAGTAGTTTTTAATTAGAAATTTCTTTGAAGAACCCCAAGAAACCCCTGAAGGCAGTACATCAAAAAGAAGTAGAAGAAAGAAAACAGGTGATAAAACTCAAAGCACTCCTACTAACACAGTTGAAAGAACTAGTAGAGAAGAAATACTGTCTAAAAGGAGGAAGGAAAAGACTAAGGGTAAAAAGCCAACAAAATCAAAAGAGAAAAGAAGCATTGAGGTTGTGCATCAAACCCCTTCCTCAGAAGAAGACCATCAAGTATTGTCTGAGAGACCAGTTCACCTTCAGGAACAGTCAGCTATGGCCAAAAAGAAAGGAAAAGAAAAACAAAAGGAAAAAGACAGTAGTCCACAGCATGTAAGAAGAAGCACCAGGCTTAAAGGAAAGTGGAGGAAAGCACAAACAAAAGGACCCCATTTTATTGATTTGGGAGAAGGAACACCTGAACAAACTCCAGCTGGTCGTAGTCCACCTCATTCTCAGCCAAACGTTGAAACTAGTCCTCAAGATGTTGACATGAGTCCTTTTCGGCCAGATTTTGAAGTCAATTCTCCTCCACAGCATTTTGGGGACAGCCCAAGGAAAACGACACCCGAGATAGATCCAAAGAAGCAAGAGGTGTATGATTACATAGAATCCTTAGAAAGAACAACCACGGGTCCCAGCACTTCATCCACTCAGCCTCACACAGCACAAGAAGCTCTAGTCCAATCGTTGAAACAAGAAGTCTTTGAGTTGGAGGTTTTAAATAGACATATTAAAAATGAAAATGAAGCATTAAAGGAGCAAAGCAGATTTGACAAGATCATTCATGACAACACTATGCTACATCTGGGACTGTGGCACAAAAAGAACAGGAAATTGAAGAAGAAATGCAAGAAGATAAGTAGAGCACTGATTAATCTCAAATTCAAATGCTTGATGAAGAAGCCCAGGATGTTAGCAGCACCAAGAAAGAGGAGAAGAGGACTGGATGTATTGGCAGAGGTATCAGGGCATATGAATTGAAGGAGGATGATCAAAATTTTGGTTGCATGGGGACATGCAACACCTTCACAGTGGGGGTATGTTGAGTCCCAAACTTGCATCTTCCCTATACACCTTTCTAGACTTTTTCCATTTACCTGGACCTCCTAAGTCATCAACATCATTGCATATTAATCATAAAAGAGAATTTAAAGTGGTTTTTAACTATGTTTTGTGTCTGCTGTTTGAATTAGATTTTTGCTCATTGAGCTGCGGAATCTTGTCACTTTCCACAGCTGCTTCAACTTTCCGCAGCCATTTTGTTAAAGTCTATATTGTAGGTGTCTTCAGGCAAATCAAGCCACATGGGCAAGTTGGAAATGACATGGATATGGACCGAGTCCTATTGGCTCAGTCGAATTCACCAAAGAAGGTCGTGGTCAAAGGTAGTCAAGCGGTGGTCAACCTAAGAGTCCTACGGTGACAGAACTCCGTTTTTCACCACGTGAAGACTTGTGTGGCCGTTCCTAAATCTCAGGGGACATATCAACACCTGTGAACTGCTCCATAAGTCGAATCCAACGGCCACCCTCCATAGATTTAATCTTCACGGCAGCCATAATGCTAGATTTTTGGACGTGGTTGTTCACGTGTCTTTTATCAGCGCAGATTGTAGGAAAGTAGTTATGTCATCCTCTGTTATAAATAATGTGTTCTCATACGCATAGTAGCTAGCTTCTGTAATGTAATTTTGCTGAAAAGAAAGCCCACTGTGCCGTGACATTATTTCCTTGTTATGACTGCGTTTTGAATACATGAGAAGACTCTGTTCATAAGTATAATTCGTGGTTGATAGTTGTTGCCCGAGGATTGTGCAGAGGGCCCCTGCACACGCCGAGGTTTTGTTTATTGTTGTATAGTTTCATGCTTCATTTCCTTACGTTCATTATGCCATAGTTATTCACGTGTATATATTACATCTCTTATGGTATTAACGTTTTATTTCTGTCCATAATTTTTCATGCTTTATACTGTTGTTAACTGATCAGTGTCTTTGTTCCAGATTACAGTAGGCAGCCCGGGTATTTGCACATAGTTTTACAATGACTAATGACATGGAATCAGTCTTGTCCTTCTGCTGATTTATTTTTCTTAGCTTTTAATTCCAGCACTGTTTTATTTATTTCAGTTTTGTACATTTGTTTTATTAGTTAGATTAGATATTAAATTACTCATGTCATTATCAGTTACCTCTGAAATCCATAGCGAGACTAATGGTGAGGGATTGAAGTATGAGTGTGTAGTTTGATATTAGTTTATTTTTCTGCAAGTTAGATATTAAATTGTTCATGTCATTATCAGTTACCTCCGAAAGCCATAGCGAGACTAATGGTGAGGGATTGAAGTATGAGTGTGTAATTTGATATTAGTTTATTTTTCTTCAAATTAGATATCAGATTGCTCAAGTTGTTTATGATTACCTCCGAAAGCCATAGCGAGACTAATGGTGAGGGGTCAGAATATGAGTTGATGTAATTTTATTTTAGCTTTACTTTGCTTGCAATTCTTGGATTTCTTTGAGCACAGTTTCTTTTGTATTTAGACAACAGCAAGGGTAATGGGTTTCATGATCAATAGTTCACTGTTTGTTTGACTAGTATAGTGGAACATTTTCATTTTCTTTTAGGAATTAATTTTGTCATTGCATGTTTTAAAACCCTTTTGAAGTTTGAAGTTTTGGAAATCATTATAAAGGACATCATTGCCTTGAACATTTATATCCATACTTGTCTTTTAGAATTTCCATCTCACATTAGGAAACCAACCAAGATAAAAACCCCCAAGCAAGATAAATAAAAAAACCAAAAACGACAAAAAGTAAGAGATAGGTTATCTTGCACATATAGTGCGCCACACTTCGTCAGCTTACGAATCCCGGATTGACAAATTAATGTAGCAATTTAGGACACACTAAATTGACCAAACAAGCATAAACAGAGAACGCAAGATATATGCAATTTGCGATGAGCGAAGTACGGTGAGCGGGAGTTTAGAGGAGAAAGGTGGAGGTCAAAATTTTAATTAGTTTTTGTGAATAAAAGGGGTGTGACAACTGATAAGAAGAGAAAAAGGAGGGAAATGGACGCGCAACAGCAAGGTTCAAAAGTGTAACACAAAGATGGAGAGGAATTGGAAAATGAAGCAGAATAGCTTAATGAACTTCTCTGCAACTTTTGATGCTTATTCCTGCAAACAACCCTATTGATCTATGCATGAAAAAAATATGAATGCGCCATAAACAGTGAAAGAAAGACTCGGACTAGTAATGAAATTTATTCCCTAAACTCAGAAACAGTGAACAGAAAGTAATTTTTGGCCCGTGGTAAGGTCTACCCTCCTCTAACTCTATGGACAGAGATGAGAGGGGACAGAGATGAGAGGGGAAGGCTCGATCCACACTTTTGGAGTTTTCCTCTATTATATTACTCTCATAAGAAAATGAAAAAAGTACGGCAGTACACTGAAAGCAAAAACTAAACGACAATGAAACTATTAGAAGAAGAAGTAACTAAATGACATAAACAAAACTAGCTAAATGACAGAAAGGAAAGAATGATAATAGCAGAGAAGCTGAGGCACATGGATTGGGCCCTAACCCACTTCCTCGCTCTCTGAAACTAGATCAGTAAAATAACATTTGACTGTAACTCATTGCATTACAAAAATGTAGTCTTATTACATCCCGAAGGTCTTAAACAGCAAAAGCCTAATAGAATGGAAAAGAATGGCATGGGATGGAATGGAATGTAAATGGAATGGAAATGGAATCAACCCTAATTAGCTCTTGATCAGCTTTATTTATCCTCAAGTGCAGCTACTAACAGCTCCCTAGAAAATAGTGATTGAGTCCACTTTGACTCCAAGTAAACCATAGATTGAGTGCACTTCATCCTCAGTTTGCTTGGATGCCTTTGATAGTTAAGAAGGGTGGAAAAACCCCTTGAAACTCTCCAATATTTCTCCATAATTTCCTGACATTGTGCTCATTTATTCTTCAATATTGATCTTCCAGTGGCAGGGAGCAAGTCCCTAAATTATCTCATTCTCCAAATCTTCATAATCTTCCCAATATTCTCACAATATTCTACAAAAATAACCAATATTATGCACAAATATGCAATTACCTTTAAACCTTCCTAAGAACATATTAAATCATAAGAAAACATTATTAAGTGTAGAAGGAGAGATTTAATATATATTTTATGTGCATAAGGAAGGTTAGATGGGCTTAAGAAATGTTAGATGGGCCTTATTTTATATCTAATTTAGAGGCCTGTCATCACCCCCCTACTGAAACTGTTGCTCATCCTCTGAGAAACCTATTCATCCTCCCTGCCTTTCTATTCTTCCTGCATGCTGGATTAGTTCGTTTTCTGTTTATTGGCCCATGCGCTATTCCTCCTGCTAATCTTCTTGCTATTCTTCTTACATTTCTTCTCGTACGTGCTTCATGGAGGTCCTCATATGCCTTAATAAAATCTGTTTTGCATGCCAAGAGGTGGTGGATCCACCTTTTATTTTATTTTTTCTTTTATTCTCTTTTCTTTTCTTTCTTTCTTTCTTTCTTTCTTTATTTCTTTATTTTTTTAATTGCATGCAGAATAAACTCACAGTTCTTTTTCTGTGAACTGAGTTCACCCTTGGTTACCCCTTTGGCACTCCTTGTCTTCCATTACATGAACTTCTTACTACCCCCTTTCTCAAGTCCTTTTTACTTTTTTCTTGTTCCTCTTCTTGGTGGAAAAAGTGAGGCTAGTTGCTAGATAAGGTTGAGGTTTCCCTGCTACTGATTTTGGCTGTAAAAAACTTTCCTTCTCACACATTTTAATGTTTTCTTAAGCTAAAATAGATTTGAATAAAGGGTTAGATGATTGCATACCTGAACCTTACCATTGCTTTCCAGTTTTTGAACATAAGCCTTCCTCTCTATTCCAAGATTATAATAGTAAAGTAGAGAGGAAATGCCCCTACCTTGAAATCCAAATAGTTGATGTAGCCTTTTGTCCAGTCGCTCCAAAGTGGTTTCTCCAATAAGTAGAACCTACAATCAAAGACAAGACAAAGGATCAATGCATCTGCAACATATAATAATCAAAAAATGCTAATAAAACTTAATGATCAAGGAGTCTAAGTATTGACATTATTCCAACAAGCATAGAAACAAAAGCAATGAGAAAAAGAGATCCATATGTATTATCTTGAATAAAAAGAGTAATCTTACAACCTGATGCCTTGATGTCATACAGATTTCTCCCAGGGTCTTGAACAATCATTTCTCATTCAGTCTGATAAGCATGCCTCTCTGAATACCAACATGGAGTTATAGACACAAGGGTGTGATCATTCTCATGCCAACAACAACTCACTAGTGTAGAAAGTATGCACTCTTATGAACTCTCTTCAGCTTAGAAACTGTATAGATTAGTCTCTAATTACATTGGTATCTACCATGTGTGTACCCTTCAACCTGAAACTTGAGCTCAATTTATAGGGAAATGGAGGTAGTTTCAGTTCTAGGAAGAGGGGGATGGATTCCTCTCATGAAGGTATTTGGCTAGATGGACTAAGGGATAACCTGCATGAGTGGAGGGATAAATCTTAAACTGATCACGACTCTAGAAGCTTCTAGTTGGGAGAATATTCGACCAACTAGGCTTCTAGAATTTACTTTTTTCTTTTATTTTCTTTTCACGGGGGTGCACAGGTAATAGTGGGAAAAAGTGTGGGAGTTTCCGCAGTTTATGGACAGACCAACAGTGCATGTGCAGGGAAAGGCTAGAAAAACCACACAGGTAGACTTTTAAGAGTTTTACAGAGATTTTATCCAATTCCAAGACTTGATTCAGGAACATTAATGTTTTTGACCTCTAAGGGAACATGATATAGGTGGTGATAGTCCCATATGAACAGTAAAATTTCATGGTGAAAAAATCATGTGTAACATATTTCCCCCTAAAGTGCGAATTCTGAGGTTATTTTGAAGAGTGAAGTTCTTTATCATTCCAAGGATTGGATTGGAGACACCGGTTGAAAACCTGTAAAAAAATTCAATGAAAACATATATATATATATCATCGTTGAGGTAGGAATTCCCATACTCAAATCAAAACTAACTAAATGTTCGAGTACATGTATGGTTTTAATATTACATCAAAAGTAGACACAGTATGGACGCAGCAATCTTTCATGAGTAGTCTACTATATCATGAATAATAAAACTTCTCGCAACCTGGATGGTAGAAACTAGATCTAGGGTCTTTATTTCTGCTTCTTGAACTAGTACTAATCTATCCATGTGATTGATTGTGTCGAATTCGAACATGGTAGAAACCACTTGATTATCGGTCAATGATGTGAACCATTAACAAGTGTGAGAGAAACCACCATTAATGAAAATGGCTCTCAAAGTACTTCAGTACAATCTATGAAGTGTGAATGAATGATTTGCAGTCGAACACTCATAGAATCGTTCGATTGAAGGTCAATGATGCAACCTATCGTCGAATACGAGAAACTTGTCGTCGTCAACATGAATGGAGACAAATGTTTGCAATGAATGGTCTATTTGAACTCTCCCTTGAACACATAATGACATTGTAGATGGCTTGGCCGCATTCGACCTAAAGCTAATACCTAGAAACCGGCTGAAGAATTTCAATGTGGTTCGATTAACTGTTAGACAAAGGATTTCCCAACCCAGGTACAAGTGTGACAAAGTGTCGTGTTCAAGAGTGGCATGCTGCTTTCTAAACAATGGTGACAACTGGATTCTTTTTCTCTATTTTCCCCCCACCATTACTGGCAAGTACCTCTTTATTTTTTTCAATCTTGAGGAGGATAACATTTGCTTGTTTGTGTAAGCTCATCCTTCGGATGAGTCCATCTTAGTATTAAAATCGAACCCTAAGAAGGAGTGGTTCAGTCCTATTGTAATCGACAGGTCCTTTACTGTTAAATTTTAACGAGTCCAGTATAGGAGAAACTCGGTGTTTTTCAGTTTTAGGGAGTCAGAAGAAAAACATAAGTAAAATCCATGGTTGTTCTTTTTCATAAATTTAGTCTCTCGGGCCCGAAAAAGGATAAAATAATGCAGGAGAGAACTCTATTTATCATGATTATTCAACATATACCTTTTTCGTAATTAGTCCAATTCAGTCCGGAAAAGGGGTAAACTTATACTGAAAGGACGACTGTTCATTTACTTTAACGAGTTCGAATAAGCAAGTACTCGGCGATATTTTCATATTTCGAGAGTCTAGAAAGGGCTTAAAAGAGGACTCCAGGGTTTTGCTTTTTCGTATTTTTACAGAGCCCGAAAAAGTGATAAAATTATACTCAATGTCAAAATAATTCTTTTCACCAAAGATCCTGTATCCTGCACAAAAACTCAAAAGATTACAAATATCTGCTTCTAAAAAGTAAAAATATTTAAAAATGACATTTTAAAAGTGAAATATAAATAAAATAATAATATTTTATTCATTAAAAACTATAAAAAGGGGTTGAAATAACTCATTTTCACCTTTTTTTTTCAAAATAGTGCATAGAGATCTTTTGGCCAAAAAACTTCTGGAGCCGATATCAGGAGAACTAACCGTTCATTTCTCAAACCATCAAAACCAAGTAATCCACATCATCCTTAGCTACGTTTTCATCCATTTCATTTTTTGTTTTGAGTTTTTATTTCATTTTTTGGGAGAAATTCATGTTTCAAAATATGCCCTCGGGGGTGCGTGGGCGATCCATGTGATAATTTCCCACCCTGACGGTTTTTTAAAAGAAAAATCATCGAGATGCTGCGGGTTCTGCATGGAGTGCGTGCGGACGACCACACTATCTGTACACAAGACTTGTGCAGGCATCGTGAACATTTTGAAAACTAAAATTTCTTCACAAAAATGGTTCAAGTTTTCTTACAACTGGTTTTAACTATTTAATTTGTTGATTTGTAAGTTGTTTAACCATGTTGGAATGACGAGAATGAGAACACGAGATCATATATAACAAAGCCATGGATGACAATGCAACCATGCATGCATTGAAAAACTGTGGTTTGTACAAATTCTGGGCTATTCAAGGAATGAAGGCACAAGTGGAGTTAATGACTTGGCTTGTGAATGTGTGGGACGTTCAAGACCAATGTTTCATAATTGGTGACCATCGGCTCGAGATTGAGCTAGCAAACATATAATTCCTTACCGGATTATCTCGAAGAGGGAGAAAAATCTCTTCGTTTGGGACTAGACAGGGAGTTCTTCCCATTGCCCACTACAAAGCTCAGTATTGTAGCAATAATACAGAGTTGAAGGATGGTCGCATAGATATCAAAACTATCTTGCGACTAGAACTTAAATTCATAGAGTGCAGCTCCTCATTTGGCTACTAAATCACAGATGTAAACTAAAGTCGAGTGTTTCGAAGGAACAATATTCAACTGGTGTGAAGGAGTATTGGCCAACATGAAAGGCCAATTGACTAGAGAAAATAATGTGAAGTTGAAAAACTTCGGATATGGTGCCATTCTTATTTCATTTGCTCTAGAGAGAATTCCACTTCTCACTCCTCAATCAATTCCAGTAAATTGTGGAACTCCTTAGGAACCTCGGATGGTGCGATGGGTGGCACTAATGGCTCGCCATGGTGGCGAGGGTGGTTCAGTAGTTTGGTTTACTCCGGCTTATTTCATGTGGCTCAAGAACCAAGTCTTCACCATTGAAGACTTTCCTTACGCAGGAATGGATTATAGGGGTGATCCTGAAACATATTTCCCTCCAGGGGCACAGTGGGATGAGACATGTTAGTGAATCACTTTAATGTTTTTAATCTAATTTTTATTTGATTTTTATCGTCCAATACTAACAAAAAAAAATTAAATGCAAATGTCAGTTCGCAACGACTAGCAATGCTTCGTTTCTTTGACAGGAAAGAAGCACAACTTGTAGCACTTCCACATGCAGCAGAGATTCTGGCAGACGTGGAGCACAACCTTGAAATTTTGACCATTGATATTCCTGAGACAGGAACCGATGATATCCCTCTTAGGCTCCAAAGACACGTGACAGGTGTTCCAGGTCCATTCAGGATATTTCTGCGCAAGGTGGCATGTGTTATAGTTTATTGCCATGATCATCATCACGGATAGTTGATGGTCAATGTAGATCGAGATTTTTTTTTTGTATCACTATATTTTAGATCATAAGGTGTTTGAACCTATGATCACAGATGATGTAATATTTTTTGAACACAAACTTATCCATCCTAATGATATTACTACTTTCATTCTCTGAGTATCTTGTTCAACATGGATTGAATGTTGTTTTTATTTACTTTGTTAATGTTGCAAATTTCTATTTAAAACGTGAATAGCTAATGCATCAGCCAATGTGTTTAAATTTATTTAAATACGTTGATATTCGATATAATCAAATTGTCGTTCCAAGAGACGAACCTTCAAAAATAATCTTAAAAACACTGGATTTCTAATTGCATAAACTCTGTTTAAATTTAATACAATGAGTTTTGAATCCAGCCTAATGATCAAACATCGAATACCAAATGTAATGGCATCAGGTAATAACTCAATGACTGTGCTATATCTGCAATATTGTTCATTGTTTGACCAAGGCATATCCCATGAATAGAAACTAACTCATCAATGGGTGAATAGATAACCCAAGCCGCGGAAGAGATATTACGTGTACTACGACAGGCGCCATCAGCAAAACCAATGTATGTTTGAAGGGATGTCGACATCTATAATATCAAGAGGAATCAAGATAAGTAGCGATAGTAGTAACAGCAAAAACTAATCTAAGCACACTTGTCTAATCTAAGGCACACTATTCTAAAAAGTAACTATTGTACAAGAGATATCTTCACACAAAATTCAAGCATAATATATCTTAAGATAAAGACCATTTATGGGTTTATCTAAAGAGACCCCTTCATAATCAATTAATTCATAGGCTAATTTTACAAGCACATGCTTGACAATATAGGGACCATGCCACATCGGTTCGAATTTACCAACGCCTAGCTTGTCGTTAGCTTGATCGTATACTAAAACTAGGTCACCTTCTAAATGAATGTGAGGGCTAACACTTTGATCATACTGAGCTTTCACACATTTCTTGTGAGCTTCGGAAGCCAATGCAACGGTGCACCGAGTCTCATCTAATTGTGCTAAGTATAGAAAGTGTTTCTCCTCTTCAAAGGTAGCTGGTAACAACTCAATGGATAATTTGAGTGACGGTATTTCACATTCAATGGGTAACACAGCTTCTAAACCATAGACAAGTTGAAAAGGAGTGAACCTTGTAGAATTTTTTGCAGAGGTTTAGTATGCCCATAATGCATAAAAAAGCATGGTATGCCAATTCGATTTATGAGTCCCTACAATCCGTTTAATCATGGTGGTTAAAACCTTGACGGCCTCAACTTGACCATTAGCATGTGGGTAATACGGAGTAGAATTATCATGGTGTAGGCCAAGTTGATCAAAAATTTCAGTCATCATAATATTTCGAAAATGACTCCCATAGTCTGTAATAATAGCATGAGGCACACCGAAACGAGCAATCACATGATTGAATAAGAAATTAGCTGCAGTTTTTCCATCAACTATGAATGTAGGCATCGCCTCGACCCATTGGGTAAAGTAATCTATGGCGAGAATAATATACCCATGCCCCCCGGCCGAGTGAGGGTTACATGTAAATTAAATCGACGCCCACTTTCGCAAAAGGACTGACAGCAATGATTGGGTGAAGAGGAGTTGGAGGTGCACGCATCTTTCGATAAAAAAATTGGCAGTTGTGGAATTTTCAGACCACAATGATACAATCTTTGAATAAAGACGGCCAAAAATAACCAGCGTGCAATATCTTTTGGGTTGTGCTAAAACCAGACATATGACCACCACACACACTCCAGAGTGACAATCATTCAAAACCTTTTTAGCCTCTTCGTGAGTTATACAATGTCAAAAAATTGAATCTGCACCCCGACGATAAAGAGTGTCCCCAAAAATATTGTATTGTTGGGATTGATATCGTATTCTCCACCGATCTGAATGTGAAAGCTCTGGGAAAAAGGTTTGGGTTTCAATATATATAATGATATCTCCATACCATGGGTCTAAAGTACTAATGAGAAATAGAGATTCATCCATGATTGGATTCTCCTCCACGGTTTCTGTCTAAGTATTGGGAAAGTCACACATAAGCTCAGAAAACACTAGTGATTTATTTGACTTGGATTTCTCGAATTCCAAATCAAACTCTTGTAGGATGACAATCCATTTGGAGTATTTTCCCCCGAGTAAGTATTTTTTCAAAATATACATCATCAGGTTGCAATTATATATCACTGTTGTTTTACATAACAATATGTAGTGACGAAATCGTTGGATAGCTTGACCTGCTACCAAGGCCAATTTCTCCACATGCGAATATTTGATTTTCGTTGGGTTGAGATTCCAACTTAGGTAATAGATCACATGTTTGTTGTGAGATTCATCCTTCTGAACCAAAACCATTCCGATTGTGGAATCAAAGGCAAGTAAGTATAAAAATTAATCCTAGTGGTAATTGGGTGGATGCAATAACAGTGCATGGGTCAACACGTTTTTTAGTCCATCAAAAGATTTATCAGCAATCTCAGCCCAAATAAAAGGAACATTTTGTTTCAAAAACTAGGTAAAACCTTTTGTTAACTCAGCATAGTTCTGGATAAACCTACGTAAAAAAATTGCTTTCCCTTGCAAACTTTGGAGTTGCCGAAGAGTGAAGGAGGAGGTAAATTGATGATAGCCTCAACCTTTGAAGGATCGACACGAATGCCATCTTTTAAAACAACAAATCCAAGTAATCATCCTGACTGTACACAAAAAACACATTTGTGCGGATTCAAACGAATTTTGTAATGCATACATCTCATGAAGATAGCTCATAAGTGAATAGGATGATCTTCTATGTGTTAAGAATGAGCAGGTAAGTTATCCAGATAAGGTTGTACAATATGTTTGATATCATGAAAATCATAAGACATAGCTCTTTTAAAAGTTGCACCAGCATGTTTTAGTCCAAAAGGTAACTTTCAATAAGCAAATGTGCCCCAAGGACATATAAACGATGTTTTTGGTTGATCGAAAGGGAGTATGTTGATTTGATTGTAGCCATAAAAACCATCCATAAATGAGAATATTCCATTTCTGGCACAATCATCAATAATTTTGTCGATATAGGGTGTAGGATAGTTGTCTTTTGGACATGCCTTGTTAATGTCCCGATAATCAACACATACTCTTATGGTCCCTTGTTTCTTTGTAACGGGAACTATGTTAGATACCCAATCCATCAATGGAATTGGATAAATAAATCTTGCTCGTAATAGCTTCTCAAATTCAGCTTTGATTGTTGCAGATTTCCGCAGATGTATTGGACATAATCTTTGTCTAATAGGCTTAGCATCTAGGTATGTCTTAATTTCATGAATTACAATCTTAGGATTGATTCTTGGCATCTCTTCGTAAGACCAGGAAAAAATGTCTCGAAATTCTTGAAATAGGGATTTATAAGTGTTAATCTCTTCTATCGAACAAGAAGCACATATATGTCAAATGTTTTCAATAATTCCAGGTTTAATTGATATGTCAATAGGAACTGTTGTAGAAATATTTCTCAAATTTGTCTCAGAATCCGAATGTGTAATCGATGTGGGATTTTGTGGTTCCTTGACATAATCAATCATAAAAATAGATGAAAAATCATTTTCAAGCTTATCAATATTAGGTAAAAATGAATATGTATGATGTATATCATCCCAAGGTAATTCATCTGATGACAAAATTTCCCAAATACTTTCATCAGTTTCAAATACATGTTGAAAATGACCTGAAAATAGTGTCAAGGCTGAGCTCGATAGAGAAGATGATTATTTTTTGATCACATTAATTTGATCAGGAATAGTTGAAGGGGTGTTAGAATATGATTGTATTACTACATATGTCGTTTCAAAAGGACTCAAAGGCATCTCGCCATTGAAAGAGTCCAATTCTGATTCTGAAGGCATTGCTAATGTGTCATCAAATGGTATAGTGCTTGATGAGATCATATTGATGTTGGAAATTGTTCGCGGTATGTTGGGTGGAGGTATAGCAAAAGTTCCCATGAGTGCGGAATCCTTCATTAATCCTACACCAACATCTTCGTATGGGATAACCGATTTTCCGACATGTTGGATGCTATCCGTAGAAGTAGGGTCTAATGAAAAGTATGACAACTGATCGATTTTCACAATCTTTCCTTTATAAGGAAACATGATTACCCGAAATACTGATGAAACAATAGCAATCATGGCATAAGACCAACTATGACCCAAAAGAAGGTTGTAATCGAGAGGGGCATCAACAACTTCCACCTCTAGATTAACGGTTTTTCCTTCTACTTCTATAGGTAGATCCTGGAGTATTCTGTATGGATGAAATCCTCTTCCATCAAACGCTTTAAGGATATTATGTGATTGGTTGAGTGCTGGAGAACCAAGGGTTTTCCAACAATTTAACAACATCATACACGTAGATGCCCCCTCATCAATTACAGTACGAAAAACTTGTCTTGATTTGACTAATACTGGAATCTGAAAATCCATTTGATAAGGGAGTCTCGGTGAAAATTTTCGAGTTCAAAGGCCATGAGGTTCAAATCCAGAGGGTCAATAGCTTCGATAGCTCATAATATTAATTTCCTTTGTGGTGGACATGACTATAGCACTTCTAAGTCTGACATTTCTGAAGGGGATATCGCCAAATCCTCAACATTGTTGTAATTCTAACCAGCACTCGCATGTGGATTGAAAGCTGACTTTTGAAGTACACCTTTAGCAGGTGTTTTAATCACTAAATCAAGATTAGGTTTCTCGATTTGAAGTGGTTCAGAAACTGAAGGAGGTATGGCTGGTGTTTGACTAGAATTTTCAGTCTCTTTACCAGTTACAGGATTTTTAGTTCCATAGTCTTGAGATAGTGTCGCCACCATGACCTGAGACATCATTAGAATATATGTTGATGAATTTGAAGAAGATCCTATCATTTTACTATCTTGAGTGGGAAAAGGATCCTTCAAGACAACGAGTGTGGGTGAACCTTCGACAAAGTTGGATACCTCGGACCGATGTGGACACTCTTTAGTATAGTGATCTTCATCACAGATAAGACAACGATAACGAGGTTTCCGTTTTTCATCAGGTGGTTCATTTTTTCCTGTTTTATCTTTAGGAGATGTATTTTGTTTTCTTTTATTCTTTCCTTTCTTCTTATTTCCAGTTTTAGCTTTAGTCGTGGATGAATCTACAACATGAATGTCGGCAGAAGTTTCAAGGGAAGAATCTCCCTTGGGTGAATTAGGTAAAGTTATGATGGGAGAAGTAGGTTTGGATGACTTGATGGCTTATTCTTAGTCTTGTTAGCACTAAGCGTACCAATTACAGATGCAACGAATGAGAACCGAAGGAGTTGCGATTATTTTGACCGAGTGTGGCAAGTCAGAATTTTTTCCTATAAAGTACCCGAATTTGTGTGTCATGCAAGGTCTAAATATTGTGCTTAAGCTATGAATTGTTCTTTTGTAACAATGCCTCCCTTAGCCACATCTTGATGATAAACCATTACGCAAGATTTGATCACGGAATAGCTTTCACTAAACGTCATCTACGTCTCCATTCATGTATGTGACATTTGAAATGTATGTATACGTACTGTTTTAATGAAGTTAAGAGTTACGTGTCATATTGTCATTATCGTAAATATTTGAAACTTAAAGTGAGTTAAGAAAGCTATTCTTCAACGCGTTGAACTTATTGAAAGAGCCACGTGTATACAAGGTCTAAGTATTGTGCTTAAGCTATGGTTTTCTTTGTAACAATGCCTCCCTTAGCATACATACGATTTGGGAAAAATAATGAGAGGGGGGGGGGGTTGGGGGAGTGAATCAGTATTTAGTACAGACAATAAAACTTTGATATTTTCTTCCTTAAAAACCCATACGCTACTTTCATGAATCCAACTCGCGTATATACACAGATATCCTTTACAGAACTCGCATATATATAGTGAATTAATTATGCATTTAATTTTGACTTAGATCATTGCATTACTCATTCATCAGATGTTCAAAAAACAGTAAACAGATGCAGAAAGAATAGAATAATCATCACACATAAGAAACGCAAACGAACACCAGGATTTTAGGTGGAAACCCAATTCGGGAGAAAACCACCGCTGCCGTCGTCTCAGTCTTCAATCTTTATTATTAAGAAAACTTCTTATAACATGTACTGGTGCAGACTCATACCAGCACGCAGGCACCCACCTGCAGAAGGCTGCAACCTTCTCTCATTTACCAACCTCTCCTGGAAGGGAGCAACAACCCCCTACTCTCGTTTACCAGTCTCACCTGGAAGGGAGCTACTACCCCCTAATATTAACACCAGCCTCTACTGGAAGAAAGCTTCTACTTTCAGACTGAAGGCTTCAACCCTCAGATCCACTGCAGATCATGTTTCATCAATTTTCAAACTGGATCAAACAGCTTCAACACAACCCTTCTCTTATCAACAAACTTACTTTTCCCAATGCTTCAAACAGAACAGTGACACCACTGTAACCAAAATATCAGAGACAACCCAAAATTCAGAATAGATATGCAGAGACACATTCATCCTTGAGCAACCACTAGTTCATAAACCATACGCATTTTTATTTCATCAGACCCGTGTATACACGCACTTTATATGAGGCAAACCCGCGTATACATCTGTACATTTTTTCAAAGAAACCCTAACTGGCAATACACGCTTTTCTTTAATAGAATCTGCGTATACACGCGCTTTTCGTGAAATGAACTTGCGTATATATTCACAAAAGATAAGCTTTGCAGAATGGATCAGAACTATGGACTTACTCAAATTTCTTCAACTTCTTCAACAGATTTGCGCTAGGTCTTCATCACTTCTTTTCAGATCATCCTTGAGATTCACCATTTCTAGATCTAGAGATCTTGAATCTTCATCATGTTCATAGGTGCATCATAGATCAGATCTACCAATTAAGAACAGAGTTTAACCATGCAGATATACTTCAGAGTAAAGTATTCATTAAAGCCCAGACTCTTGCACACCCTTTGCACAATGAATTTCTTCTCCTTATATAGATTTAGCCTTTTTCAATACCATGAGTCAAAACCACATTACTTCCGATGGTATTCCTAGACGGGATCAAATAGACAATCCATCACTCAATACAATGGGTCAATACCATGGTAAAGTCCCCTGGTTTTATAGATTTAGAGCGCAATTAGGCATACGCGACTTGGAATGATCTTTTCTGCGTGCATACGCGACTCCCCATAAACAAACTCATGTATGCTTTGTGACATACCTTGTTTAACATTCTTCTTGCACATACTGGAGATTATTTCTTCTGCAACTTCTGTACTGATTGTAGATACATCAGATTTACATCATTATCAAGTACAACTTCATCAAAAAGGTTGCCATCAAGGACAATACTCTGCATCATATTGCCAATCATCTCATTTCATCAATTAGGTTGCCATCAAGGACAACACATGCCAACAATCTCCCCCTTTGGACTTGATGGCAACCACGATGGTGTTTGATCACCACATCAGATAGATATCATGATAGTCTCCCCCTATTCAAACACCATGTTACTCTCCCCCTTTGACATCAAGGGTAAAGGTCGGATCAAAACCAACACAAGGTTTTTCTCCTCATGTAGAAAGAAGAATGTTTTAGATCTAATGTGCACTAAAGTTACCATGCTCCCCCTGAGTTCAAGCTGAATGTTCAAACATATTATTCAATGAAGTATATGAGTCTATGACCTTCCTATTACCAAGGACTTACATCAATTATCCAACCAAGTGGATTTACATATATGAGACTCAAGTACCCAACCAAGTGGGTTTACAAATTGAACAAGTCCTTACATGACTGAATATTACAATTTTACATCATAGGTCTCATCATGACCTTTTCATCAAATTATAGATATGAATTTTTATGACCACTACCAAGGAGACTTCAAGAGAGATCATGTTTCAGAACCATCATAATGCCAATAATGCATTATATTCAGCAAGGCTAATGCTCCCCCTGAAGCTGTGCATCCAATGCATCCTTTCCATATGACCAAAGCTCCCCCTGAACCTGTACATCAGTTTACTTCTTCATCTCCCCCTTAGCTTGTGCATCCTAAACACTTTCAACAAAAGATCATCAAGGCATCTTTACCCAATATCAGAGAATGAAATAGAAATATAAGAGCTAAAACATCACCAGAGATACCAAACAACATCAGAGATATCAAACAGTACTGCAGTTGTGCTGAAAAATGCTGATCCCATACAAAATTTGTCAGCAACTAACCATACGTGGCTTTCTGTGGATAAACTCGCGTATATACGTGACTATCTTTAAGGAAACCCGCGTATCCACTTTAATATTCTGAATTTAATCAGATCTGCTCTTCTGAGAGGCAGAGACAACACCCAGCTTTTGTTTGAGATATTTGAATGCTTCCCTGGGCAGAGGTTTGGTAAATATATCAGCAACTTGTTCTTTAGAGGGAACATACTCCAACTTCACCTTTTGTTCAAGCACTTGTTCACGTAAGAAGTGATACTTGATGGGAATGTGCTTGGTCTTTGAATGCATAATAGGATTCTTTGAGATACTGATGGCACTTGTATTATCACACATAATGGAGATAGGAGGTGTACATTTGATTTGAAAATCTTGCAAGGTTTGCATCATCCAAAGGAGTTGAGTGCAACAAGACGCGGCGGCCACATATTCTGCTTCTACTGTAGATAAGGCAATAGAATTTTGCTTCTTGCTGAACCAAGATACCAACCGGGGCCCCATATAGAATGCACCACCACTAGTGCTTTTCCAATCATCAACATTTCCAGCCCAATCTGCATCCGTGTAAGCATGAAGAGTAAGATCAACATTCTTTGGATACCATAGTCCAAAGTCTTGAGTTCCTTGTAGATATTTGAATATTCTTTTGACAGCCTGAAGGTGAGACTCTTTTGGATTAGCTTGGAATCGTCCAACAATCCCAACAGCATGCATAATGTCTGGTCTAGTCCCGGTGAGATAAAGTAGGCTTCCTATCATTGATCTGTATTCTAGTTGATTCACCATGGGAGAATCATCATGAGAACTGAGATTGCATCCGGTTATCATTGGTGTACTTACAGGCTTGCATTCTTCCATGCCATACTTCTTCAAAATTTGCTTAAGATATTTTGCTTATAGGAATATGCCATTTGTAGTTTGATGCACTTGCAATCCAAGAAAGAATGTTAGTTCCCCAAGTAAAGACATCTCAAATTCTTGCTGCATAACAGAAGCAAATTTTTGACTCAAGGATTCTTCATTACTCCCAAAAATGATATCATCAACATATACAATCACAATCAAAAGTTTGTCATGTTCAATTTTTGTGTATAAGTTGCTATCATCAGACCCCTTTGAAAATCCTTGTTGATGGAGATATTTGTCAAGACGATAGTACCATGCCCTTGGAGCTTGTTTGAGACCATATAGAGCCTTTTTAAGTTTACAAACAAGATTCTTATCATTTCCGAAAATGAATCCCTCTGGTTGTTCTATATAAACTTCTTCTTCAAGATCACCATTGAGGAAAGAAGATTTGACATCCATTTGATAGACTTTGATTTTTTGAGAACTTGAAAAAGCAAGAAACATTCTTATGGCTTCAAGTCTAGCTACAGGAGCAAAAGTTTCTTCAAAGTCTATACCTTCTTGTTGAGTGTACCCTTTGCAAACCAATCTGGCTTTGTTTCTTATAACATCCCCATTTTCATTTAACTTTTTCTTGAATATCCATTTGGTTCCAATGACATTTTTATCATGTGATCTTGGTACCAATTCCCAAGTGTGATTCTTTTCAATTTGATCAAGCTCTTCATTCATGGCTTGAATCCAACATTCATCTTTGCTAGCTTGATTGACATTGTGTGGTTCAATCGTGGATAGAAATTCCAGATAGCTAGAAGATCCCACAAGATTCCTCCTTGTTTGTACACCTGATTCCTTGTCCCCCAAAATTTGAGATTCTAGATGATTCTTTTTGCACAAATCTGGATGGAGCCTTTTCAGATAAATCATTTTCAGGTTCTTCATTGGGTTCACTATTTATATTATTGCTATTTGATGTAGAAGGACAAAAATCACCATCATATTCATCTGTTGTTTGTTTTTCTTCTTTAGGGGCTGCAGGAGACTCATCAATAACAACATCAATACATTCAATAATCTTCTGAAGCCTTTTATTGTAACATTTGTATGCTCTGCTTGTAGATGAGTAACCAAGAAGTATTCCTTCATCTGATCTGGGTTCAAACTTGCCAAGATTTTCATCATTATTTTTGATAAAACATTTACTTCCAAAAACTCTAAAATGCTTCACAGAGCTAGAATTACCATACCAGAGTTCATATGGAGTTTTGTCACTATTTACCCGAACATGTGCCTTGTTAAGAATATTTTTTGTTGTGTGAGCTGCTTCTCTCCAAAAAATGTGAGGTGTTCCGAAATCATCAAGCATAGCTCTATCCATTTGTTGAATTGTTCTATTCATTCTTTCTGCTACGCCATTTTGTTGTGGAGTGCCTACTATAGAAAATTGTATTTTTATGCCATGTTGTTCACAGAATTCAAGAAATTCATTTGAAGTATATTCTCCTCCTCGATCAGATCTAAGACACTTGATTTTTAGATCTAATTCATTTTCAACCAGAGCTTTGAAGATCTGAAATTTCTCAAATGCTTCATCTTTGTGTTTAATCAACCCAATCCAACACATTCTAGAGAAATCATCAATAAATAAGATATAGTATTCTTCACCACATGGTGACTTTTTCCTCATAGGTCCACATATGTCAGTATGAATGAGTTCAAGAGGCTTACTTGATGATCCTTCTTTGGCATTAAATTGTACTCTGGTCTGCTTACCGAATTGGCAAGATTTGCATATGATACTCTCTGGTAGAGTAATATTGGGAAGACCACGAACAGCTTGAAGTCTGCTTGCTTTGTTGATTTGAGAGAAGCTTAGATGCCCCAGCCTTCTATGCCATAGCCAATTTTCTGAAGATTTTCTCAAGTAACATTGATCTTTGCAGTTCTTCAATACATACAAGTTGCTTGGAGTTCTTTTTCCTTTTATAATTGTTTTACCTGTATCAAGATCACGTACCACACATTATTTTGAACTAAAGACAACCTCAGTTCCTTGATCACACATTTGACTCACACTTAATAGGTTATGTCTTAATCCATCCACATACATGACATTATTAGCTTTCACCTTTTCTTTTAGAAAAACAGACCCTTTTCCTTTAATGACAGCAGGAGTATCATTTCCAAATGTAACATTCTTTTCCTTTTCTAGAGCATTATATGCAAGAAGTTTGTTTTTGTCACCTGTCATATGTTTAGAGCATCCGCTATCAATATACCATTGATTCTCTTCACCTTCTGCAAATAAAGCTATGCCACAATTTTCAACCTGTATTTCCTTCTTTTTCCATACTTTGGAGCTTGAAGGAACATGTTCTTTTGGCTGGACTCTGCTCCTGCATTCAGATTCTTCATGACCAAAGTTATTGCAATAAGTACATTCAACTTCATTTTGAAGAGGAGAAAAGTTGTTATAGGTATTCTTCTTTGATTCAATATCCATCCTTTTCTTTCTTGCTTCTCTTGTCATGATGGTTTTATAAGCAACACATTGAACAGCTTTATGACCAAAATTGTGACATGAAAAACATTGTCCATTGAAGTAGAAATTTTTGTGATCGTGAAATCTTCTATTTGGATTTACCTGCTGGTTGGAACTTCTTTGAAAGTTATTCCAGTTAGTGTTCTTTGAATTGAGATGATCCTGCTTTACTTGTAAAGATTCCTTACTCCCTTGTTGAGTGGCAGAATATTGTAAACCGGTTGTGGTTGCCTTTAGATAGTTTGGTGCTGAAGTCTGAGAGGATTCTCCAATATATCCAAGACCTGTTTTTATAAGAGGAGAACGTTGTACCTTGATAATCTCATCTAAGGTTTCAGATCCTTTAGCAAATCTGAGATTCAGAGTCTTTACTTTCTCCAATTCTTTTCTTAGACTTACCACTTCACATTCTGCTTTCTCCCCATGTTTATTTTCTTCTTCAATCTGATTTTTTAGCGTCTCTATGATTATTTTACTTTCTTCTAAGCATACTTTAAGTTGATTGTTTTCATCAAGAAAATCATTGTCCTCTAGAGCATCCACAAAAGTATCTTCTTCTTCTTTAGATTCTTCAAATGCCATGAGAACTCTAAAATCTTGTTCACAATCTTCCTCACTATCAGATAACCCATCACTGTCTTCATGAGTATAGTAACTTTTCTTAGTACTAGATCGGTTTTTATTCCTTCTTGCTACTTCCTTCCCTTTAGCAGGTGTTTCTTTATGAGGGCACTTAGCAGCATAGTGACCAACTCTTCCACATTCAAAACATTTGAAAGGAAGCTTACCTTCGAACCGTCCTGTGCCTAGTTGGAGTTTCTTTACAAAATTTGCCTCATCTTCTTCTGAGATATATCCTTCTGCTTCTTGTACTTCTTTCCCTTTTGTAGAAGCTTTGAAGACTGCCTCTTTGACTTCAGATGGTCCTCCTCTTCTCATTTCATATGCAGTTAAAATGCCATGAAGTTGTACCATAGTAAGATTTTGAAGATCCTGTTTCTCTTCAAGAGCAGAAACTTTTGACTCAAACTTTGCCGTTAGTGATCTTAAAATTTTCTCAACCAAAGTAGATTCGGTTATTGTTTCTCCCAGATTTCTCATACGATTTACAACATCATCAACACGTAAAAAGAAACTGGCAATATTCTCATCACTATGCATTCTTAAATTTTCATATTCAATTCTGAGAGTTTGAAGTTTCACACTTTTTACCTTTGTATCACCTTCATAACTTAGAATGATCTTGTCCCATATTTCCTTTGCTGTATTCAGCTGCATGACCTTCACAAATTCTGATTCAGTTATACTTCCGGTTATAGCATTGACCGCTTTTGCATTTGATTCATAATTCTTCCTTTCAGTTGGATCTATTGGTGTAGCAGCTGGATATTGATATCCTTGTTCAACAATGGCCCATATATCTGCTCCCATAGACTGAAGATAGGATCTCATCCTTATTTTCCAGAAGATTAAATTACTTCTGTTGAAGAGCGGAGGCTTGATAGATGTTGTTCCCTCTTGATTGCTCATCTTGCGTGATCTTCCTTCTAGCGGCTAAGATTTTTCAGAAGGACTTGCTCTGATACCAATTGTTGGGAAAAATACTGAGAGGGGGGGGTGAATCATTATTTAGTGCAGACGATAAAACTTTGATATTTTCTTCCTTAAAAACCCATACGCTACTTTCATGAATCCAACTTGCGTATGTACGCGGGTATCCTTTACAGAACTCGCGTATATCCAGTGAATTAATTATGCATTTAATTTTGACTTAGATCATTGCATTACTCATTCATCAAATGTTCAGAAAACAGTAAACAGATGCAAAAACAATAGAATAATCATCACACATAAGAAACGCACATGAACACCAGGATTTTAGGTGGAAACCCAATTCAGGAGAAAACCACCGCTGCCGTCGTCTTAGTCTTCAATCTTTATTATTAAGAAAACTTCTTACAACATGTACTGGTGCAGACTCATACCAGCACGCATGCACCCACCTGCAGAAGGCGGCAACCTTCTCTCGTTTACCAGCCTCTCCTGGAAGGGAGCAACAACCCCCTACTCTCGTTTACCAGCCTCACCTGGCAGAAAGCTTCTACTTTCAAACTGAAGGCTTCAACCCTCAGATCCACTGCAGACCACGTTTCATCAATTTTCAAACTGGATCAAACAGCTTCAACACAACCCTTCTCTTATCAACAAACTTACTTTTCCCAATGTTTCAAACAGAACAGTGACACCACTGTAACCAGAATATCAGAGATAACCCAGAATTCAGAATAGATATGCAGAGACACATTCATCCTTGAGCAACCACTAGTTCAGAAACCATACGCGCTTTTGTTTCATCAGAGCCACGTATACACGCGCTTTATATGAGGCGAACCCGCGTATACATCTGTGCATTTTTTAAAGAAACCCTAACTGGAAATACGCACTTTTCTTTAATAGAATACGCGTATACCGCGCTTTTCGTCAAATGAACCTACGTATACATTCACAAAAGATAAGTTTTGAAGAACGGATCAGAACTATGGACTTACTCAGATTTCTTCGACTTCTTCAACAGATTTGCGCTATGTCTTCATCACTTCTTTTCCGATCATCCTTGAGATTCACCATTTCTAGATCTAGAGATATTGAATCTTCATCATGTTCATAGGTGCATCATAGATCAGATCTATCAAATAAGAACATAGTTTAACCATGCAGATATACTTCAGAGTAAAGTATTCATTAAAGCCCAGACTCTTGCCCCCCTTTTGCACAATGAATTTCTTCTCCTTATATAGATTTAGCCTTTGTCAATACCATGAGCCAAAACCACATCACATCCGATGGTATTCCTAGACGGGATCAAATAGACAAATCAATGCTCAATACAATGGACCAATACCATGGTAAGTCCTTTTGGTTTTATAAGTTTAGAGCACAATTAGGCATACGCGACTTGGAACGATCTTTTCCGCGTGCATACGCGACTTCCCCTAACCAAACCCGCGTATGCTTTGTGACATACCTTGTTTAACCTTCTTCTTGCACATACTGGAGATTCTTTCTTCTGCAACTTCTGTACTGATTGTAGATATATCAGATTTACATCATTAATAACTTCATCAAGTACAACTTCATCAGATAGGTTTCCATCAAGGACAACACTCTGCATTCATATTGCCAATCATTTCATCAACTAAGTTGCCATCAAGGACAACCCACATGCCAACAACCTCTTCGGTGATAAACCATTCTGCCAAGATTTGATCCGGAATGAAAACTTTCACTAAACGTCATCTATGTCTCCATTCATGTATGTGACTTGAAATTTATGTAGACGTACTCTGTTTTAATGAAGTTAAGAGTTACATGTCATTGTCGTAACAGATTGGAAACTGAAAGTGAGTTAAGAAAGCTATTGCTAACGCATTGAAATTATTGAAAGAGCCACGTGGCAGTTCAATATACCACTTTGCAGCTAAGCCTATCAATGTTCTTTGAAACAGTCTCAATCGAATGGAATCGTCGATTAAAGAGTTGGATGCGCACCAAAGATGATAATTCATCACATGGTTTGAGGGGCCTTCTCCTAATTTTCCTTCAAACTTAGGTATGTCACTAGGCAACTTATTCATCATTGGTGGCCAAAATAGAAGATAATAAATCAGATCGTTTGTTAGGCACGACAAATCTGGCAAGTCCAAAGTTGCAATGAATGGTAAACGACGGTTAGGGTCCTGTTGAGCAAACTGATAACCTTGAGGAACAATACCAGTACTTGGGGGAGGATATCCGAGATATCCTAGAATAGCCTGTGCAGTTGGAATTGGAATACCTCCGGGATAACCAGGGCTAGCCATACCAAACTGAGGTTGAGCTGGTATCTGATACGTATAACTAGGGTATGGTTGACTTTGGTAGATTGGATTTTGTCCTACGGGTCCATATTGAAACTGCCCTTGATACTGTTGATTAACAAACTGACTTGTATAAGGTTGGCTTGTTGGAATTGTAGCTGTAACAGGTTGTCCTGCAGAGGTTTGAATGGTAAACTGAACCGTAGGTTTAGTTTGATGAGCAGTGACTTGGGGGATTTCCTATGATACAGTTGATGTCGTCGTTTGAGGAGTTATAGCAATAGGGGCTTGGAAAACTCTAGGGATAGGTGTACTTGGTTGTTGAACATAAGTTTGTACAACATATTGGATAGGAGTTATAGGCATACTCGGACTAGTTCGTTGACTACTAGGTACATATACCTGAGGTGTAATTTTAAGTGTAGGTTGGACACACTGCTGGATTTGGGTATAACCAAATTGACCAGTTGGCTGAACAGATTGATTATAAGGTACTTGCACAGTAGGTTGCAATTTCTGTTGGTTCAACGACAGGTTCCACACGATGTTAACTCTAGTATAAGGAGCTCCCATTAAAGGTTGCGGTGCATAAGGTTTACCATAACTAGGTTGAGGTATTGGAACGTAAGTTTGATAATTTTCTGGATAATGTCCAATAAAAGGTTGACCTCCTTGAAAGGATTGTTTCTCTTGATAAAACTGATGCCCCAAAGGAGGTTGATGTCCTTGAATAGGTTGTGGCCCTGGCATAGGGTACTTCCCTTGAAGATCCTGTGGCCCTGGGATAGAGTACTACCCTTGAATAGGTTTTCCTTGAGGAGTATATTGCCCCCCAGGCGGTAAATTACTACCTTGAGAGTTAGGTAAAGGAATATTTCTAGACATCATGTAGACTTGTTCTATTGTCAAGTTTTTGGTATTAGATTCATTGGGACCTGTTGATTGTGTAAGTTTTTCAGAAGAGGGAGATGCTCCTGAGAAAGTACCAGAAATCGATTGGTATCCTATAGGAACTGATGGACCACCATACAAAAAAGTTTCTGACGAAGAAGAAAACATGGATGACTCACCAGAAATGTTTGATGAAGGCATGTAATTACCTCTGGGTATGGAGTAAAAAGGAATACGGGTTGGCGAATAATTGAGACCATAATTATGTAGAAATTTGGTTAGCTGAGAATACCAAGGGTCTAGCTTAAAAGGGTTGTAATGGTAAATCGATTGACTATGCCTTAGATCTAAAGATTCTTGACGGGAAGCAAGTACAATCTCTTCTTCAGTGTCAGTAATCTCTTCGATGCTAATCAGGGAAGGAGGAAGGTTTTCAGTGATCCGAAAATTCACTCGAGGTGAACGAGGACGACCAGGGGTTCGGGCTATGAACTCTGAAGTTGACTAAAGTGAAGTAGATTCAGTTTCAGGTTCAGATATATTGGGTTCAATAAGTTGAATATCTGAGAATTCACCGGTTGTAGACTCAACTGTGATTAATTCCAAATGACATGGTTGGTGAAACCAACTCCAAAAAGAGAAGAAAAGAGATATCAACACCTTAGAAATAAGCCACTTCAAGGGGGAAACCTCCAATACATTACATGAACGAACAATTCTTGGATGATTCAAATTACAAAACCTCCTTTCTATATATAGGAGTCCATGGGGCCAAAATGTAATCCTAGTGGGGCCACAATGTAATCCTAGCCGACCTAACAATAATAATTTAAGGGCACAATAATAACAATATGGGGGTTACAAGGGTACAATAATAACAATAAGGGGGTTACACTAACAACGATAAGGGACTATACTAGTAATATAGGGACCTAACATGCCCCTCTCCGTCAAAAAAGTGTTGTCCTCAACGCTTGAGTAGCTCTAGGTGCTTGTGTATAAAATTCTCATCCTCCCATGTAGAATCTTTAGTGGGTAAGTTCTTCCACTTGATGAGATACTCTAAAATTGATCGATTTCGTAGCTATAGAGTTCTTGTTTCCGTGACCGCTTCAGGTTCCAATATGATTTTTCCTTCCTCATCAAGTTCTGGAAATATTGTTTGAACTGGAAGATTTTCACCTATAACCTTCTTTAAGCATGATACATGGAAAACTGGATGTACTCGCGAAGAAGCAGGAAGCTCCAATTTGTATGCCATAGTACCAATCTTTTGCAACACCTTGTAAGGACCATAGTACTTTGGCGATAATTTATTATCCTTCTTAGCTTGCTTGAGGGACATTTGTTTGTATGGTTGTAGCGGTAAAAATACCCAATCTCCTACATCAAAACTTCTCTCACTACGATGTTGATCTGCCTGTTGTTTCATTCGATTTTGTGCCAAATTCAGGTTATCCTTTAAGAGTTGGAGAACTTCTTGCTGATGCTCGATGTGATCTTCCACTGCTTGAACCTTAGAATTTTCTCTTAAAGATAATGTGATGGATGGTGGATGATATCCATAAAGTGCCATAAATGGGGTCATTTTTGCTGCAGTATGGAAGGAAGTGTTATACCACCATTCAGCGAGAGGTAACCACTTGACCCATTGTGTTTGTTTATCAGATACAAAACAACGAAGATATCCTTCCAAACATTTATTTACTATCTCGGTTTGACCATCGGATTGAGGATGATAAGATGAGCTATGAGCTAATTGAGTACCCAAACAAGAAAATAACTCCGTCCAAAAATTTCCAGTAAAAATGGGATCTCTGTCGCTCACAATAACCCTTGGGTTTCCATGTAGCTTTTGAATTGTGTCCATAAATGTAGAAGCAACTGTACTTGCTTTAAATGGATGAGATAATGCACAAAAGTGTGCATACTTGGTAATTCTATCAACTACCACCATGATGACACTCTTTCCTTCGGACTTAGGTAAACCTGTGATAAAATCCATTGAAATCTCCTCCCAACGTTGACTTGGAATGGATAAATTTTATAGAAGTCCCGGGGTCTTAATTGTTTCCACTTTATTCTGTTGGCAAACCAAACATTCCGCCACAAACTTTTGAATATCAGATTTAAGGCCATCCCAAAAAAATTCTTTCTTCACCCTGTGGTGAGTTTTTAAAAATCCCGAGTGTCCTCCTAAAGGAGAAGTGTGCAATTCCAGAAGAATCTTTTGTTTTAGATGGGAATTCTTACAAAGATATAAGCGATCTTTGTACCATAAGGAATCATTTTTCCAACTAAATGTATCGGATGTACTAGGATCTTGCTGCAACTTTTGAATGAGTGTCCATACATCTTTGTCCTTCTTCCATTCATCTCTTGCTTCGGTTATCCAATCTGGTTGGATAATAGAAATGGCACAAAGCAATGCTTCCACCTCTTCATTCTTTCTTGAGAGTGCATCTGCAACAACATTTAGCGTCCCTTTTTTGTAGATTATTTCAAAGTCATAACCCAACATCTTTGTGACCCATTTTTGCTGCTCTTCTGAAGATAGTCTTTGTTCCAAAAGTGTTTAAGACTATCATGATCAGTTTTTACCTTGAAGTGTCTTCCCATTAGGTAAGTTCGCCATTTCTTTAGTGCATGAAGTATTGCTAACATTTCCTTCTCATAAATAGGTTTTTGTAAATACTTTCCTTTGATTGGACGACTTTCAAAAGCAATGGGTCTTCCTTCCTGCATTAAAACTGCACCAATTCCATTTCCTGAGGCATCACATTCCACAATAAAGGTTTTTGTGAAGTCTGGCGTAGCTAAGACCGGTGCTAGGCACATTGCCTCTTTAAGATGTTCAAAGGCCTTGGTTTCTTTAGGAGTCCATGAAAATGCATCTTTCTTCAATAATGTTGTTAGAGGTGCTGCTATTCTCCCATAATTCTTAACAAACTTGCGATAATACCCTATTAACTTGAGAAATCCTCGCAACTGCTTTATGGTTGTGGGGACTTTCCATTCCTTAATGGCTTTAATTTTGTTAGGGTCTACCTTAACACCCTCGTGAGATACAATATGACCCAGATATTCCACCTCTTGTACTGCAAAGAAACATTTGGATGTTTTTGCATATAATTGTTTCTCCTGCAATAGTTTGAGCACCCTGTCAACATGTTCAACATGATCCTTCCAAGACCTGCTGTAGATTAGTATATCATCAAAAAATATTAGCACAAATTTTCTAAGGAAGGGTTTGAAAATGGAATTCATCAACTCTTGAAATGTAGAAGGTGCATTGGTAAGGCCAAAAGGCATGACCAAAAATTCATAATGACCCTCATGAGTTCGAAATGTTGTTTTTGGAATATCTTCAGTCTTCATTCTAATTTGATGATATCCTGAACGAAGATCCAACTTGGTAAAATAATTTGCTTCATGTAATTCATCCAATAATTCATCAATCACAGGAATGGGAAATTTGTCTTTAATGGTGAGCTTATTGAGCTCCCTATAATCCGGACACATTCGCCATGATCCATCCGTCTTGTGTACCAACACTACAGGAGCAGAGAAAGAACTTTGACTGGGTTGAATTATACCCGCCTCTAACATTTCTGCAATCATACGTTCAATTTCGCTCTTTTGGAAGTAAGGATATCTATAAGGCCTGATGTTTGGAGGAACACTTCCTGGAATCAAATGAATAGCATGATCATGATCACGAATAGGTGGGAGTCCTTTGGGAGTTTTGAACACCTTGGAATGATTGTCCAAGACTTGTTGGAGATCTGCAGAAATAGATGATTTTGATGTAGGAACTTCTAGTGAGCATAATTGTGCAATTACGCCTCGTTGTTCTTTCTTTAGAAGCTTTGTCATGACATTAGAGCTTATTATCCTTCCTGGCTTCCCTTCAATACCCCGTAATTCGACTTCCTTTCCTTCTGAAAAAAATTTCAAGAAAGTTCTTGAAAATTAAAAGCTATCGTCCCCAAAGATTGTAAGCATTGTAATCCTAGTACAACATCAGCACCTCCCATAGGAATGGAAAGCATTGGACTAGTCAATACATATTCCCCCATGGTTAGCTTGATATTATGGCTTTTTCCAGAGAAATTTATAGTTCCTCCATTTGCAACCATCACTTGACATTCTGGTGCTGGGTATAGGAAACAATTTAATTCCTTGGCTACCTTACAATGAATAAAATTATGGGTGCTACCTGAATCAATCAACACTATTACCTTTTCTTCTTGATATGTCCTTCTATCTTGAGAGTTTGAGGAGTGGTAATTCCTGCCAATGCATTACACGATATGGTCGGACTCATTTCTTCCTCTTCTAGGGCTGGTTCCTGGTGTATATCCTCTTCTTGTTTATTTTCTTCTTCCTCTTCACAATCTATGTAAAATAATTTCTTCTCAGCACACTTATGACCTTTAGTGTATTTGCTATCACAACTGTAGCAAAGCCCTTTTTCTCTTTTTTATTCCAATTGTTGTGGTGTCAACCTTGTAGGTTGTGGAAATCTAGGCGTAGCAACACTTCCTTCTTTATATAAGTGAGTGGTAGGCTTCCTTGTCGCCATAATTTTACATTCAATTTTTCTTGCCAACCTGAATGCCTTCTCTAATGAATCAGGTTCCAAAACGCGAACTTCATGTTGGATGTTATCCTTTAAAGTGCCTATGAAGAGATCAATCTTGTGTTCCTCTGGAATATCAGTTACCCTTATATTCAATTTTTGGAAGTCCTCAATGTGCTTCCCCACTAAACCCTTTTGTTTGAGATTTATCAATTGGGTAAAGAAGGTGTTGCTCTTTGTATCCTCATAATGTGCTATCATTTCCTCCGTAAAAATTGACCAAGTGACAATTTTTTTACGGGAACAAAGCCATCGATACCATACAAATGTATTTTGTTCTAAATGTAAAGTTGCAATGCGTACCTTTTTGTGTGTTTTGCACGTTATGGAGATCAAAATATTGCTCCATCTGTAGTATCCATGTTACAGGATCCTTTCCATCAAACTTCCTCATATCCATTTTTGGAATATGGTGGTTCTTTCCTCCAACATTAGAGTTTATGAAATCACGATTAACATTTATTTTGTTCTCATCATGAGTTTCCTCTACTATCTTTTCACCATTAGGAAACATTTCTTGTATCAACTTTCCAAAACCTTCGATGTCTACTTTTAGATCTTTCTTCATGTTTTCCATGTTGTCTTTCATTTTTTCATCGATCTTAGCTTCCATGTCATCCATCTTAGCTTCCATGCCCACTTCCATGCCATCCATCTTAGCTTCAAAACCATTCATCTTAGCTTCCACGCCTTTCTTCAAACCATCCATCTTAGTTTCCATGCCTTTCTTCAAAACTTCCATTTCATTTTTTGTTGTTCTTTGCGAGAGCAAAATTTGTTGTTGCACTTGCTCTTGTAATTTTGATATGTCATGTTGCCATTCTTCGTCTTCATGAGTCACAGTAGAGCCTTCTAAAGGCTTAATGGGAGTTGAATTCTTTTTAGGGGCAATTTTAGAATCCAATACTGATATCTATTCTACAATATTCCCTTGGAATCAATTCAACTTGATTCTTCAAACAAGACTTATGCAATTCGGAAAAAAAAATACACACCTTTTACTTGCTTTTGAGGAGCTCGATATTGAAATTGAATTATCTCTATAATTGCGGATCCTAAATATCTAAAATTCAGCATTGTAGTAGCCCTCTAAAGCTTCTTTCAAATTCCAAAGGTCTGATCTGATTTGGATTCCTCAAGGCAAAGTTATGTCCAATATCCCACAATGACCCAATTTTGGACTGGTTTAGTAGAGAGAAATTGTACGACTTGCCACATGTCACTGTTTCCCCCTTTGGATATAAAATTGATAGGCCGAAAACTAAATTATGTGTGCTTACGGCCACCTTTTACAGCATTCCAATCCGATGCTCAAAGAGAGAGCTATGAAGATTTTTCCACGATCACCTCTTTGAGATGAAATTTAGAAGCCTCAAAATCCCTAACTTCCACAGATCATCTCTCCAAAAATATTACGAACCAATATCTAAAATTTTTTTATGATATTCCTCAGGATTGTGGCTTCACACTCTAAAAATTTCAGCTTCTAAAACTTCGTAGAAAAAAAGTTATTACGAAAATACCATGATGACCTGTTTAGGTTAAATTCAGGAGCCTACAAAATGACCTAAATTTCATAGATCATATCTCCAAAAATATTGCGAACCAAGCTTTGAAATATTTTGACGATGTTCCTCAGGATTTTGGCTTCGTACTCTAAAAATTTCAGATTCTGAACCTTCGAAGAAAAACATTTATAGTGAAAATGCCACGCTGACCTGTTTGGAGCAGCGAAACTCTAGAATCCAAACTCTAGAATCTCAAGCTACGATACCAAATGTTGTGAAACCAGCTCCAAAAATAAAAGAGATATCAACACCTTATAAATAAGCCACTTCGAGGGGGAAACCTCCAATACATTACATGAATGAAAAATTCTTGGATGATACAAATTACAAAACCTCCTTTCTATATATAGGAGTCCATGGGGCCACAATGTAATCCTAGCCAACCTAACAATAATAATTTAAGGGCACGATAATAACAATATGGGGGTTACGGGGGAATTTTAATATGCCAAATAAGGGGAGTTGCACTAACAGCAATAAGGGGTTATACTAACAATAAGGGGTTATACTGGTAATATAGGGACCTAACATCTTGTA